>MBPM02000072.1:0-454808 GCA_001695595.3 Plasmopara viticola
TTATTTCATTCTATGTGCACTCTATTGCCGCATCTTTGTAGAAGTGAATCTCTCCAAAGAACTCGCCATGGATCACACTCGCCAGTCTTCATAGTCAGCATCTATTCGCTAGCTGGACAGCAGACCCAAATAAAATGAAGCAATGCAAATGTGAGTACAGCGATTCTCTTCTACTTAAAGTGTATGCTGCTCGTAGAATTGCATCTGAAACTGATGAGGATTACCCATCCACATTGTCAGTGTGCCCGAGTGGTCTAAGGGGGTAGACTCAAGTTCTACTGTGTTCGCACTCGTGGGTTCAAATCCCACCGCTGACATGTCAACACTTTTTGGAGAAGCGAGTTTTGTCAGTGACGAAAGGCCGTGTTGCAAATCGTCGTCCTCACTCTTTAGCACTCGATTGCCACTTCTTTGTGAAAGTGAATCTTATCACACAAATTTGCCATCGTCTGTCTTCGTACACAGCATCTATTCATTAGCGGGACAGCAATACCGAGAAAAAAGGCAATGTATTTGCTTGTAAAGCAGTGCTTGTCTGCTAAAAGTGTATGTTACTTGTAATGATCTACTTAACACCAATTAGCTTCTAATCTCTTCAATTAGTGTGCCCGAGTGGTCTAAGGAGGTAGACTCAAGTTCTACTGTGTTTGCACTCGTGGGTTCAAATCCCACCGCTGACATGTCCACACTTTTTCAAACAAACTAATTTTGTCAGCGACGAAAGCCCGTGTCCCAATCATTAATTTCATTCTATGTGCACTCTATTGCCGCATCTACTTAAAGTGTATGCTGCTCGTAGAATTGCATCTGAAACTGATGAGGATTACCCATCCACATTGTCAGTGTGCCCGTGTGGTCTAAGGGGGTAGACTCAAGTTCTACTGTGTTCGCACTCGTGGGTTCAAATCCCACCGCTGACATGTCAACACTTTTTGGAGAAGCGAGTTTGTCAGTGACGAAAGGCCGTGTTGCAAATCGTCGTCCTCACTCTTTAGCACTCGATTGCCACTTCTTTGTGAAAGGTGAATCTTATCACACAAATTGCCATCGTCTGCCTTCGTACACAGCATCTATTCATTAGCGGGACAGCAATACCGAGAAAAAAGGGAATGTGGTTGCTAGTAAAGCAATGTTTGTCTGCTAAAAGTGTAGGTTACTTGCAATGATCTACTTAGCACCAATTAGCTTCTAATCTCTTCAATTAGTGTGCCCGAGTGGTCTAAGGAGGTAGACTCAAGTTCTACTGTGTTCGCACTCGTGGGTTCAAATCCCACCGCTGACATGTCAACACTTTTTGGAGAAGCGAGTTTTGTCAGTGACGAAAGGCCGTGTTGCAAATCGTCGCCCTCACTCTTTAGCACTCGATTGCCACTTCTTTGTGAAAGTGAATCTTATCACACAAATTTGCCATCGTCTGTCTTCGTACACAGCATCTATTCATTAGCGGGACAGCAATACCAAGAAAAAAGGCAATGTATTTGCTTGTAAAGCAGTGCTTGTCTGCTAAAAGTGTATGTTACTTGTAATGATCTACTTAACACCAATTAGCTTCTAATCTCTTCAATTAGTGTGCCCGAGTGGTCTAAGGAGGTAGACTCAAGTTCTACTGTGTTTGCACTCGTGGGTTCAAATCCCACCGCTGACATGTCCACACTTTTTCAAACAAACTAATTTTGTCAGCGACGAAAGCCCGTGTCCCAATCATTAATTTCATTCTATGTGCACTCTGTTGCCGCATCTTTGTAGAAGTGAATCTCTCCAAAGAACTCGCCATGGATCACACTCGCCAGTCTTCATAGTCAGCATCTATTCGCTAGCTGGACAGCAGACCCAAATAAAATGAAGCAATGCAAATGAGAGTACAGCGATTCTCTTCTACTTAAAGTGTATGCTGCTCGTAGAATTGCATCTGAAATGATGAGGATTACCCATCCACATTGTCAGTGTGCCCGAGTGGTCTAAGGGGGTAGACTCAAGTTCTACTGTGTTCGCACTCGTGGGTTCAAATCCCACCGCTGACATGTCAACACTTTTGGAGAAGCGAGTTTTGTCAGTGACGAAAGGCCGTGTTGCAAATCGTCGCCCTCACTCTTTAGCACTCGATTGCCACTTCTTTGTGAAAGTGAATCTTATCACACAAATTTGCCATCGTCTGTCTTCGTACACAGCATCTATTCATTAGCGGGACAGCAATACCGAGAAAAAAGGCAATGTATTTGCTTGTAAAGCAGTGCTTGTCTGCTAAAAGTGTATGTTACTTGTAATGATCTACTTAACACCAATTAGCTTCTAATCTCTTCAATTAGTGTGCCCGAGTGGTCTAAGGAGGTAGACTCAAGTTCTACTGTGTTTGCACTCGTGGGTTCAAATCCCACCGCTGACATGTCCACACTTTTTCAAACAAACTAATTTTGTCAGCGACGAAAGCCCGTGTCCCAATCATTAATTTCATTCTATGTGCACTCTGTTGCCGCATCTTTGTAGAAGTGAATCTCTCCAAAGAACTCGCCATGGATCACACTCGCCAGTCTTCATAGTCAGCATCTATTCGCTAGCTGGACAGCAGACCCAAATAAAATGAAGCAATGCAAATGAGTACAGCGATTCTCTTCTACTTAAAGTGTATGCTGCTCGTAGAATTGCATCTGAAACTGATGAGGATTACCCATCCACATTGTCAGTGTGCCCGAGTGGTCTAAGGGGTAGACTCAAGTTCTACTGTGTTCGCACTCGTGGGTTCAAATCCCACCGCTGACATGTCAACACTTTTTGGAGAAGCGAGTTTTGTCAGTGACGAAAGGCCGTGTTGCAAATCGTCGCCCTCACTCTTTAGCACTCGATTGCCACTTCTTTGTGAAAGTGAATCTTATCACACAAATTTGCCATCGTCTGTCTTCGTACACAGCATCTATTCATTAGCGGGACAGCAATACCGAGAAAAAAGGCAATGTATTTGCTTGTAAAGCAGTGCTTGTCTGCTAAAAGTGTATGTTACTTGTAATGATCTACTTAACACCAATTAGCTTCTAATCTCTTCAATTAGTGTGCCCGAGTGGTCTAAGGAGGTAGACTCAAGTTCTACTGTGTTTGCACTCGTGGGTTCAAATCCCACCGCTGACATGTCCACACTTTTTCAAACAAACTAATTTTGTCAGCGACGAAAGCCCGTGTCCCAATCATTAATTTCATTCTATGTGCACTCTATTGCCGCATCTTTGTAGAAGTGAATCTCTCCAAAGAACTCGCCATGGATCACACTCGCCAGTCTTCATAGTCAGCATCTATTCGCTAGCTGGACAGCAGACCCAAATAAAATGAAGCAATGCAAATGTGAGTACAGCGATTCTCTTCTACTTAAAGTGTATGCTGCTCGTAGAATTGCATCTGAAACTGATGAGGATTACCCATCCACATTGTCAGTGTGCCCGAGTGGTCTAAGGGGGTAGACTCAAGTTCTACTGTGTTCGCACTCGTGGGTTCAAATCCCACCGCTGACATGTCAACACTTTTTGGAGAAGCGAGTTTTGTCAGTGACGAAAGGCCGTGTTGCAAATCGTCGCCCTCACTCTTTAGCACTCGATTGCCACTTCTTTGTGAAAGTGAATCTTATCACACAAATTTGCCATCGTCTGTCTTCGTACACAGCATCTATTCATTAGCGGGACAGCAATACCGAGAAAAAAGGCAATGTATTTGCTTGTAAAGCAGTGCTTGTCTGCTAAAAGTGTATGTTACTTGTAATGATCTACTTAACACCAATTAGCTTCTAATCTCTTCAATTAGTGTGCCCGAGTGGTCTAAGGAGGTAGACTCAAGTTCTACTGTGTTTGCACTCGTGGGTTCAAATCCCACCGCTGACATGTCCACACTTTTTCAAACAAACTAATTTTGTCAGCGACGAAAGCCCGTGTCCCAATCATTAATTTCATTCTATGTGCACTCTGTTGCCGCATCTTTGTAGAAGTGAATCTCTCCAAAGAACTCGCCATGGATCACACTCGCCAGTCTTCATAGTCAGCATCTATTCGCTAGCTGGACAGCAGACCCAAATAAAATGAAGCAATGCAAATGAGAGTACAGCGATTCTCTTCTACTTAAAGTGTATGCTGCTCGTAGAATTGCATCTGAAACTGATGAGGATTACCCATCCACATTGTCAGTGTGCCCGAGTGGTCTAAGGGGGTAGACTCAAGTTCTACTGTGTTCGCACTCGTGGGTTCAAATCCCACCGCTGACATGTCAACACTTTTTGGAGAAGCGAGTTTGTCAGTGACGAAAGGCCGTGTTGCAAATCGTCGTCCTCACTCTTTAGCACTCGATTGCCACTTCTTTGTGAAAGTGAATCTTATCACACAAATTTGCCATCGTCTGTCTTCGTACACAGCATCTATTCATTAGCGGGACAGCAATACCGAGAAAAAAGGCAATGTGGTTGCTAGTAAAGCAATGCCTGTCTGCTAAAAGTGTATGTTACTTGTAATGATCTACTTAACTCCAATTGAGTTCTAATCCCTTCAATTAGTGTGCCCGAGTGGTCTAAGGAGGTAGACTCAAGTTCTACTGTGTTTGCACTCGTGGTTCAAATCCCACCGCTGACATGTCCACACTTTTTCAAACAAACTAATTTTGTCAGCGACGAAAGCCCGTGTCCCAATCATTAATTTCATTCTATGTGCACTCTATTGCCGCATCTTTGTAGAAGTGAATCTCTCCAAAGAACTCGCCATGGATCACACTCGCCAGTCTTCATAGTCAGCATCTATTCGCTAGCTGGACAGCAGACCCAAATAAAATGAAGCAATGCAAATGTGAGTACAGCGATTCTCTTCTACTTAAAGTGTATGCTGCTCGTAGAATTGCATCTGAAACTGATGAGGATTACCCATCCACATTGTCAGTGTGCCCGAGTGGTCTAAGGGGGTAGACTCAAGTTCTACTGTGTTCGCACTCGTGGGTTCAAATCCCACCGCTGACATGTCAACACTTTTTGGAGAAGCGAGTTTTGTCAGTGACGAAAGGCCGTGTTGCAAATCGTCGTCCTCACTCTTTAGCACTCGATTGCCACTTCTTTGTGAAAGTGAATCTTATCACACAAATTTGCCATCGTCTGTCTTCGTACACAGCATCTATTCATTAGCGGGACAGCAATACCGAGAAAAAAGGCAATGTGGTTGCTAGTAAAGCAATGTTTGTCTGCTAAAAGTGTAGGTTACTTGTAATGATCTACTTAGCACCAATTAGCTTCTAATCTCTTCAATTAGTGTGCCCGAGTGGTCTAAGGAGGTAGACTCAAGTTCTACTGTGTTTGCACTCGTGGGTTCAAATCCCACCGCTGACATGTCCACACTTTTTCAAACAAACTAATTTTGTCAGCGACGAAAGCCCGTGTCCCAATCATTAATTTCATTCTATGTGCACTCTATTGCCGCATCTTTGTAGAAGTGAATCTCTCCAAAGAACTCGCCATGGATCACACTCGCCAGTCTTCATAGTCAGCATCTATTCGCTAGCTGGACAGCAGACCCAAATAAAATGAAGTAATGCAAATGAGAGCACAGCGATTCTCTTCTACTTAAAGTGTATGCTGCTCGTAGAATTGCATCTGAAACAGATGAGGATTACCCATCCACATTGTCAGTGTGCCCGAGTGGTCTAAGGGGGTAGACTCAAGTTCTACTGTGTTCGCACTCGTGGGTTCAAATCCCACCGCTGACATGTCAACACTTTTTGGAGAAGCGAATTTTGTCAGTGACGAAAGGCCGTGTTGCAAATCGTCGTCCTCACTCTTTAGCACTCGATTGCCACTTCTTTGTGAAAGTGAATCTTATCACACAAATTTGCCATCGTCTGTCTTCGTACACAGCATCTATTCATTAGCGGGACAGCAATACCGAGAAAAAAGGCAATGTGGTTGCTAGTAAAGCAATGCCTGTCTGCTAAAAGTGTATGTTACTTGTAATGATCTACTTAACTCCAATTGAGTTCTAATCCCTTCAATTAGTGTGCCCGAGTGGTCTAAGGAGGTAGACTCAAGTTCTACTGTGTTTGCACTCGTTGGTTCAAATCCCACCGCTGACATGTCCACACTTTTTCAAACAAACTAATTTTGTCAGCGACGAAAGCCCGTGTCCCAATCATTAATTTCATTCTATGTGCACTCTATTGCCGCATCTTTGTAGAAGTGAATCTCTCCAAAGAACTCGCCATGGATCACACTCGCCAGTCTTCATAGTCAGCATCTATTCGCTAGCTGGACAGCAGACCCAAATAAAATGAAGCAATGCAAATGTGAGTACAGCGATTCTCTTCTACTTAAAGTGTATGCTGCTCGTAGAATTGCATCTGAAACTGATGAGGATTACCCATCCACATTGTCAGTGTGCCCGAGTGGTCTAAGGGGGTAGACTCAAGTTCTACTGTGTTCGCACTCGTGGGTTCAAATCCCACCGCTGACATGTCAACACTTTTTGGAGAAGCGAATTTTGTCAGTGACGAAAGGCCGTGTTGCAAATCGTCGTCCTCACTCTTTAGCACTCGATTGCCACTTCTTTGTGAAAGTGAATCTTATCACACAAATTTGCCATCGTCTGTCTTCGTACACAGCATCTATTCATTAGCGGGACAGCAATACCGAGAAAAAAGGCAATGTATTGCTGTAAAGCAGTGCTTGTCTGCTAAAAGTGTATGTTACTTGTAATGATCTACTTAACACCAATTAGCTTCTAATCTCTTCAATTAGTGTGCCCGAGTGGTCTAAGGAGGTAGACTCAAGTTCTACTGTGTTTGCACTCGTGGGTTCAAATCCCACCGCTGACATGTCCACACTTTTTCAAACAAACTAATTTTGTCAGCGACGAAAGCCCGTGTCCCAATCATTAATTTCATTCTATGTGCACTCTGTTGCCGCATCTTTGTAGAAGTGAATCTCTCCAAAGAACTCGCCATGGATCACACTCGCCAGTCTTCATAGTCAGCATCTATTCGCTAGCTGGACAGCAGACCCAAATAAAATGAAGCAATGCAAATGAGAGTACAGCGATTCTCTTCTACTTAAAGTGTATGCTGCTCGTAGAATTGCATCTGAAACTGATGAGGATTACCCATCCACATTGTCAGTGTGCCCGAGTGGTCTAAGGGGTAGACTCAAGTTCTACTGTGTTCGCACTCGTGGGTTCAAATCCCACCGCTGACATGTCAACACTTTTGGAGAAGCGAATTTTGTCAGTGACGAAAGGCCGTGTTGCAAATCGTCGTCCTCACTCTAGCACTCGATTGCCACTTCTTTGTGAAAGTGAATCTTATCACACAAATTTGCCATCGTCTGTCTTCGTACACAGCATCTATTCATTAGCGGGACAGCAATACCGAGAAAAAGGCAATGTATTTGCTTGTAAAGCAGTGCTTGTCTGCTAAAAGTGTATGTTACTTGTAATGATCTACTTAACACCAATTAGCTTCTAATCTCTTCAATTAGTGTGCCCGAGTGGTCTAAGGAGGTAGACTCAAGTTCTACTGTGTTTGCACTCGTGGGTTCAAATCCCACCGCTGACATGTCCACACTTTTTCAAACAAACTAATTTTGTCAGCGACGAAAGCCCGTGTCCCAATCATTAATTTCATTCTATGTGCACTCTGTTGCCGCATCTTTGTAGAAGTGAATCTCTCCAAAGAACTCGCCATGGATCACACTCGCCAGTCTTCATAGTCAGCATCTATTCGCTAGCTGGACAGCAGACCCAAATAAAATGAAGCAATGCAAATGAGAGTACAGCGATTCTCTTCTACTTAAAGTGTATGCTGCTCGTAGAATTGCATCTGAAACTGATGAGGATTACCCATCCACATTGTCAGTGTGCCCGAGTGGTCTAAGGGGGTAGACTCAAGTTCTACTGTGTTCGCACTCGTGGGTTCAAATCCCACCGCTGACATGTCAACACTTTTTGGAGAAGCGAGTTTTGTCAGTGACGAAAGGCCGTGTTGCAAATCGTCGTCCTCACTCTTTAGCACTCGATTGCCACTTCTTTGTGAAAGTGAATCTTATCACACAAATTTGCCATCGTCTGTCTTCGTACACAGCATCTATTCATTAGCGGGACAGCAATACCGAGAAAAAAGGCAATGTAGTTGCTAGTAAAGCAATGCCTGTCTGCTAAAAGTGTATGTTACTTGTAATGATCTACTTAACTCCAATTGAGTTCTAATCCCTTCAATTAGTGTGCCCGAGTGGTCTAAGGAGGTAGACTCAAGTTCTACTGTGTTTGCACTCGTTGGTTCAAATCCCACCGCTGACATGTCCACACTTTTTCAAACAAACTAATTTTGTCAGCGACGAAAGCCCGTGTCCCAATCATTAATTTCATTCTATGTGCACTCTGTTGCCGCATCTTTGTAGAAGTGAATCTCTCCAAAGAACTCGCCATGGATCACACTCGCCAGTCTTCATAGTCAGCATCTATTCGCTAGCTGGACAGCAGACCCAAATAAAATGAAGCAATGCAAATGAGAGTACAGCGATTCTCTTCTACTTAAAGTGTATGCTGCTCGTAGAATTGCATCTGAAACTGATGAGGATTACCCATCCACATTGTCAGTGTGCCCGAGTGGTCTAAGGGGGTAGACTCAAGTTCTACTGTGTTCGCACTCGTGGGTTCAAATCCCACCGCTGACATGTCAACACTTTTTGGAGAAGCGAGTTTTGTCAGTGACGAAAGGCCGTGTTGCAAATCGTCGCCCTCACTCTTTAGCACTCGATTGCCACTTCTTTGTGAAAGTGAATCTTATCACACAAATTTGCCATCGTCTGTCTTCGTACACAGCATCTATTCATTAGCGGGACAGCAATACCGAGAAAAAAGGCAATGTATTTGCTTGTAAAGCAGTGCTTGTCTGCTAAAAGTGTATGTTACTTGTAATGATCTACTTAACACCAATTAGCTTCTAATCTCTTCAATTAGTGTGCCCGAGTGGTCTAAGGAGGTAGACTCAAGTTCTACTGTGTTTGCACTCGTGGGTTCAAATCCCACCGCTGACATGTCCACACTTTTTCAAACAAACTAATTTTGTCAGCGACGAAAGCCCGTGTCCCAATCATTAATTTCATTCTATGTGCACTCTGTTGCCGCATCTTTGTAGAAGTGAATCTCTCCAAAGAACTCGCCATGGATCACACTCGCCAGTCTTCATAGTCAGCATCTATTCGCTAGCTGGACAGCAGACCCAAATAAAATGAAGCAATGCAAATGAGAGTACAGCGATTCTCTTCTACTTAAAGTGTATGCTGCTCGTAGAATTGCATCTGAAACTGATGAGGATTACCCATCCACATTGTCAGTGTGCCCGAGTGGTCTAAGGGGGTAGACTCAAGTTCTACTGTGTTCGCACTCGTGGGTTCAAATCCCACCGCTGACATGTCAACACTTTTTGGAGAAGCGAGTTTTGTCAGTGACGAAAGGCCGTGTTGCAAATCGTCGCCTCACTCTTTAGCACTCGATTGCCACTTCTTTGTGAAAGTGAATCTTATCACACAAATTTGCCATCGTCTGTCTTCGTACACAGCATCTATTCATTAGCGGGACAGCAATACCGAGAAAAAAGGGAATGTATTTGCTAGTAAAGCAGTGCTTGTCTGCTAAAAGTGTATGTTACTTGTAATGATCTACTTAACACCAATTAGCTTCTAATCTCTTCAATTAGTGTGCCCGAGTGGTCTAAGGAGGTAGACTCAAGTTCTACTGTGTTTGCACTCGTGGGTTCAAATCCCACCGCTGACATGTCCACACTTTTTCAAACAAACTAATTTTGTCAGCGACGAAAGCCCGTGTCCCAATCATTAATTTCATTCTATGTGCACTCTATTGCCGCATCTTTGTAGAAGTGAATCTCTCCAAAGAACTCGCCATGGATCACACTCGCCAGTCTTCATAGTCAGCATCTATTCGCTAGCTGGACAGCAGACCCAAATAAAATGAAGCAATGCAAATGTGAGTACAGCGATTCTCTTCTACTTAAAGTGTATGCTGCTCGTAGAATTGCATCTGAAACTGATGAGGATTACCCATCCACATTGTCAGTGTGCCCGAGTGGTCTAAGGGGTAGAATCAAGTTCTACTGTGTTCGCACTCGTGGGTTCAAATCCCACCGCTGACATGTCAACACTTTTTGGAGAAGCGATTTTGTTAGTGACGAAAGGCCGTGTTGCAAATCGTCGTCCTCACTCTTTAGCACTCGATTGCCACTTCTTTGTGAAAGTGAATCTTATCACACAAATTTGCCATCGTCTGTCTTCGTACACAGCATCTATTCATTAGCGGGACAGCAATACCGAGAAAAAAGGCAATGTATTGCTAGTAAAGCAGTGCTTGTCTGCTAAAAGTGTATGTTACTTGTAATGATCTACTTAACACCAATTAGCTTCTAATCTCTTCAATTAGTGTGCCCGAGTGGTCTAAGGAGGTAGACTCAAGTTCTACTGTGTTTGCACTCGTGGGTTCAAATCCCACCGCTGACATGTCCACACTTTTTCAAACAAACTAATTTTGTCAGCGACGAAAGCCCGTGTCCCAATCATTAATTTCATTCTATGTGCACTCTATTGCCGCATCTTTGTAGAAGTGAATCTCTCCAAAGAACTCGCCATGGATCACACTCGCCAGTCTTCATAGTCAGCATCTATTCGCTAGCTGGACAGCAGACCCAAATAAAATGAAGCAATGCAAATGTGAGTACAGCGATTCTCTTCTACTTAAAGTGTATGCTGCTCGTAGAATTGCATCTGAAACTGATGAGGATTACCCATCCACATTGTCAGTGTGCCCGAGTGGTCTAAGGGGGTAGACTCAAGTTCTACTGTGTTCGCACTCGTGGGTTCAAATCCCACCGCTGACATGTCAACACTTTTTGGAGAAGCGAGTTTTGTCAGTGACGAAAGGCCGTGTTGCAAATCGTCGTCCTCACTCTTTAGCACTCGATTGCCACTTCTTTGTGAAAGTGAATCTTATCACACAAATTTGCCATCGTCTGTCTTCGTACACAGCATCTATTCATTAGCGGGACAGCAATACCGAGAAAAAAGGCAATGTATTTGCTTGTAAAGCAGTGCTTGTCTGCTAAAAGTGTATGTTACTTGTAATGATCTACTTAACACCAATTAGCTTCTAATCTCTTCAATTAGTGTGCCCGAGTGGTCTAAGGAGGTAGACTCAAGTTCTACTGTGTTTGCACTCGTGGGTTCAAATCCCACCGCTGACATGTCCACACTTTTTCAAACAAACTAATTTTGTCAGCGACGAAAGCCCGTGTCCCAATCATTAATTTCATTCTATGTGCACTCTGTTGCCGCATCTTTGTAGAAGTGAATCTCTCCAAAGAACTCGCCATGGATCACACTCGCCAGTCTTCATAGTCAGCATCTATTCGCTAGCTGGACAGCAGACCCAAATAAAATGAAGCAATGCAAATGAGAGTACAGCGATTCTCTTCTACTTAAAGTGTATGCTGCTCGTAGAATTGCATCTGAAACTGATGAGGATTACCCATCCACATTGTCAGTGTGCCCGAGTGGTCTAAGGGGGTAGACTCAAGTTCTACTGTGTTCGCACTCGTGGGTTCAAATCCCACCGCTGACATGTCAACACTTTTTGGAGAAGCGAATTTTGTCAGTGACGAAAGGCCGTGTTGCAAATCGTCGTCCTCACTCTTTAGCACTCGATTGCCACTTCTTTGTGAAAGTGAATCTTATCACACAAATTTGCCATCGTCTGTCTTCGTACACAGCATCTATTCATTAGCGGGACAGCAATACCGAGAAAAAAGGCAATGTATTGCTAGTAAAGCATGCTTGTCTGCTAAAAGTGTATGTTACTTGTAATGATCTACTTAACTCCAATTAGCTTCTAATCTCTTCAATTAGTGTGCCCGAGTGGTCTAAGGAGGTAGACTCAAGTTCTACTGTGTTTGCACTCGTGGGTTCAAATCCCACCGCTGACATGTCCACACTTTTTCAAACAAACTAATTTTGTCAGCGACGAAAGCCCGTGTCCCAATCATTAATTTCATTCTATGTGCACTCTGTTGCCGCATCTTTGTAGAAGTGAATCTCTCCAAAGAACTCGCCATGGATCACACTCGCCAGTCTTCATAGTCAGCATCTATTCGCTAGCTGGACAGCAGACCCAAATAAAATGAAGCAATGCAAATGAGAGTACAGCGATTCTCTTCTACTTAAAGTGTATGCTGCTCGTAGAATTGCATCTGAAACTGATGAGGATTACCCATCCACATTGTCAGTGTGCCCGAGTGGTCTAAGGGGGTAGACTCAAGTTCTACTGTGTTCGCACTCGTGGGTTCAAATCCCACCGCTGACATGTCAACACTTTTTGGAGAAGCGAGTTTTGTCAGTGACGAAAGGCCGTGTTGCAAATCGTCGCCCTCACTCTTTAGCACTCGATTGCCACTTCTTTGTGAAAGTGAATCTTATCACACAAATTTGCCATCGTCTGTCTTCGTACACAGCATCTATTCATTAGCGGGACAGCAATACCGAGAAAAAAGGCAATGTATTGCTTGTAAAGCAGTGCTTGTCTGCTAAAAGTGTATGTTACTTGTAATGATCTACTTAACACCAATTAGCTTCTAATCTCTTCAATTAGTGTGCCCGAGTGGTCTAAGGAGGTAGACTCAAGTTCTACTGTGTTTGCACTCGTGGGTTCAAATCCCACCGCTGACATGTCCACACTTTTTCAAACAAACTAATTTTGTCAGCGACGAAAGCCCGTGTCCCAATCATTAATTTCATTCTATGTGCACTCTGTTGCCGCATCTTTGTAGAAGTGAATCTCTCCAAAGAACTCGCCATGGATCACACTCGCCAGTCTTCATAGTCAGCATCTATTCGCTAGCTGGACAGCAGACCCAAATAAAATGAAGCAATGCAAATGAGAGTACAGCGATTCTCTTCTACTTAAAGTGTATGCTGCTCGTAGAATTGCATCTGAAACTGATGAGGATTACCCATCCACATTGTCAGTGTGCCCGAGTGGTCTAA
This sequence comes from Plasmopara viticola, assembly GCA_001695595.3. NCBI lineage: Eukaryota > Oomycota > Peronosporomycetes > Peronosporales > Peronosporaceae > Plasmopara > Plasmopara viticola. The sequence continues at coordinate 13,043 of MBPM02000072.1, forward strand.
GGGGGTAGACTCAAGTTCTACTGTGTTCGCACTCGTGGGTTCAAATCCCACCGCTGACATGTCAACACTTTTTGGAGAAGCGAATTTTGTCAGTGACGAAAGGCCGTGTTGCAAATCGTCGTCCTCACTCTTTAGCACTCGATTGCCACTTCTTTGTGAAAGTGAATCTTATCACACAAATTTGCCATCGTCTGTCTTCGTACACAGCATCTATTCATTAGCGGGACAGCAATACCGAGAAAAAAGGCAATGTGGTTGCTAGTAAAGCAATGCTTGTCTGCTAAAAGTGTATGTTACTTGTAATGATCTACTTAACTCCAATTGAGTTCTAATCCCTTCAATTAGTGTGCCCGAGTGGTCTAAGGAGGTAGACTCAAGTTCTACTGTGTTTGCACTCGTTGGTTCAAATCCCACCGCTGACATGTCCACACTTTTTCAAACAAACTAATTTTGTCAGCGACGAAAGCCCGTGTCCCAATCATTAATTTCATTCTATGTGCACTCTATTGCCGCATCTTTGTAGAAGTGAATCTCTCCAAAGAACTCGCCATGGATCACACTCGCCAGTCTTCATAGTCAGCATCTATTCGCTAGCTGGACAGCAGACCCAAATAAAATGAAGCAATGCAAATGTGAGTACAGCGATTCTCTTCTACTTAAAGTGTATGCTGCTCGTAGAATTGCATCTGAAACTGATGAGGATTACCCATCCACATTGTCAGTGTGCCCGTGTGGTCTAAGGGGGTAGACTCAAGTTCTACTGTGTTCGCACTCGTGGGTTCAAATCCCACCGCTGACATGTCAACACTTTTTGGAGAAGCGAATTTTGTCAGTGACGAAAGGCCGTGTTGCAAATCGTCGTCCTCACTCTTTAGCACTCGATTGCCACTTCTTTGTGAAAGTGAATCTTATCACACAAATTTGCCATCGTCTGTCTTCGTACACAGCATCTATTCATTAGCGGGACAGCAATACCGAGAAAAAAGGCAATGTGGTTGCTAGTAAAGCAATGCTTGTCTGCTAAAAGTGTATGTTTCTTGTAATGATCTACCTAACTCCAATCCCTTCAATTAGTGTGCCCGAGTGGTCTAAGGAGGTAGACTCAAGTTCTACTGTGTTTGCACTCGTGGGTTCAAATCCCACCGCTGACATGTCCACACTTTTTCAAACAAACTAATTTTGTCAGCGACGAAAGCCCGTGTCCCAATCATTAATTTCATTCTATGTGCACTCTATTGCCGCATCTTTGTAGAAGTGAATCTCTCCAAAGAACTCGCCATGGATCACACTCGCCAGTCTTCATAGTCAGCATCTATTCGCTAGCTGGACAGCAGACCCAAATAAAATGAAGCAATGCAAATGTGAGTACAGCGATTCTCTTCTACTTAAAGTGTATGCTGCTCGTAGAATTGCATCTGAAACTGATGAGGATTACCCATCCACATTGTCAGTGTGCCCGAGTGGTCTAAGGGGGTAGACTCAAGTTCTACTGTGTTCGCACTCGTGGGTTCAAATCCCACCGCTGACATGTCAACACTTTTTGGAGAAGCGAGTTTTGTCAGTGACGAAAGGCCGTGTTGCAAATCGTCGTCCTCACTCTTTAGCACTCGATTGCCACTTCTTTGTGAAAGTGAATCTTATCACACAAATTTGCCATCGTCTGTCTTCGTACACAGCATCTATTCATTAGCGGGACAGCAATACCGAGAAAAAAGGCAATGTATTTGCTTGTAAAGCAGTGCTTGTCTGCTAAAAGTGTATGTTACTTGTAATGATCTACTTAACACCAATTAGCTTCTAATCTCTTCAATTAGTGTGCCCGAGTGGTCTAAGGAGGTAGACTCAAGTTCTACTGTGTTTGCACTCGTGGGTTCAAATCCCACCGCTGACATGTCCACACTTTTTCAAACAAACTAATTTTGTCAGCGACGAAAGCCCGTGTCCCAATCATTAATTTCATTCTATGTGCACTCTATTGCCGCATCTTTGTAGAAGTGAATCTCTCCAAAGAACTCGCCATGGATCACACTCGCCAGTCTTCATAGTCAGCATCTATTCGCTAGCTGGACAGCAGACCCAAATAAAATGAAGCAATGCAAATGTGAGTACAGCGATTCTCTTCTACTTAAAGTGTATGCTGCTCGTAGAATTGCATCTGAAACTGATGAGGATTACCCATCCACATTGTCAGTGTGCCCGAGTGGTCTAAGGGGTAGACTCAAGTTCTACTGTGTTCGCACTCGTGGGTTCAAATCCCACCGCTGACATGTCAACACTTTTTGGAGAAGCGAGTTTTGTCAGTGACGAAAGGCCGTGTTGCAAATCGTCGTCCTCACTCTTTAGCACTCGATTGCCACTTCTTTGTGAAAGTGAATCTTATCACACAAATTTGCCATCGTCTGTCTTCGTACACAGCATCTATTCATTAGCGGGACAGCAATACCGAGAAAAAAGGCAATGTATTTGCTAGTAAAGCAGTGCTTGTCTGCTAAAAGTGTATGTTACTTGTAATAATCTACTTAACACCAATTAGCTTCTAATCTCTTCAATTAGTGTGCCCGAGTGGTCTAAGGAGGTAGACTCAAGTTCTACTGTGTTTGCACTCGTGGGTTCAAATCCCACCGCTGACATGTCCACACTTTTTCAAACAAACTAATTTTGTCAGCGACGAAAGCCCGTGTCCCAATCATTAATTTCATTCTATGTGCACTCTATTGCCGCATCTTTGTAGAAGTGAATCTCTCCAAAGAACTCGCCATGGATCACACTCGCCAGTCTTCATAGTCAGCATCTATTCGCTAGCTGGACAGCAGACCCAAATAAAATGAAGCAATGCAAATGTGAGTACAGCGATTCTCTTCTACTTAAAGTGTATGCTGCTCGTAGAATTGCATCTGAAACTGATGAGGATTACCCATCCACATTGTCAGTGTGCCCGAGTGGTCTAAGGGGGTAGACTCAAGTTCTACTGTGTTCGCACTCGTGGGTTCAAATCCCACCGCTGACATGTCAACACTTTTTGGAGAAGCGAATTTTGTCAGTGACGAAAGGCCGTGTTGCAAATCGTCGTCCTCACTCTTTAGCACTCGATTGCCACTTCTTTGTGAAAGTGAATCTTATCACACAAATTTGCCATCGTCTGTCTTCGTACACAGCATCTATTCATTAGCGGGACAGCAATACCGAGAAAAAAGGCAATGTATTTGCTTGTAAAGCAGTGCTTGTCTGCTAAAAGTGTATGTTACTTGTAATGATCTACTTAACACCAATTAGCTTCTAATCTCTTCAATTAGTGTGCCCGAGTGGTCTAAGGAGGTAGACTCAAGTTCTACTGTGTTTGCACTCGTGGGTTCAAATCCCACCGCTGACATGTCCACACTTTTTCAAACAAACTAATTTTGTCAGCGACGAAAGCCCGTGTCCCAATCATTAATTTCATTCTATGTGCACTCTATTGCCGCATCTTTGTAGAAGTGAATCTCTCCAAAGAACTCGCCATGGATCACACTCGCCAGTCTTCATAGTCAGCATCTATTCGCTAGCTGGACAGCAGACCCAAATAAAATGAAGCAATGCAAATGTGAGTACAGCGATTCTCTTCTACTTAAAGTGTATGCTGCTCGTAGAATTGCATCTGAAACTGATGAGGATTACCCATCCACATTGTCAGTGTGCCCGAGTGGTCTAAGGGGGTAGACTCAAGTTCTACTGTGTTCGCACTCGTGGGTTCAATCCCACCGCTGACATGTCAACACTTTTTGGAGAAGCGAATTTTGTCAGTGACGAAAGGCCGTGTTGCAAATCGTCGTCCTCACTCTTTAGCACTCGATTGCCACTTCTTTGTGAAAGTGAATCTTATCACACAAATTTGCCATCGTCTGTCTTCGTACACAGCATCTATTCATTAGCGGGACAGCAATACCGAGAAAAAAGGCAATGTATTTGCTTGTAAAGCAGTGCTTGTCTGCTAAAAGTGTATGTTACTTGTAATGATCTACTTAACACCAATTAGCTTCTAATCTTTTCAATTAGTGTGCCCGAGTGGTCTAAGGAGGTAGACTCAAGTTCTACTGTGTTTGCACTCGTGGGTTCAAATCCCACCGCTGACATGTCAACACTTTTTGGAGAAGCGAGTTTTGTCAGTGACGAAAGGCCGTGTTGCAAATCGTCGCCCTCACTCTTTAGCACTCGATCGCCACTTCTTTGTGAAAGTGAATCTTATCACACAAATTTGCCATCGTCTGTCTTCGTACACAGCATCTATTCATTAGCGGGACAGCAATACCGAGAAAAAAGGAATGTATTTGCTAGTAAAGCAGTGCTTGTCTGCTAAAAGTGTATGTTACTTGTAATGATCTACTTAACACCAATTAGCTTCTAATCTCTTCAATTAGTGTGCCCGAGTGGACTAAGGAGGTAGACTCAAGTTCTACTGTGTTTGCACCCGTGGGTTCAAATCCCACCGCTGACATGTCAGCACTTTTTCAAACAAACTAATTTTGTCAGCGACGAAAGCCCGTGTCCCAATCATTAATTTCATTCTATGTGCACTCTATTGCCGCATCTTTGTAGAAGTGAATCTCTCCAAAGAACTCGCCATGGATCACACTCGCCAGTCTTCATAGTCAGCATCTATTCGCTAGCTGGACAGCAGACCCAAATAAAATGAAGCAATGCAAATGTGAGTACAGCGATTCTCTTCTACTTAAAGTGTATGCTGCTCGTAGAATTGCATCTGAAACTGATGAGGATTACCCATCCACATTGTCAGTGTGCCCGAGTTCAAGTAGTCTGTATTACTTAATACGACATCCACTTCTCTATGCCTAGGTCGTTTAACTAATAGACAATCTACTACCTGTCTACAGGTTAACTTGAGGTTTTCTTCTAATTGTTTGGTGTGACAAGCACTTTGATCGGCCGGATAGAAGTGATTGATTTTAATTCACAATCCTTCACCGGGACCAGTATTTCTGTTGGTTTCGCGGATATCCACTTGGACGTGATAGTTGACCTACCTAGCAAAGTATTGACCTCCCATGTACAGTTCGAAGCCTTGTCCGTCGTTGCGGGAAGCGAAGCCGGTGTTCCAGCTCTCGGTCCGCTGCAGACACGCCGGCTTAGAGCGGTCAACCACTATCTCCACAACAGAATTCGGGCTCGAGCCGCCCGTCGCCCTTTCGGGCCCTGGCGACGACCCTCTAGTCTCCGAAACTGAAGTGGAGAAGTGGAGGCTCACTCTTTGGACGCGCAGCCCTGATGCAGCGCCTCGACCACAGGGTCCTCTACCGCAGCAACTGGATCGAGAGTCAGGCTCAGGCCGCCCGTCACCCTTTCGGGCCCTGGCGACGACCGTCTAGTCTCTGACCTCGGTCCAGTCGTCTTGGTCGGGGGGGCCCTGGGGAAGCACTGGTTGCTGGTTGAGTTCATCCTGGCTACTTGGGGCTTGATCGGCTTGACTTGGGTACTTGGAGGAAAATTGGAAAGTGAGGATGTGTGTTATGAGGCACAAAATCACCTCTATATCTTATCCCCTCCGAAAATCGATCACAAAATCACCTCTAGATCTTATCCCCTCCGAAAATCGATCGCTCTTAAAATAATATTCTGACCTGTCAGACTTATCCCCCGTCTAAGCCGATCACTTCGGGACATGATATTCTGTAAAAATTCATATACAGTATCACAGGTAAACCGAAATTTTGGCCAATTTTGGAGCCGAATTGAGTCCGCCGGCGAAAAGAAACGGCTGAGGCGAAGTGTTGGTAGAAGTAGGGACGGCTACAGGAAACGCACAGCAAACAGCGGAGCGTTGGTGCGCATAAAGGCACCCATCGAGCGAGAGCATCGGAGCCGGGTCAGCACAGAATGGAGCGATGCTTGCTGGTCTTCGTCGTACACCCTACGTTTGCATGCACGCACGTGGGCACTAAGTGTGGTGTACACGACCCGGAGCGCAGGCACCAGAGGCAAAAGCTCACGCTGGCGGAACAATCCGTCATTGCGCACTGTCCACAGCAAGTGGAGCGTGATGCAACGTGTGATCTGCCACAGATCATGCACCACGGCGGCATGGTCGTGCCAAGCGGATGTAAGGGCTGGTGGGCGACCAAGGGCGATGTCGAGCCATGTCGGTGTGGTGACAAAGAAAGCTGACCAGTCCCGAAACAGAACTGGCCATAGCTCGGCTGGTAGAACGCACTCAAAGAACAGGTGCCGCTCTGTTTCCACTGCGTTGCATCCGCTGCGTACGCAGTAGATGATGCCAGGATGCGCCTCGCGCAGAAAAGAGAATCGTGAACGCACTGGCAACAGACGGAAGGCGAGTCGGAATTGCAGATCTTCGTATACAGGAAGCAGCAGCCGACGTAAACGCTTGGACTGTTCCACGAAAACTTTGATGTCGATTGTTGTGGCGTGCTCATCGTGCAGCTGGATTGGGTGTGGCTTCGTGGGCGTGGGGATCTTCCACACAAGCAGGAGCAACTGGGAACGTGGTACTAAGGGCGCAACACAGACGCGTTCCCCCACGCGCACGCCAACGTATGGTGCAGTGGGACACACCCAGGCCACGCCTGGAGGCGGAAGCGGTGTATTGGCGCATAGATCCCGTAGTCGCTCGAAGACTTGTGTGGCTTCGTGATGCAGGCGTCGGAGCCACTGGTACTGCTGGTACACAGGGACTGACGTGAGCCGGTAGTCAATGTGTCCGCGCGCAAACGCATCAGCATCCGGCCATGCACCGCCAGCGTTCAAAAAGTCAGCAAGACACCGAAGTTTGAAAGTTGTTGCGGTGTGCTGGCGGTAGCTGCGCTGGGGCTCGGCAACCATGCAAAGACTACGCCGCTGTACTTTTGAGCTGCTAACACGGGCGGCGAGTTCAAACTGGAAATCAGCGTCGGCGTGGAACCAAATCGGTTGGTTCAGCACATAGCCGAGGCGGGCGAGGGGGGCGAGGTCTCGCCATGTGACTTCCCACTTGGTCATATACCATAGACGCCAGACTTGGCGCCACCACTGTGACAACACATCCCACCGCAGCAGAGCGCCGTGGCGCATGGGGCTAACCGTAAGATAGTCGAGAGGACGCCGGGGACCCCAAGTGGGCAACACAAGCGACAGAAGCACGACTCCTGGTGTGGTCCAGTTACATTGGGACGAGGTCGACGCAGCGATGAACTGGAGCAGCACGCTGAGCTTTTGACGCTTGAGTGAGGCTTCGATGCTGGGTACTGACAGACCACCGTCGGAGCGAGGTTGATACAGAAACTCCTTGGGAATCAGCTGGACGTGTTTGGCGTTGCGTTCGTAGCGACGTGCAAGTACAAAGCGGTTGAGCGTGGACTGCCACTGCTTAACGATCCGCTGCGGGATTGGCACATGCACAGTGTAGTGCCACAACCGAGAAAGCACCATTGTTAGCGCAACCAGCAGGCGTCCTCGCAAGGTGCGAGCGCGACGAAACCATTGGAGAAAACATTCGTAGAATCGCCTGTCCAAGAGCTCTATGATGGCGTTTTCAACAGGATCCTGACCAAACAGGATGCCCAGAAACTTGACCGTCTCACCACGCTGGAGCAACTTGACACCAGAAAAACAAGGAGGGTTTGTCCGTCGGTTTAGAGGCATAAGCACGCATTTGGCATAGTTGAGCTTGGCTCCGGAGCCATCGCAGTACAGCTGAACCAGGTCAAGCTGTGCCTGGATGCCGGACACCGAGCCAGAGAGCAACGTTGTGTCATCAGCAAAAAAGACGCTGGTGGCGGTGTGGTCTTCGGTGAGGCAAACACCATGCTCTTCATGCTGTCGGAGCAGGTTCCCCAGTGGCTCGATAGCCATAAGAAACAGCAGCGCTGAGAGTGGGTCGCCTTGCTTGACTCCTCTTGTGGGGAAAATCGGCGGCTGGATGTGACCGTTGAGCAAGAGGTGTGCTTGTGGGGCGGTGTAAAGCAACCTCGCCCAGTTGGTGAAGGCGCCGCCGCAACCCATGCGATCGAGCACTTGAAACATGTAGTCCCAGTCGACCCGATCGTACGCCTTCTCGAAATCGAGAAACAAAGCGTAGGCTTCTTCGTCGCGTGCAGTCGTGAGGTCTTGCAGATCGGCCATGAACCGCACATGATGATGAATAGACCGACCCTTGACGAACGCCTTCTGGTCGGTGTGTATAAGCTCAGGAAGGCAGTGCTGGAGGCGGTAGGTCAAGACCTTGGATAACGCCTTCACGTCAACGCCAATGAGCGAGATCGGCCGAAAGTTTCCGGGGTCGTCACGCGAGCCTTTCTTGTGCAACATGCACACAGCCGACTTGCGCTGGGAAGGGAGGAGCTCACCTCGTGCCAACTGATAATTGAACACTATGCTCAGACATTCCCCGAAAACGTCGGGCGCGACCTGATAGAAGCCAGCTGTGAGACCGTCCATGCCAGGCGCGGAGTTGGTCTTCATATGCTTGAGCGCGTCAGCAAGATTGGCTCCGGAAATCGGGGCGTTGAGACGGTCTTGTTCATCGGTTGTTAGACGCTTGTCAATCGTGTTCAACAGCTTTCGTCGGCTGCTGGGATTGATGGGTGGTAATGGTCCAGCAGGATTGGCAGCATCGCCCAGGATACAAACCCAGTGGGCCCGAAAGCATGCTGAGATGTCCGCTGAGTTTTGCGAGATGTCGCCGCTGGGAGTCCGAACTTGTTCAATGCTGACCCGTCGGAGTGATGGGTCGATCGGACGGAAGAAGTACGTGGAAGACGTCTCGGCCTTCTGAACTTGAAAGTCAAAGGCCGAGTCTTGGTTGTAGCAGCGAGACCGGGTCACGCAGTCGCGGTATGTGTCTAGTGCAGCACGAAAGGCCTCTTGGGAGGTTGCGTCTCGCTTGTTATGGTACCGCATTGCTGCTTGGTCTAGCGTGATTTGTGCGGCTGTAATGGCGACGTCGTTTTGGCTGCGTAGCTTACGTTGGAGGGCCTGTAGCTGGCGCCGCATAAATTTCTTCCACTGCTCCCAGACTTTGCCTGGGTTCGATGCAGCCTGGAGATTCTCGAGCACCTGTCGGGCTTCACCACAGATGGCATCGACAACATCGGAGTACTCAAGAAGATACTCCGGAAAGCGCCAGTAGCCATATCCGTGGAGTTGAGACACCGAGCGCAAGGTTACTGTGTGCGCCAGGTGGTCACCAGCACCTTTGGGCTCAAAGTACTTAGAGTCGCCGTACAACGCGTTGCAGAAGTCTTCCGACAACATAGCATAGTCAAGTCGGTTCTGCCTCGGCTGGGGGCCAGTGTATATGCGCTCGTCTTGGTGGTGGATCCGCCAGGCATCTACGACACCTAGCTGGCTCAGCCAGCTCATACAAGCGCTGCGGCCCGGGCGAGCAAGCAAGCGTGGCTGGGATGAGTCGAGGCTGGGGTTCAGCGGCGTGTTCAAATCGCCGAGGACTATGTGCGTTGCATTGTCCTCAAAGCGGTCCACTGGAAGATGGTTGAAGAACACAGCTTTTTCGTGGTCGTCCACCGGCGAGTACACATTGTGGATGTACACAGGTGCACTGACGACCACCAATCGAACAACTAGATAGCGTCCCGGGACAGTCAGCTCGCGAAGCTCTTCGGCCGCATCGAAGCCTGGAAAGTCGTAGCGAAGCACAGTGAGCACTCCGCCAGATCGGTGTGTTGTCTGTGTGGCACTGACTGCACCAGGGTCGCTGACGAATAGCTTGTGCTTGAAACGGGCCTGAAGGTTAAATTTGAAGGTGTCAAGATGGTGGCAATCGCGTAATTTGGTCTCCTGGATGCAAGAGAGGCTGTGCTTCTCGAGCAAGTTCTCGATTAGTAGGTGTCCGTTTTTCTTGATCCCGTTGGTATTAACGGTCAGCAAGCTGACTTCTTGCCACGAGACCTCGGGTGCGTCCACGCGTGGGACCACCTTAGCACCTTAAGGCGAGCGGTCCAGTCACAAGCACAGACTGACCGTCGACTTGCTGGAGCTGGAGCACATCCGCGTTCTCTGGGAAGTAATGGCCGCAGTCACGAAGGTACTCGAGGTCTTCGAGTATATCCCCTTGCCACTGGACTGCTTCCCAAATCTTGAAGCAGTGTGTGCCGATCTCGGAGCGAAGCAGGACCAACAACATATTGGGGTGAAGAAGACGTCGGTTGTGCGCTGGTATCCAAGGCACCGACCACCCGGTCAGACGCTGGAGCCAGTAGTCCTTTTCAAAGATCTGGGGCGCTGTGCACATCAACATCAACTCAAAGAGGGACAGCGCCCTAGTCGCACGCACAATAGTTGGTGTGTCCGGGTTGTTCCACCACTGGGCAACGCATCGGAATACACCGTCACGCGTCTTAGGCACCTTGGTGCCGAGATACTTGGCCCACTTGCGAGCGAACGTGTTCGTTTCGGTGTTGTCGGTCGCGCTTAAGATGCGATTGATCATGTGAAGCTGGGCCAGCTCGGTGACGCTGGGGCTCAGCTCACGCATCTCACGCAAGAGCGCGGTGTTAAACGCCATTGGAGCTTTAACGGACCCCATGAACGTCAGCGTGTCGGGGTTGTTCGTCGTGCGAAGCGACTTGCGAAGGCCACTCACCATGGTGTCGGCGGCGGCCAAGCGATCCGGAAGCAGCTGGAGATCGGCTGTCTGTTCAGTAGCCTCCATCTCGCTGACAATCTCTTGGATTGGAGTAGGCTCTTTGGTTTTCACCACTCTGGTGTGGTGTTTGGTCAGAAAGTGACTGGCTTCTTTGCTGTCAGTCAGGTTGCGCGGCGCCTGCACCTTGCGTGGCACAATTTGAAACCGTGGGATCTCGACCTCATCAAGCGTCGCTGGGCAGCAGTCAAACTCGACCTCGACATTGCTGAGCACGTCGAAATAGTTGCTTGTCGTGACGCCGGTGAGAGGTTTCGGACGAGATTTCATCAGCATATTGGCAAAGTCTCCATCAGCACGAGAACGTTTGCCTTTGCGTTTGCCACCGACCCTGGGCACCAACTCAGATTGGGCAGTCGGTGGTGGTGGGAGCAAGAGCAACGGAGACGATGTTGGGCTGCTTGGTGGCGACACGACTTGGGAGCCTGCAGTGCTTAGGGACAGCTCACTAGGCTCTAAGGTATCAGTCGGTGCTGCAACGATAGCAGTGTCGCGGCAGAGTCTTCACGGATCGATCGTTGGAGCGACGTTTCCTGCACGCCACGACGTACCACGGCAGCATAAGATGGCTGCGACGGGCATTTATCTGGCCTGCTTTGGCTAGTGTCGGAGGATGGACCACCGTCTCTAGCTAAGTCGAGCGCGTGGATCGAGCGTTGACCGAACGACATGCGTTGGGTTGGAAACGGAGCGTTTTTCGTGTGTACTGGGTAAATGCGTCCAGCAAAAACGAGCTGGTCGCACACAGTACCACTTATCACGAGCTCCGGAGGGCAATGGCTAGAGCGGAAGTACACACGCCAAGTGGCGGTGGTGATTACCGCGTCCAGATTTACATCACGGAACGTGCCGTAGATCGGCTGCGTACCGAGCTCGAAGAAGCGTTTCAACATGAGATCAGCATCGAAGTCACTGTCGACACTTGACACATCAATAAAGAAGCGGTCGGCAAGGATGTCAAACCCGCCGAATCGGTACCTGCCTCCGAGGATCTTGACTTCCTGGCCAGCAAGGCTCTGGCAGGCTTCTTTCGTCTTCACCTTGACGCGGATGTTGCCGCCGGGAGCTTTGGTCAGCTGACCTAGTTGCTGCTGGTCGATTTGCTGTTGTACGACAGGGTTGCCCTGGTCCTTGAGCAACGACGCGAGGATTTTGCTTGGTGCAGTGCGCTGGAAGGCGTGTCCAGTCTCGATGACCATTACATAGCGTGCACGAGGCAGCGCGTATGGACGAGCTCGGTCAATCGAGGCGGCGAGTTGGCTCCAATCGCCTCCGGCTTCATAAAGAGCATCAATGGTTTCGATGTCCATCGCCTTGGGGCGGGGCATCTCGACACGCGGCGGGGCGGGTGCCTCAACGTTGTCGCGGCGGATCTCCGTAGAACGTTGAAGCAGGGCACGAAGCGTTGGCATGCGCGTTGGTGCGCTCGCAGTCGAACGCGTGCGAGTTGCTGCGGTTTGCGGGAGAGCACTGGCGTTAGTTGGTGGCGTATATTGGCGTGTGTCGCTGTTGGGCTGCACATCTTCCACAAAGTCCTGCGAAGCAGGTGGCTTGTGCGCAGGCGTGACCCGCAGCTGCACGACCATGCCATCACTTGTTTCGTGCGAGGCTTGCGACACAGAACCAGCGTTACTACCCTGGTCCGTGCATAAACACGAAGCTTCGATGGAACCGTGAATCCCACCGGCATCTGGGTTGTTGGGTACGGACCCAGCTGCACTGTCGCTTGGTAGGTTTGCGGAACCTTCTATAGGCGATGGGTCGTGGGTACGTGCGGGGAGGATGGGCGTACAATCAGCTCACCCATCTCACAATCAGCTTGCGCTGACTCTAAGAAAGGGCAACTGGCTTCGGTGTCTATTGGGGGAAAAGCCTGCTTGGGTGCTTGAGAAACTGGATACTTCGAAACTTGACTTGGTCGACTTGAGCACGACGGGGCAAATTGAGAAGTGTCAGTGTGCCCGAGTGGTCTAAGGGGGTAGACTCAAGTTCTACTGTGTTCGCACTCGTGGGTTCAAATCCCACCGCTGACATGTCAACACTTTTTGGAGAAGCGAATTTTGTCAGTGACGAAAGGCCGTGTTGCAAATCGTCGTCCTCACTCTTTAGCACTCGATTGCCACTTCTTTGTGAAAGTGAATCTTATCACACAAATTTGCCATCGTCTGTCTTCGTACACAGCGTCTATTCATTAGCGGGACAGCAATACCGAGAAAAAAGGGAATGTATTTGCTAGTAAAGCAGTGCTTGTCTGCTAAAAGTGTATGTTACTTGTAATGATCTACTTAACACCAATTAGCTTCTAATCTCTTCAATTAGTGTGCCCGAGTGGTCTAAGGAGGTAGACTCAAGTTCTACTGTGTTTGCACTCGTGGGTTCAAATCCCACCGCTGACATGTCCACACTTTTTCAAACAAACTAATTTTGTCAGCGACGAAAGCCCGTGTCCCAATCATTAATTTCATTCTATGTGCACTCTATTGCCGCATCTTTGTAGAAGTGAATCTCTCCAAAGAACTCGCCATGGATCACACTCGCCAGTCTTCATAGTCAGCATCTATTCGCTAGCTGGACAGCAGACCCAAATAAAATGAAGCAATGCAAATGAGAGTACAGCGATTCTCTTCTACTTAAAGTGTATGCTGCTCGTAGAATTGCATCTGAAACTGATGAGGATTACCCATCCACATTGTCAGTGTGCCCGAGTGGTCTAAGGGGGTAGACTCAAGTTCTACTGTGTTCGCACTCGTGGGTTCAAATCCCACCGCTGACATGTCAACACTTTTTGGAGAAGCGAGTTTTGTCAGTGACGAAAGGCCGTGTTGCAAATCGTCGTCCTCACTCTTTAGCACTCGATTGCCACTTCTTTGTGAAAGTGAATCTTATCACACAAATTTGCCATCGTCTGTCTTCGTACACAGCATCTATTCATTAGCGGGACAGCAATACCGAGAAAAAAGGCAATGTGGTTGCTAGTAAAGCAATGCCTGTCTGCTAAAAGTGTATGTTACTTGTAATGATCTACTTAACTCCAATTGCTTCTAATCTCTTCAATTAGTGTGCCCGAGTGGTCTAAGGAGGTAGACTCAAGTTCTACTGTGTTTGCACTCGTGGGTTCAAATCCCACCGCTGACATGTCCACACTTTTTCAAACAAACTAATTTTGTCAGCGACGAAAGCCCGTGTCCCAATCATTAATTTCATTCTATGTGCACTCTATTGCCGCATCTTTGTAGAAGTGAATCTCTCCAAAGAACTCGCCATGGATCACACTCGCCAGTCTTCATAGTCAGCATCTATTCGCTAGCTGGACAGCAGACCCAAATAAAATGAAGCAATGCAAATGTGAGTACAGCGATTCTCTTCTACTTAAAGTGTATGCTGCTCGTAGAATTGCATCTGAAACTGATGAGGATTACCCATCCACATTGTCAGTGTGCCCGAGTGGTCTAAGGGGGTAGACTCAAGTTCTACTGTGTTCGCACTCGTGGGTTCAAATCCCACCGCTGACATGTCAACACTTTTTGGAGAAGCGAATTTTGTCAGTGACGAAAGGCCGTGTTGCAAATCGTCGTCCTCACTCTTTAGCACTCGATTGCCACTTCTTTGTGAAAGTGAATCTTATCACACAAATTTGCCATCGTCTGTCTTCGTACACAGCATCTATTCATTAGCGGGACAGCAATACCGAGAAAAAAGGCAATGTATTGCTAGTAAAGCAGTGCTTGTCTGCTAAAAGTGTATGTTACTTGTAATGATCTACTTAACACCAATTAAGCTTCTACTCTCTTCAATTAGTGTGCCCGAGTGGTCTAAGGAGGTAGACTCAAGTTCTACTGTGTTTGCACTCGTGGGTTCAAATCCCACCGCTGACATGTCCACACTTTTTCAAACAAACTAATTTTGTCAGCGACGAAAGCCCGTGTCCCAATCATTAATTTCATTCTATGTGCACTCTATTGCCGCATCTTTGTAGAAGTGAATCTCTCCAAAGAACTCGCCATGGATCACACTCGCCAGTCTTCATAGTCAGCATCTATTCGCTAGCTGGACAGCAGACCCAAATAAAATGAAGCAATGCAAATGAGAGTACAGCGATTCTCTTCTACTTAAAGTGTATGCTGCTCGTAGAATTGCATCTGAAACTGATGAGGATTACCCATCCACATTGTCAGTGTGCCCGAGTGGTCTAAGGGGGTAGACTCAAGTTCTACTGTGTTCGCACTCGTGGGTTCAAATCCCACCGCTGACATGTCAACACTTTTTGGAGAAGCGAGTTTTGTCAGTGACGAAAGGCCGTGTTGCAAATCGTCGCCTCACTCTTTAGCACTCGATTGCCACTTCTTTGTGAAAGTGAATCTTATCACACAAATTTGCCATCGTCTGTCTTCGTACACAGCATCTATTCATTAGCGGGACAGCAATACCGAGAAAAAAGGGAATGTATTTGCTAGTAAAGCAGTGCTTGTCTGCTAAAAGTGTATGTTACTTGTAATGATCTACTTAACACCAATTAGCTTCTAATCTCTTCAATTAGTGTGCCCGAGTGGTCTAAGGAGGTAGACTCAAGTTCTACTGTGTTTGCACTCGTGGGTTCAAATCCCACCGCTGACATGTCCACACTTTTTCAAACAAACTAATTTTGTCAGCGACGAAAGCCCGTGTCCCAATCATTAATTTCATTCTATGTGCACTCTATTGCCGCATCTTTGTAGAAGTGAATCTCTCCAAAGAACTCGCCATGGATCACACTCGCCAGTCTTCATAGTCAGCATCTATTCGCTAGCTGGACAGCAGACCCAAATAAAATGAAGCAATGCAAATGTGAGTACAGCGATTCTCTTCTACTTAAAGTGTATGCTGCTCGTAGAATTGCATCTGAAACTGATGAGGATTACCCATCCACATTGTCAGTGTGCCCGAGTGGTCTAAGGGGGTAGACTCAAGTTCTACTGTGTTCGCACTCGTGGGTTCAAATCCCACCGCTGACATGTCAACACTTTTTGGAGAAGCGAGTTTTGTCAGTGACGAAAGGCCGTGTTGCAAATCGTCGCCTCACTCTTTAGCACTCGATTGCCACTTCTTTGTGAAAGTGAATCTTATCACACAAATTTGCCATCGTCTGTCTTCGTACACAGCATCTATTCATTAGCGGGACAGCAATACCGAGAAAAAAGGGAATGTATTTGCTAGTAAAGCAGTGCTTGTCTGCTAAAAGTGTATGTTACTTGTAATGATCTACTTAACACCAATTAGCTTCTAATCTCTTCAATTAGTGTGCCCGAGTGGTCTAAGGAGGTAGACTCAAGTTCTACTGTGTTTGCACTCGTGGGTTCAAATCCCACCGCTGACATGTCCACACTTTTTCAAACAAACTAATTTTGTCAGCGACGAAAGCCCGTGTCCCAATCATTAATTTCATTCTATGTGCACTCTATTGCCGCATCTTTGTAGAAGTGAATCTCTCCAAAGAACTCGCCATGGATCACACTCGCCAGTCTTCATAGTCAGCATCTATTCGCTAGCTGGACAGCAGACCCAAATAAAATGAAGCAATGCAAATGTGAGTACAGCGATTCTCTTCTACTTAAAGTGTATGCTGCTCGTAGAATTGCATCTGAAACTGATGAGGATTACCCATCCACATTGTCAGTGTGCCCGAGTGGTCTAAGGGGGTAGACTCAAGTTCTACTGTGTTCGCACTCGTGGGTTCAAATCCCACCGCTGACATGTCAACACTTTTTGGAGAAGCGAGTTTTGTCAGTGACGAAAGGCCGTGTTGCAAATCGTCGCCCTCACTCTTTAGCACTCGATTGCCACTTCTTTGTGAAAGTGAATCTTATCACACAAATTTGCCATCGTCTGTCTTCGTACACAGCATCTATTCATTAGCGGGACAGCAATACCGAGAAAAAAGGAATGTATTTGCTAGTAAAGCAGTGCTTGTCTGCTAAAAGTGTATGTTACTTGTAATGATCTACTTAACACCAATTAGCTTCTAATCTCTTCAATTAGTGTGCCCGAGTGGTCTAAGGAGGTAGACTCAAGTTCTACTGTGTTTGCACTCGTGGGTTCAAATCCCACCGCTGACATGTCCACACTTTTTCAAACAATTTTGTCAGCGACGAAAGCCGTGTCAGTGCACTCTATTGTCTTTGTAGAAGTGAATCTCTCCATCATGCACACTCGTCTTCATAGTCAGCATCTATTCGCTAGCTGGACAGCAGACCCAAATAAAAGAAGCAATGCAAATGTGAGTACAGCGATTCTCTTCTACTTAAAGTGTATGCTGCTCGTAGAATCATCTGAAACTGATGAGGATTACCCTCCCATTGTCAGTGTGCCCGAGTGGTCTAAGGGGGTAGACTCAAGTTCTACTGTGTTCGCACTCGTGGGTTCAAATCCCACCGCTGACATGTCAACACTTTTTGGAGAAGCGAATTTTGTCAGTGACGAAAGGCCGTGTTGCAAATCGTCGCCTCACTCTTTAGCACTCGATTGCCACTTCTTTGTGAAAGTGAATCTTATCACACAAATTTGCCATCGTCTGTCTTCGTACACAGCATCTATTCATTAGCGGGACAGCAATACCGAGAAAAAAGGGAATGTATTTGCTAGTAAAGCAGTGCTTGTCTGCTAAAAGTGTATGTTACTTGTAATGATCTACTTAACACCAATTAGCTTCTAATCTCTTCAATTAGTGTGCCCGAGTGGTCTAAGGAGGTAGACTCAAGTTCTACTGTGTTTGCACTCGTGGGTTCAAATCCCACCGCTGACATGTCCACACTTTTTCAAACAAACTAATTTTGTCAGCGACGAAAGCCCGTGTCCCAATCATTAATTTCATTCTATGTGCACTCTATTGCCGCATCTTTGTAGAAGTGAATCTCTCCAAAGAACTCGCCATGGATCACACTCGCCAGTCTTCATAGTCAGCATCTATTCGCTAGCTGGACAGCAGACCCAAATAAAATGAAGCAATGCAAATGTGAGTACAGCGATTCTCTTCTACTTAAAGTGTATGCTGCTCGTAGAATTGCATCTGAAACTGATGAGGATTACCCATCCACATTGTCAGTGTGCCCGAGTGGTCTAAGGGGGTAGACTCAAGTTCTACTGTGTTCGCACTCGTGGGTTCAAATCCCACCGCTGACATGTCAACACTTTTTGGAGAAGCGAGTTTTGTCAGTGACGAAAGGCCGTGTTGCAAATCGTCGTCCTCACTCTTTAGCACTCGATTGCCACTTCTTTGTGAAAGTGAATCTTATCACACAAATTTGCCATCGTCTGTCTTCGTACACAGCATCTATTCATTAGCGGGACAGCAATACCGAGAAAAAAGGGAATGTATTTGCTAGTAAAGCAGTGCTTGTCTGCTAAAAGTGTATGTTACTTGTAATGATCTACTTAACACCAATTAGCTTCTAATCTCTTCAATTAGTGTGCCCGAGTGGTCTAAGGAGGTAGACTCAAGTTCTACTGTGTTTGCACTCGTGGGTTCAAATCCCACCGCTGACATGTCCACACTTTTTCAAACAAACTAATTTTGTCAGCGACGAAAGCCCGTGTCCCAATCATTAATTTCATTCTATGTGCACTCTATTGCCGCATCTTTGTAGAAGTGAATCTCTCCAAAGAACTCGCCATGGATCACACTCGCCAGTCTTCATAGTCAGCATCTATTCGCTAGCTGGACAGCAGACCCAAATAAAATGAAGCAATGCAAATGTGAGTACAGCGATTCTCTTCTACTTAAAGTGTATGCTGCTCGTAGAATTGCATCTGAAACTGATGAGGATTACCCATCCACATTGTCAGTGTGCCCGAGTGGTCTAAGGGGGTAGACTCAAGTTCTACTGTGTTCGCACTCGTGGGTTCAAATCCCACCGCTGACATGTCAACACTTTTTGGAGAAGCGAGTTTTGTCAGTGACGAAAGGCCGTGTTGCAAATCGTCGCCTCACTCTTTAGCACTCGATTGCCACTTCTTTGTGAAAGTGAATCTTATCACACAAATTTGCCATCGTCTGTCTTCGTACACAGCATCTATTCATTAGCGGGACAGCAATACCGAGAAAAAAGGGAATGTATTTGCTAGTAAAGCAGTGCTTGTCTGCTAAAAGTGTATGTTACTTGTAATGATCTACTTAACACCAATTAGCTTCTAATCTCTTCAATTAGTGTGCCCGAGTGGTCTAAGGAGGTAGACTCAAGTTCTACTGTGTTTGCACTCGTGGGTTCAAATCCCACCGCTGACATGTCCACACTTTTTCAAACAAACTAATTTTGTCAGCGACGAAAGCCCGTGTCCCAATCATTAATTTCATTCTATGTGCACTCTATTGCCGCATCTTTGTAGAAGTGAATCTCTCCAAAGAACTCGCCATGGATCACACTCGCCAGTCTTCATAGTCAGCATCTATTCGCTAGCTGGACAGCAGACCCAAATAAAATGAAGCAATGCAAATGTGAGTACAGCGATTCTCTTCTACTTAAAGTGTATGCTGCTCGTAGAATTGCATCTGAAACTGATGAGGATTACCCATCCACATTGTCAGTGTGCCCGAGTGGTCTAAGGGGGTAGACTCAAGTTCTACTGTGTTCGCACTCGTGGGTTCAAATCCCACCGCTGACATGTCAACACTTTTTTTAGAAGAAGCAATGCAAATTTTGTCAGAATGACGAAAGGCCGTGTTGCAAATCGTCGTGTTCCACTCACTGACTTTAGCACAGTCGATTGCCACTCTCTTTGTGAAAGTGAATCTTATCACACAAATTTGCCATCGTCTGTCTTCGTACACAGCATCTATTCATTAGCGGGACAGCAATACCGAGAAAAAAGGGAATGTATTTGCTAGTAAAGCAGTGCTTGTCTGCTAAAAGTGTATGTTACTTGTAATGATCTACTTAACACCAATTAGCTTCTAATCTCTTCAATTAGTGTGCCCGAGTGGTCTAAGGAGGTAGACTCAAGTTCTACTGTGTTTGCACTCGTGGGTTCAAATCCCACCGCTGACATGTCAACACTTTTTGGAGAAGCTTTTTCAGTGACGACAAATCGTAAGCACTCGATTTTCTTTGTGAAAGTGAATCTTAGCCATCGTCTGTCTTCGTACACAGCATCTAATTAGCGGACAGCGTGTATTTGCCAGTGCTTGTCTGCTAATGTATGTTACTTGTAATTCTACTTAACACCAATTAGCTTCTAATCTCTTCAATGTGTGCCCGAGTGGTCTAAGGAGGTAGACTCAAGTTCTACTGTGTTTGCACTCGTGGGTTCAAATCCCACCGCTGACATGTCCACACTTTTTCAAACAAACTAATTTTGTCAGCGACGAAAGCCCGTGTCCCAATCATTAATTTCATTCTATGTGCACTCTATTGCCGCATCTTTGTAGAAGTGAATCTCTCCAAAGAACTCGCCATGGATCACACTCGCCAGTCTTCATAGTCAGCATCTATTCGCTAGCTGGACAGCAGACCCAAATAAAATGAAGCAATGCAAATGTGAGTACAGCGATTCTCTTCTACTTAAAGTGTATGCTGCTCGTAGAATTGCATCTGAAACTGATGAGGATTACCCATCCACATTGTCAGTGTGCCCGAGTGGTCTAAGGGGTAGACTCAAGTTCTACTGTGTTCGCACTCGTGGGTTCAAATCCCACCGCTGACATGTCAACACTTTTTGGAGAAGCGAATTTTGTCAGTGACGAAAGGCCGTGTTGCAAATCGTCGTCCTCACTCTTTAGCACTCGATTGCCACTTCTTTGTGAAAGTGAATCTTATCACACAAATTTGCCATCGTCTGTCTTCGTACACAGCATCTATTCATTAGCGGGACAGCAATACCGAGAAAAAAGGCAATGTATTTGCTTGTAAAGCAGTGCTTGTCTGCTAAAAGTGTATGTTACTTGTAATGATCTACTTAACACCAATTAGCTTCTAATCTCTTCAATTAGTGTGCCCGAGTGGTCTAAGGAGGTAGACTCAAGTTCTACTGTGTTTGCACTCGTGGGTTCAAATCCCACCGCTGACATGTCCACACTTTTTCAAACAAACTAATTTTGTCAGCGACGAAAGCCCGTGTCCCAATCATTAATTTCATTCTATGTGCACTCTATTGCCGCATCTTTGTAGAAGTGAATCTCTCCAAAGAACTCGCCATGGATCACACTCGCCAGTCTTCATAGTCAGCATCTATTCGCTAGCTGGACAGCAGACCCAAATAAAATGAAGCAATGCAAATGTGAGTACAGCGATTCTCTTCTACTTAAAGTGTATGCTGCTCGTAGAATTGCATCTGAAATGATTAGGATTACCCATCCACATTGTCAGTGTGCCCGAGTGGTCTAAGTGGTAGACTCAAGTTCTACTGTGTTCGCACTCGTGGGTTCAAATCCCACCGCTGACATGTCAACACTTTTTCAAACAAACTAATTTTGTCAGCGACGAAAGCCCGTGTCCCAATCATTAATTTCATTCTATGTGCACTCTGTTGCCGCATCTTTGTAGAAGTGAATCTCTCCAAAGAACTCGCCATGGATCACACTCGCCAGTCTTCATAGTCAGCATCTATTCGCTAGCTGGACAGCAGACCCAAATAAAATGAAGCAATGCAAATGTGAGTACAGCGATTCTCTTCTACTTAAAGTGTATGCTGCTCGTAGAATTGCATCTGAAACTGATGAGGATTATCTACATTGTCAGTGTGCCCGAGTGGTCTAAGGGGGTAGACTCAAGTTCTACTGTGTTCGCACTCGTGGGTTCAAATCCCACCGCTGACATGTCAACACTTTTTGGAGAAGCGAATTTTGTCAGTGACGAAAGGCCGTGTTGCAAATCGTCGTCCTCACTCTTTAGCACTCGATTGCCACTTCTTTGTGAAAGTGAATCTTATCACACAAATTTGCCATCGTCTGTCTTCGTACACAGCATCTATTCATTAGCGGGACAGCAATACCGAGAAAAAAGGCAATGTTTGCTTGTAAAGCAGTGCTTGTCTGCTAATAGTGTATGTTACTTGTAATGATCTACTTAACACCAATTAGCTTCTAATCTTCAATTAGTGTGCCCGAGTGGTCTAAGGAGGTAGACTCAAGTTCTACTGTGTTTGCACTCGTGGGTTCAAATCCCACCGCTGACATGTCCACACTTTTTCAAACAAACTAATTTTGTCAGCGACGAAAGCCCGTGTCCCAATCATTAATTTCATTCTATGTGCACTCTATTGCCGCATCTTTGTAGAAGTGAATCTCTCCAAAGAACTCGCCATGGATCACACTCGCCAGTCTTCATAGTCAGCATCTATTCGCTAGCTGGACAGCAGACCCAAATAAAATGAAGCAATGCAAATGTGAGTACAGCGATTCTCTTCTACTTAAAGTGTATGCTGCTCGTAGAATTGCATCTGAAACTGATGAGGATTACCCATCCACATTGTCAGTGTGCCCGAGTGGTCTAAGGGGTAGACTCAAGTTCTACTGTGTTCGCACTCGTGGGTTCAAATCCCACCGCTGACATGTCAACACTTTTTGGAGAAGCGAATTTTGTCAGTGACGAAAGGCCGTGTTGCAAATCGTCGTCCTCACTCTTTAGCACTCGATTGCCACTTCTTTGTGAAAGTGAATCTTATCACACAAATTTGCCATCGTCTGTCTTCGTACACAGCATCTATTCAGCGGGACAGCAATTAGCGGGAAGCAGCATGATAGGCCGTGTTGCAAATCGTCGCCCTCACTCTTTAGCACTCGATTGCCACTTCTTTGTGAAAGTGAATCTTATCACACAAATTTGCCATCGTCTGTCTTCGTACACAGCATCTATTCATTAGCGGGACAGCAATACCGAGAAAAAAGGCAATGTATTTGCTAGTAAAGCAGTGCTTGTCTGCTAAAAGTGTATGTTACTTGTAATGATCTACTTAACACCAATTAGCTTCTAATCTCTTCAATTAGTGTGCCCGAGTGGTCTAAGGAGGTAGACTCAAGTTCTACTGTGTTTGCACTCGTGGGTTCAAATCCCACCGCTGACATGTCCACACTTTTTCAAACAAACTAATTTTGTCAGCGACGAAAGCCCATGTCCCAATCATTGAATTCATTCTATGTGCACTCTATTGCCGCATCTTTGTAGAAGTGAATCTCTCCAAAGAACTCGCCATGGATCACACTCGCCAGTCTTCATAGTCAGCATCTATTCGCTAGCTGGACAGCAGACCCAAATAAAATGAAGCAATGCAAATGTGAGTACAGCGATTCTCTTCTACTTAAAGTGTATGCTGCTCGTAGAATTGCATCTGAAACTGATGAGGATTATTTGTCAGTGTGCCCGAGTGGTCTAAGGGGGTAGACTCAAGTTCTACTGTGTTCGCACTCGTGGGTTCAAATCCCACCGCTGACATGTCAACACTTTTTGGAGAAGCGAATTTTGTCAGTGACGAAAGGCCGTGTTGCAAATCGTCGTCCTCACTCTTTAGCACTCGATTGCCACTTCTTTGTGAAAGTGAATCTTATCACACAAATTTGCCATCGTCTGTCTTCGTACACAGCATCTATTCATTAGCGGGACAGCAATACCGAGAAAAAAGGCAATGTATTTGCTAGTAAAGCAGTGCTTGTCTGCTAAAAGTGTATGTTACTTGTAATGATCTACTTAACACCAATTAGCTTCTAATCTCTTCAATTAGTGTGCCCGAGTGGTCTAAGGAGGTAGACTCAAGTTCTACTGTGTTTGCACTCGTGGGTTCAAATCCCACCGCTGACATGTCCACACTTTTTCAAACAAACTAATTTTGTCAGCGACGAAAGCCCGTGTCCCAATCATTAATTTCATTCTATGTGCACTCTATTGCCGCATCTTTGTAGAAGTGAATCTCTCCAAAGAACTCGCCATGGATCACACTCGCCAGTCTTCATAGTCAGCATCTATTCGCTAGCTGGACAGCAGACCCAAATAAAATGAAGCAATGCAAATGTGAGTACAGCGATTCTCTTCTACTTAAAGTGTATGCTGCTCGTAGAATTGCATCTGAAACTGATGAGGATTACCCATCCACATTGTCAGTGTGCCCGAGTGGTCTAAGGGGGTAGACTCAAGTTCTACTGTGTTCGCACTCGTGGGTTCAAATCCCACCGCTGACATGTCAACACTTTTTGGAGAAGCGAATTTTGTCAGTGACGAAAGGCCGTGTTGCAAATCGTCGTCCTCACTCTTTAGCACTCGATTGCCACTTCTTTGTGAAAGTGAATCTTATCACACAAATTTGCCATCGTCTGTCTTCGTACACAGCATCTATTCATTAGCGGGACAGCAATACCGAGAAAAAAGGGAATGTATTTGCTAGTAAAGCAGTGCTTGTCTGCTAAAAGTGTATGTTACTTGTAATGATCTACTTAACACCAATTAGCTTCTAATCTCTTCAATTAGTGTGCCCGAGTGGTCTAAGGAGGTAGACTCAAGTTCTACTGTGTTTGCACTCGTGGGTTCAAATCCCACCGCTGACATGTCCACACTTTTTCAAACAAACTAATTTTGTCAGCGACGAAAGCCCGTGTCCCAATCATTAATTTCATTCTATGTGCACTCTATTGCCGCATCTTTGTAGAAGTGAATCTCTCCAAAGAACTCGCCATGGATCACACTCGCCAGTCTTCATAGTCAGCATCTATTCGCTAGCTGGACAGCAGACCCAAATAAAATGAAGCAATGCAAATGTGAGTACAGCGATTCTCTTCTACTTAAAGTGTATGCTGCTCGTAGAATTGCATCTGAAACTGATGAGGATTACCCATCCACATTGTCAGTGTGCCCGAGTGGTCTAAGGGGGTAGACTCAAGTTCTACTGTGTTCGCACTCGTGGGTTCAAATCCCACCG
Organism: Plasmopara viticola; assembly: GCA_001695595.3. Taxonomy (NCBI): domain Eukaryota; phylum Oomycota; class Peronosporomycetes; order Peronosporales; family Peronosporaceae; genus Plasmopara; species Plasmopara viticola. The sequence goes on from MBPM02000072.1 coordinate 37,563, forward strand.
CTGACATGTCAACACTTTTTGGAGAAGCGAATTTTGTCAGTGACGAAAGGCCGTGTTGCAAATCGTCGTCCTCACTCTTTAGCACTCGATTGCCACTTCTTTGTGAAAGTGAATCTTATCACACAAATTTGCCATCGTCTGTCTTCGTACACAGCATCTATTCATTAGCGGGACAGCAATACCGAGAAAAAAGGCAATGTATTGCTAGTAAAGCAGTGCTTGTCTGCTAAAAGTGTATGTTACTTGTAATGATCTACTTAACACCAATTAGCTTCTAATCTCTTCAATTAGTGTGCCCGAGTGGTCTAAGGAGGTAGACTCAAGTTCTACTGTGTTCGCACTCGTGGGTTCAAATCCCACCGCTGACATGTCAACACTTTTTGGAGAAGCGAGTTTTGTCAGTGACGAAAGGCCGTGTTGCAAATCGTCGCCCTCACTCTTTAGCACTCGATTGCCACTTCTTTGTGAAAGTGAATCTTATCACACAAATTTGCCATCGTCTGTCTTCGTACACAGCATCTATTCATTAGCGGGACAGCAATACCGAGAAAAAAGGCAATGTATTTGCTAGTAAAGCAGTGCTTGTCTGCTAAAAGTGTATGTTACTTGTAATGATCTACTTAACACCAATTAGCTTCTAATCTCTTCAATTAGTGTGCCCGAGTGGTCTAAGGAGGTAGACTCAAGTTCTACTGTGTTTGCACTCGTGGGTTCAAATCCCACCGCTGACATGTCCACACTTTTTCAAACAAACTAATTTTGTCAGCGACGAAAGCCCGTGTCCCAATCATTAATTTCATTCTATGTGCACTCTATTGCCGCATCTTTGTAGAAGTGAATCTCTCCAAAGAACTCGCCATGGATCACACTCGCCAGTCTTCATAGTCAGCATCTATTCGCTAGCTGGACAGCAGACCCAAATAAAATGAAGCAATGCAAATGTGAGTACAGCGATTCTCTTCTACTTAAAGTGTATGCTGCTCGTAGAATTGCATCTGAAACTGATGAGGATTACCCATCCACATTGTCAGTGTGCCCGAGTGGTCTAAGGGGGTAGACTCAAGTTCTACTGTGTTCGCACTCGTGGGTTCAAATCCCACCGCTGACATGTCAACACTTTTTGGAGAAGCGAATTTTGTCAGTGACGAAAGGCCGTGTTGCAAATCGTCGTCCTCACTCTTTAGCACTCGATTGCCACTTCTTTGTGAAAGTGAATCTTATCACACAAATTTGCCATCGTCTGTCTTCGTACACAGCATCTATTCATTAGCGGGACAGCAATACCGAGAAAAAAGGGAATGTATTTGCTAGTAAAGCAGTGCTTGTCTGCTAAAAGTGTATGTTACTTGTAATGATCTACTTAACACCAATTAGCTTCTAATCTCTTCAATTAGTGTGCCCGAGTGGTCTAAGGAGGTAGACTCAAGTTCTACTGTGTTTGCACTCGTGGGTTCAAATCCCACCGCTGACATGTCCACACTTTTTCAAACAAACTAATTTTGTCAGCGACGAAAGCCCGTGTCCCAATCATTAATTTCATTCTATGTGCACTCTATTGCCGCATCTTTGTAGAAGTGAATCTCTCCAAAGAACTCGCCATGGATCACACTCGCCAGTCTTCATAGTCAGCATCTATTCGCTAGCTGGACAGCAGACCCAAATAAAATGAAGCAATGCAAATGTGAGTACAGCGATTCTCTTCTACTTAAAGTGTATGCTGCTCGTAGAATTGCATCTGAAACTGATGAGGATTACCCATCCACATTGTCAGTGTGCCCGAGTGGTCTAAGTGGTAGACTCAAGTTCTACTGTGTTCGCACTCGTGGGTTCAAATCCCACCGCTGACATGTCAACACTTTTTGGAGAAGCGAATTTTGTCAGTGACGAAAGGCCGTGTTGCAAATCGTCGTCCTCACTCTTTAGCACTCGATTGCCACTTCTTTGTGAAAGTGAATCTTATCACACAAATTTGCCATCGTCTGTCTTCGTACACAGCATCTATTCATTAGCGGGACAGCAATACCGAGAAAAAAGGCAATGTATTTGCTTGTAAAGCAGTGCTTGTCTGCTAAAAGTGTATGTTACTTGTAATGATCTACTTAACACCAATTAGCTTCTAATCTCTTCAATTAGTGTGCCCGAGTGGTCTAAGGAGGTAGACTCAAGTTCTACTGTGTTTGCACTCGTGGGTTCAAATCCCACCGCTGACATGTCCACACTTTTTCAAACAAACTAATTTTGTCAGCGACGAAAGCCCGTGTCCCAATCATTAATTTCATTCTATGTGCACTCTATTGCCGCATCTTTGTAGAAGTGAATCTCTCCAAAGAACTCGCCATGGATCACACTCGCCAGTCTTCATAGTCAGCATCTATTCGCTAGCTGGACAGCAGACCCAAATAAAATGAAGCAATGCAAATGTGAGTACAGCGATTCTCTTCTACTTAAAGTGTATGCTGCTCGTAGAATTGCATCTGAAACTGATGAGGATTACCCATCCACATTGTCAGTGTGCCCGAGTGGTCTAAGGGGTAGACTCAAGTTCTACTGTGTTCGCACTCGTGGGTTCAAATCCCACCGCTGACATGTCAACACTTTTTGGAGAAGCGAATTTTGTCAGTGACGAAAGGCCGTGTTGCAAATCGTCGTCCTCACTCTTTAGCACTCGATTGCCACTTCTTTGTGAAAGTGAATCTTATCACACAAATTTGCCATCGTCTGTCTTCGTACACAGCATCTATTCATTAGCGGGACAGCAATACCGAGAAAAAAGGCAATGTATTGCTAGTAAAGCAGTGCTTGTCTGCTAAAAGTGTATGTTACTTGTAATGATCTACTTAACACCAATTAGCTTCTAATCTCTTCAATTAGTGTGCCCGAGTGGTCTAAGGAGGTAGACTCAAGTTCTACTGTGTTTGCACTCGTGGGTTCAAATCCCACCGCTGACATGTCAACACTTTTTGGAGAAGCGAATTTTGTCAGTGACGAAAGGCCGTGTTGCAAATCGTCGTCCTCACTCTTTAGCACTCGATTGCCACTTCTTTGTGAAAGTGAATCTTATCACACAAATTTGCCATCGTCTGTCTTCGTACACAGCATCTATTCATTAGCGGGACAGCAATACCGAGAAAAAAGGCAATGTATTTGCTTGTAAAGCAGTGCTTGTCTGCTAAAAGTGTATGTTACTTGTAATGATCTACTTAACACCAATTAGCTTCTAATCTCTTCAATTAGTGTGCCCGAGTGGTCTAAGGAGGTAGACTCAAGTTCTACTGTGTTTGCACTCGTGGGTTCAAATCCCACCGCTGACATGTCCACACTTTTTCAAACAAACTAATTTTGTCAGCGACGAAAGCCCGTGTCCCAATCATTAATTTCATTCTATGTGCACTCTATTGCCGCATCTTTGTAGAAGTGAATCTCTCCAAAGAACTCGCCATGGATCACACTCGCCAGTCTTCATAGTCAGCATCTATTCGCTAGCTGGACAGCAGACCCAAATAAAATGAAGCAATGCAAATGTGAGTACAGCGATTCTCTTCTACTTAAAGTGTATGCTGCTCGTAGAATTGCATCTGAAACTGATGAGGATTACCCATCCACATTGTCAGTGTGCCCGAGTGGTCTAAGGGGGTAGACTCAAGTTCTACTGTGTTCGCACTCGTGGGTTCAAATCCCACCGCTGACATGTCAACACTTTTTGGAGAAGCGAATTTTGTCAGTGACGAAAGGCCGTGTTGCAAATCGTCGTCCTCACTCTTTAGCACTCGATTGCCACTTCTTTGTGAAAGTGAATCTTATCACACAAATTTGCCATCGTCTGTCTTCGTACACAGCATCTATTCATTAGCGGGACAGCAATACCGAGAAAAAAGGGAATGTATTTGCTAGTAAAGCAGTGCTTGTCTGCTAAAAGTGTATGTTACTTGTAATGATCTACTTAACACCAATTAGCTTCTAATCTCTTCAATTAGTGTGCCCGAGTGGTCTAAGGAGGTAGACTCAAGTTCTACTGTGTTTGCACTCGTGGGTTCAAATCCCACCGCTGACATGTCCACACTTTTTCAAACAAACTAATTTTGTCAGCGACGAAAGCCCGTGTCCCAATCATTAATTTCATTCTATGTGCACTCTATTGCCGCATCTTTGTAGAAGTGAATCTCTCCAAAGAACTCGCCATGGATCACACTCGCCAGTCTTCATAGTCAGCATCTATTCGCTAGCTGGACAGCAGACCCAAATAAAATGAAGCAATGCAAATGTGAGTACAGCGATTCTCTTCTACTTAAAGTGTATGCTGCTCGTAGAATTGCATCTGAAACTGATGAGGATTACCCATCCACATTGTCAGTGTGCCCGAGTGGTCTAAGGGGTAGACTCAAGTTCTACTGTGTTCGCACTCGTGGGTTCAAATCCCACCGCTGACATGTCAACACTTTTTGGAGAAGCGAATTTTGTCAGTGACGAAAGGCCGTGTTGCAAATCGTCGTCCTCACTCTTTAGCACTCGATTGCCACTTCTTTGTGAAAGTGAATCTTATCACACAAATTTGCCATCGTCTGTCTTCGTACACAGCATCTATTCATTAGCGGGACAGCAATACCGAGAAAAAAGGCAATGTATTTGCTTGTAAAGCAGTGCTTGTCTGCTAAAAGTGTATGTTACTTGTAATGATCTACTTAACACCAATTAGCTTCTAATCTCTTCAATTAGTGTGCCCGAGTGGTCTAAGGAGGTAGACTCAAGTTCTACTGTGTTTGCACTCGTGGGTTCAAATCCCACCGCTGACATGTCAACACTTTTTGGAGAAGCGAATTTTGTCAGTGACGAAAGGCCGTGTTGCAAATCGTCGCCTCACTCTTTAGCACTCGATTGCCACTTCTTTGTGAAAGTGAATCTTATCACACAAATTTGCCATCGTCTGTCTTCGTACACAGCATCTATTCATTAGCGGGACAGCAATACCGAGAAAAAAGGCAATGTATTGCTAGTAAAGCAGTGCTTGTCTGCTAAAGTGTATGTTAATATCTACTTAACACCAATTAGCTTCTATCTCTTCAATTAGTGTGCCCGAGTGGTCTAAGGAGGTAGACTCAAGTTCTACTGTGTTTGCACTCGTGGGTTCAAATCCCACCGCTGACATGTCCACACTTTTTTTAAACAAATTAATTTTGTCAGTGACGAAAGCCCATGTCCCAATCATTGAATTCATTCTATGTGCACTCTATTGCCGCATCTTTGTAAAAGTGAATCTCTCCAAAGAACTCGCCATGGATCACACTCGCCAGTCTTCATAGTCAGCATCTATTCGCTAGCTGGACAGCAGACCAAATAAAATGAAGCAATGCAAATGTGAGTACAGCGATTCTCTTCTACTTAAAGTGTATGCTGCTCGTAGAATTGCATCTGAAACTGATGAGGATTACCCATCCACATTGTCAGTGTGCCCGAGTGGTCTAAGGGGTAGACTCAAGTTCTACTGTGTTCGCACTCGTGGGTTCAAATCCCACCGCTGACATGTCAACACTTTTTGGAGAAGCGAATTTTGTCAGTGACGAAAGGCCGTGTTGCAAATCGTCGTCCTCACTCTTTAGCACTCGATTGCCACTTCTTTGTGAAAGTGAATCTTATCACACAAATTTGCCATCGTCTGTCTTCGTACACAGCATCTATTCATTAGCGGGACAGCAATACCGAGAAAAAAGGGAATGTATTTGCTAGTAAAGCAGTGCTTGTCTGCTAAAAGTGTATGTTACTTGTAATGATCTACTTAACACCAATTAGCTTCTAATCTCTTCAATTAGTGTGCCCGAGTGGTCTAAGGAGGTAGACTCAAGTTCTACTGTGTTTGCACTCGTGGGTTCAAATCCCACCGCTGACATGTCCACACTTTTTCAAACAAACTAATTTTGTCAGCGACGAAAGCCATGTCCCAATCATTAATTTCATTCTATGTGCACTCTATTGCCGCATCTTTGTAGAAGTGAATCTCTCCAAAAACTCGCCATGGATCACACTCGCCAGTCTTCATAGTCAGCATCTATTCGCTAGCTGGACAGCAGACCGAAAAAATGAAGCAATGCAAATGTGAGTACAGCGATTCTCTTCTACTTAAAGTGTATGCTGCTCGTAGAATTGCATCTGAAACTGACTAATGTTAGTGTGCCCGAGTGGTCTAAGGAGGTAGACTCAAGTTCTACTGTGTTTGCACTCGTGGGTTCAAATCCCACCGCTGACATGTCCACACTTTTTCAAACAAACTAATTTTGTCAGCGACGAAAGCCCGTGTCCCAATCATTAATTTCATTCTATGTGCACTCTGTTGCCGCATCTTTGTAGAAGTGAATCTCTCCAAAGAACTCGCCATGGATCACACTCGCCAGTCTTCATAGTCAGCATCTATTCGCTAGCTGGACAGCAGACCCAAATAAAATGAAGCAATGCAAATGTGAGTACAGCGATTCTCTTCTACTTAAAGTGTATGCTGCTCGTAGAATTGCATCTGAAACTGATGAGGATTACCCATCCACATTGTCAGTGTGCCCGAGTGGTCTAAGGGGTAGACTCAAGTTCTACTGTGTTCGCACTCGTGGGTTCAAATCCCACCGCTGACATGTCAACACTTTTTGGAGAAGCGAGTTTTGTCAGTGACGAAAGGCCGTGTTGCAAATCGTCGTCCTCACTCTTTAGCACTCGATTGCCACTTCTTTGTGAAAGTGAATCTTATCACACAAATTTGCCATCGTCTGTCTTCGTACACAGCATCTATTCATTAGCGGGACAGCAATACCGAGAAAAAAGGCAATGTATTTGCTTGTAAAGCAGTGCTTGTCTGCTAAAAGTGTATGTTACTTGTAATGATCTACTTAACACCAATTAGCTTCTAATCTCTTCAATTAGTGTGCCCGAGTGGTCTAAGGAGGTAGACTCAAGTTCTACTGTGTTTGCACTCGTGGGTTCAAATCCCACCGCTGACATGTCCACACTTTTTCAAACAAACTAATTTTGTCAGCGACGAAAGCCCGTGTCCCAATCATTAATTTCATTCTATGTGCACTCTATTGCCGCATCTTTGTAGAAGTGAATCTCTCCAAAGAACTCGCCATGGATCACACTCGCCAGTCTTCATAGTCAGCATCTATTCGCTAGCTGGACAGCAGACCCAAATAAAATGAAGCAATGCAAATGTGAGTACAGCGATTCTCTTCTACTTAAAGTGTATGCTGCTCGTAGAATTGCATCTGAAACTGATGAGGATTACCCATCCACATTGTCAGTGTGCCCGAGTGGTCTAAGGGGGTAGACTCAAGTTCTACTGTGTTCGCACTCGTGGGTTCAAATCCCACCGCTGACATGTCAACACTTTTTGGAGAAGCGAGTTTTGTCAGTGACGAAAGGCCGTGTTGCAAATCGTCGTCCTCACTCTTTAGCACTCGATTGCCACTTCTTTGTGAAAGTGAATCTTATCACACAAATTTGCCATCGTCTGTCTTCGTACACAGCATCTATTCATTAGCGGGACAGCAATACCGAGAAAAAAGGCAATGTATTTGCTTGTAAAGCAGTGCTTGTCTGCTAAAAGTGTATGTTACTTGTAATGATCTACTTAACACCAATTAGCTTCTAATCTCTTCAATTAGTGTGCCCGAGTGGTCTAAGGAGGTAGACTCAAGTTCTACTGTGTTTGCACTCGTGGGTTCAAATCCCACCGCTGACATGTCCACACTTTTTCAAACAAACTAATTTTGTCAGCGACGAAAGCCCGTGTCCCAATCATTAATTTCATTCTATGTGCACTCTATTGCCGCATCTTTGTAGAAGTGAATCTCTCCAAAGAACTCGCCATGGATCACACTCGCCAGTCTTCATAGTCAGCATCTATTCGCTAGCTGGACAGCAGACCCAAATAAAATGAAGCAATGCAAATGTGAGTACAGCGATTCTCTTCTACTTAAAGTGTATGCTGCTCGTAGAATTGCATCTGAAACTGATGAGGATTACCCATCCACATTGTCAGTGTGCCCGAGTGGTCTAAGGGGGTAGACTCAAGTTCTACTGTGTTCGCACTCGTGGGTTCAAATCCCACCGCTGACATGTCAACACTTTTTGGAGAAGCGAATTTTGTCAGTGACGAAAGGCCGTGTTGCAAATCGTCGCCTCACTCTTTAGCACTCGATTGCCACTTCTTTGTGAAAGTGAATCTTATCACACAAATTTGCCATCGTCTGTCTTCGTACACAGCATCTATTCATTAGCGGGACAGCAATACCGAGAAAAAAGGGAATGTATTTGCTAGTAAAGCAGTGCTTGTCTGCTAAAAGTGTATGTTACTTGTAATGATCTACTTAACACCAATTAGCTTCTAATCTCTTCAATTAGTGTGCCCGAGTGGTCTAAGGAGGTAGACTCAAGTTCTACTGTGTTTGCACTCGTGGGTTCAAATCCCACCGCTGACATGTCCACACTTTTTCAAACAAACTAATTTTGTCAGCGACGAAAGCCCGTGTCCCAATCATTAATTTCATTCTATGTGCACTCTATTGCCGCATCTTTGTAGAAGTGAATCTCTCCAAAGAACTCGCCATGGATCACACTCGCCAGTCTTCATAGTCAGCATCTATTCGCTAGCTGGACAGCAGACCCAAATAAAATGAAGCAATGCAAATGTGAGTACAGCGATTCTCTTCTACTTAAAGTGTATGCTGCTCGTAGAATTGCATCTGAAACTGATGAGGATTACCCATCCACATTGTCAGTGTGCCCGAGTGGTCTAAGGGGGTAGACTCAAGTTCTACTGTGTTCGCACTCGTGGGTTCAAATCCCACCGCTGACATGTCAACACTTTTTGGAGAAGCGAGTTTTGTCAGTGACGAAAGGCCGTGTTGCAAATCGTCGTCCTCACTCTTTAGCACTCGATTGCCACTTCTTTGTGAAAGTGAATCTTATCACACAAATTTGCCATCGTCTGTCTTCGTACACAGCATCTATTCATTAGCGGGACAGCAATACCGAGAAAAAAGGCAATGTATTTGCTTGTAAAGCAGTGCTTGTCTGCTAAAAGTGTATGTTACTTGTAATGATCTACTTAACACCAATTAGCTTCTAATCTCTTCAATTAGTGTGCCCGAGTGGTCTAAGGAGGTAGACTCAAGTTCTACTGTGTTTGCACTCGTGGGTTCAAATCCCACCGCTGACATGTCCACACTTTTTCAAACAAACTAATTTTGTCAGCGACGAAAGCCCGTGTCCCAATCATTAATTTCATTCTATGTGCACTCTATTGCCGCATCTTTGTAGAAGTGAATCTCTCCAAAGAACTCGCCATGGATCACACTCGCCAGTCTTCATAGTCAGCATCTATTCGCTAGCTGGACAGCAGACCCAAATAAAATGAAGCAATGCAAATGTGAGTACAGCGATTCTCTTCTACTTAAAGTGTATGCTGCTCGTAGAATTGCATCTGAAACTGATGAGGATTACCCATCCACATTGTCAGTGTGCCCGAGTGGTCTAAGGGGGTAGACTCAAGTTCTACTGTGTTCGCACTCGTGGGTTCAAATCCCACCGCTGACATGTCAACACTTTTTGGAGAAGCGAGTTTTGTCAGTGACGAAAGGCCGTGTTGCAAATCGTCGTCCTCACTCTTTAGCACTCGATTGCCACTTCTTTGTGAAAGTGAATCTTATCACACAAATTTGCCATCGTCTGTCTTCGTACACAGCATCTATTCATTAGCGGGACAGCAATACCGAGAAAAAAGGCAATGTATTTGCTTGTAAAGCAGTGCTTGTCTGCTAAAAGTGTATGTTACTTGTAATGATCTACTTAACACCAATTAGCTTCTAATCTCTTCAATTAGTGTGCCCGAGTGGTCTAAGGAGGTAGACTCAAGTTCTACTGTGTTTGCACTCGTGGGTTCAAATCCCACCGCTGACATGTCCACACTTTTTCAAACAAACTAATTTTGTCAGCGACGAAAGCCCGTGTCCCAATCATTAATTTCATTCTATGTGCACTCTATTGCCGCATCTTTGTAGAAGTGAATCTCTCCAAAGAACTCGCCATGGATCACACTCGCCAGTCTTCATAGTCAGCATCTATTCGCTAGCTGGACAGCAGACCCAAATAAAATGAAGCAATGCAAATGTGAGTACAGCGATTCTCTTCTACTTAAAGTGTATGCTGCTCGTAGAATTGCATCTGAAACTGATGAGGATTACCCATCCACATTGTCAGTGTGCCCGAGTGGTCTAAGGGGGTAGACTCAAGTTCTACTGTGTTCGCACTCGTGGGTTCAAATCCCACCGCTGACATGTCAACACTTTTTGGAGAAGCGAGTTTTGTCAGTGACGAAAGGCCGTGTTGCAAATCGTCGTCCTCACTCTTTAGCACTCGATTGCCACTTCTTTGTGAAAGTGAATCTTATCACACAAATTTGCCATCGTCTGTCTTCGTACACAGCATCTATTCATTAGCGGGACAGCAATACCGAGAAAAAAGGGAATGTATTTGCTAGTAAAGCAGTGCTTGTCTGCTAAAAGTGTATGTTACTTGTAATGATCTACTTAACACCAATTAGCTTCTAATCTCTTCAATTAGTGTGCCCGAGTGGTCTAAGGAGGTAGACTCAAGTTCTACTGTGTTTGCACTCGTGGGTTCAAATCCCACCGCTGACATGTCCACACTTTTTCAAACAAACTAATTTTGTCAGCGACGAAAGCCCGTGTCCCAATCATTAATTTCATTCTATGTGCACTCTATTGCCGCATCTTTGTAGAAGTGAATCTCTCCAAAGAACTCGCCATGGATCACACTCGCCAGTCTTCATAGTCAGCATCTATTCGCTAGCTGGACAGCAGACCCAAATAAAATGAAGCAATGCAAATGTGAGTACAGCGATTCTCTTCTACTTAAAGTGTATGCTGCTCGTAGAATTGCATCTGAAACTGATGAGGATTACCCATCCACATTGTCAGTGTGCCCGAGTGGTCTAAGGGGGTAGACTCAAGTTCTACTGTGTTCGCACTCGTGGGTTCAAATCCCACCGCTGACATGTCAACACTTTTTGGAGAAGCGAGTTTTGTCAGTGACGAAAGGCCGTGTTGCAAATCGTCGTCCTCACTCTTTAGCACTCGATTGCCACTTCTTTGTGAAAGTGAATCTTATCACACAAATTTGCCATCGTCTGTCTTCGTACACAGCATCTATTCATTAGCGGGACAGCAATACCGAGAAAAAAGGCAATGTATTTGCTAAAGCAGTGCTTGTCTGCTAAAAGTGTATGTTACTTGTAATGATCTACTTAACACCAATTAGCTTCTAATCTCTTCAATTAGTGTGCCCGAGTGGTCTAAGGAGGTAGACTCAAGTTCTACTGTGTTTGCACTCGTGGGTTCAAATCCCACCGCTGACATGTCCACACTTTTTCAAACAAACTAATTTTGTCAGCGACGAAAGCCCGTGTCCCAATCATTAATTTCATTCTATGTGCACTCTATTGCCGATGCATTATGAGAATTGCATCTGAAACTGATGAGGATTACCCATCCACATTGTCAGTGTGCCCGAGTGGTCTAAGGGGGTAGACTCAAGTTCTACTGTGTTCGCACTCGTGGGTTCAAATCCCACCGCTGACATGTCAACACTTTTTGGAGAAGCGAGTTTGTTAGTGACGAAAGGCCGTGTTGCAAATCGTAGTCTTCTCTCTTTAAGCACTCGATTGCCACTTCTTTGTGAAAGTGAATCTTATCACACAAATTTGCCATCGTCTGTCTTCGTACACAGCATCTATTCATTAGCGGGACAGCAATACCGAGAAAAAAGGCAATGTATTTGCTTGTAAAGCAGTGCTTGTCTGCTAAAAGTGTATGTTACTTGTAATGATCTACTTAACACCAATTAGCTTCTAATCTCTTCAATTAGTGTGCCCGAGTGGTCTAAGGAGGTAGACTCAAGTTCTACTGTGTTTGCACTCGTGGGTTCAAATCCCACCGCTGACATGTCCACACTTTTTCAAACAAACTAATTTTGTCAGCGACGAAAGCCCGTGTCCCAATCATTAATTTCATTCTATGTGCACTCTATTGCCGCATCTTTGTAGAAGTGAATCTCTCCAAAGAACTCGCCATGGATCACACTCGCCAGTCTTCATAGTCAGCATCTATTCGCTAGCTGGACAGCAGACCCAAATAAAATGAAGCAATGCAAATGTGAGTACAGCGATTCTCTTCTACTTAAAGTGTATGCTGCTCGTAGAATTGCATCTGAAACTGATGAGGATTACCCATCCACATTGTCAGTGTGCCCGAGTGGTCTAAGGGGGTAGACTCAAGTTCTACTGTGTTCGCACTCGTGGGTTCAAATCCCACCGCTGACATGTCAACACTTTTTGGAGAAGCGAGTTTTGTCAGTGACGAAAGGCCGTGTTGCAAATCGTCGTCCTCACTCTTTAGCACTCGATTGCCACTTCTTTGTGAAAGTGAATCTTATCACACAAATTTGCCATCGTCTGTCTTCGTACACAGCATCTATTCATTAGCGGGACAGCAATACCGAGAAAAAAGGGAATGTATTTGCTAGTAAAGCAGTGCTTGTCTGCTAAAAGTGTATGTTACTTGTAATGATCTACTTAACACCAATTAGCTTCTAATCTCTTCAATTAGTGTGCCCGAGTGGTCTAAGGAGGTAGACTCAAGTTCTACTGTGTTTGCACTCGTGGGTTCAAATCCCACCGCTGACATGTCCACACTTTTTCAAACAAACTAATTTTGTCAGCGACGAAAGCCCGTGTCCCAATCATTAATTTCATTCTATGTGCACTCTATTGCCGCATCTTTGTAGAAGTGAATCTCTCCAAAGAACTCGCCATGGATCACACTCGCCAGTCTTCATAGTCAGCATCTATTCGCTAGCTGGACAGCAGACCCAAATAAAATGAAGCAATGCAAATGTGAGTACAGCGATTCTCTTCTACTTAAAGTGTATGCTGCTCGTAGAATTGCATCTGAAACTGATGAGGATTACCCATCCACATTGTCAGTGTGCCCGAGTGGTCTAAGGGGGTAGACTCAAGTTCTACTGTGTTCGCACTCGTGGGTTCAAATCCCACCGCTGACATGTCAACACTTTTTGGAGAAGCGAATTTTGTCAGTGACGAAAGGCCGTGTTGCAAATCGTCGTCCTCACTCTTTAGCACTCGATTGCCACTTCTTTGTGAAAGTGAATCTTATCACACAAATTTGCCATCGTCTGTCTTCGTACACAGCATCTATTCATTAGCGGGACAGCAATACCGAGAAAAAAGGGAATGTATTTGCTAGTAAAGCAGTGCTTGTCTGCTAAAAGTGTATGTTACTTGTAATGATCTACTTAACACCAATTAGCTTCTAATCTCTTCAATTAGTGTGCCCGAGTGGTCTAAGGAGGTAGACTCAAGTTCTACTGTGTTTGCACTCGTGGGTTCAAATCCCACCGCTGACATGTCCACACTTTTTCAAACAAACTAATTTTGTCAGCGACGAAAGCCCGTGTCCCAATCATTAATTTCATTCTATGTGCACTCTATTGCCGCATCTTTGTAGAAGTGAATCTCTCCAAAGAACTCGCCATGGATCACACTCGCCAGTCTTCATAGTCAGCATCTATTCGCTAGCTGGACAGCAGACCCAAATAAAATGAAGCAATGCAAATGTGAGTACAGCGATTCTCTTCTACTTAAAGTGTATGCTGCTCGTAGAATTGCATCTGAAACTGATGAGGATTACCCATCCACATTGTCAGTGTGCCCGAGTGGTCTAAGGGGGTAGACTCAAGTTCTACTGTGTTCGCACTCGTGGGTTCAAATCCCACCGCTGACATGTCAACACTTTTTGGAGAAGCGAGTTTTGTCAGTGACGAAAGGCCGTGTTGCAAATCGTCGTCCTCACTCTTTAGCACTCGATTGCCACTTCTTTGTGAAAGTGAATCTTATCACACAAATTTGCCATCGTCTGTCTTCGTACACAGCATCTATTCATTAGCGGGACAGCAATACCGAGAAAAAAGGGAATGTATTTGCTAGTAAAGCAGTGCTTGTCTGCTAAAAGTGTATGTTACTTGTAATGATCTACTTAACACCAATTAGCTTCTAATCTCTTCAATTAGTGTGCCCGAGTGGTCTAAGGAGGTAGACTCAAGTTCTACTGTGTTTGCACTCGTGGGTTCAAATCCCACCGCTGACATGTCCACACTTTTTCAAACAAACTAATTTTGTCAGCGACGAAAGCCCGTGTCCCAATCATTAATTTCATTCTATGTGCACTCTATTGCCGCATCTTTGTAGAAGTGAATCTCTCCAAAGAACTCGCCATGGATCACACTCGCCAGTCTTCATAGTCAGCATCTATTCGCTAGCTGGACAGCAGACCCAAATAAAATGAAGCAATGCAAATGTGAGTACAGCGATTCTCTTCTACTTAAAGTGTATGCTGCTCGTAGAATTGCATCTGAAACTGATGAGGATTACCCATCCACATTGTCAGTGTGCCCGAGTGGTCTAAGGGGGTAGACTCAAGTTCTACTGTGTTCGCACTCGTGGGTTCAAATCCCACCGCTGACATGTCAACACTTTTTGGAGAAGCGAGTTTTGTCAGTGACGAAAGGCCGTGTTGCAAATCGTCGTCCTCACTCTTTAGCACTCGATTGCCACTTCTTTGTGAAAGTGAATCTTATCACACAAATTTGCCATCGTCTGTCTTCGTACACAGCATCTATTCATTAGCGGGACAGCAATACCGAGAAAAAAGGCAATGTATTTGCTTGTAAAGCAGTGCTTGTCTGCTAAAAGTGTATGTTACTTGTAATGATCTACTTAACACCAATTAGCTTCTAATCTCTTCAATTAGTGTGCCCGAGTGGTCTAAGGAGGTAGACTCAAGTTCTACTGTGTTTGCACTCGTGGGTTCAAATCCCACCGCTGACATGTCCACACTTTTTCAAACAAACTAATTTTGTCAGCGACGAAAGCCCGTGTCCCAATCATTAATTTCATTCTATGTGCACTCTATTGCCGCATCTTTGTAGAAGTGAATCTCTCCAAAGAACTCGCCATGGATCACACTCGCCAGTCTTCATAGTCAGCATCTATTCGCTAGCTGGACAGCAGACCCAAATAAAATGAAGCAATGCAAATGTGAGTACAGCGATTCTCTTCTACTTAAAGTGTATGCTGCTCGTAGAATTGCATCTGAAACTGATGAGGATTACCCATCCACATTGTCAGTGTGCCCGAGTGGTCTAAGGGGGTAGACTCAAGTTCTACTGTGTTCGCACTCGTGGGTTCAAATCCCACCGCTGACATGTCAACACTTTTTGGAGAAGCGAGTTTTGTCAGTGACGAAAGGCCGTGTTGCAAATCGTCGTCCTCACTCTTTAGCACTCGATTGCCACTTCTTTGTGAAAGTGAATCTTATCACACAAATTTGCCATCGTCTGTCTTCGTACACAGCATCTATTCATTAGCGGGACAGCAATACCGAGAAAAAAGGCAATGTATTGCTAGTAAAGCGATGCTTGTCTGCTAAAAGTGTATGTTACTTGTAATGATCTACTTAACACCAATTAGCTTCTAATCTCTTCAATTAGTGTGCCCGAGTGGTCTAAGGAGGTAGACTCAAGTTCTACTGTGTTTGCACTCGTGGGTTCAAATCCCACCGCTGACATGTCCACACTTTTTCAAACAAACTAATTTTGTCAGCGACGAAAGCCCGTGTCCCAATCATTAATTTCATTCTATGTGCACTCTATTGCCGCATCTTTGTAGAAGTGAATCTCTCCAAAGAACTCGCCATGGATCACACTCGCCAGTCTTCATAGTCAGCATCTATTCGCTAGCTGGACAGCAGACCCAAATAAAATGAAGCAATGCAAATGTGAGTACAGCGATTCTCTTCTACTTAAAGTGTATGCTGCTCGTAGAATTGCATCTGAAACTGATGAGGATTACCCATCCACATTGTCAGTGTGCCCGAGTGGTCTAAGGGGGTAGACTCAAGTTCTACTGTGTTCGCACTCGTGGGTTCAAATCCCACCGCTGACATGTCAACACTTTTTGGAGAAGCGAGTTTTGTCAGTGACGAAAGGCCGTGTTGCAAATCGTCGTCCTCACTCTTTAGCACTCGATTGCCACTTCTTTGTGAAAGTGAATCTTATCACACAAATTTGCCATCGTCTGTCTTCGTACACAGCATCTATTCATTAGCGGGACAGCAATACCGAGAAAAAAGGGAATGTATTTGCTAGTAAAGCAGTGCTTGTCTGCTAAAAGTGTATGTTACTTGTAATGATCTACTTAACACCAATTAGCTTCTAATCTCTTCAATTAGTGTGCCCGAGTGGTCTAAGGAGGTAGACTCAAGTTCTACTGTGTTTGCACTCGTGGGTTCAAATCCCACCGCTGACATGTCCACACTTTTTCAAACAAACTAATTTTGTCAGCGACGAAAGCCCGTGTCCCAATCATTAATTTCATTCTATGTGCACTCTATTGCCGCATCTTTGTAGAAGTGAATCTCTCCAAAGAACTCGCCATGGATCACACTCGCCAGTCTTCATAGTCAGCATCTATTCGCTAGCTGGACAGCAGACCCAAATAAAATGAAGCAATGCAAATGTGAGTACAGCGATTCTCTTCTACTTAAAGTGTATGCTGCTCGTAGAATTGCATCTGAAACTGATGAGGATTACCCATCCACATTGTCAGTGTGCCCGAGTGGTCTAAGGGGGTAGACTCAAGTTCTACTGTGTTCGCACTCGTGGGTTCAAATCCCACCGCTGACATGTCAACACTTTTTGGAGAAGCGAGTTTTGTCAGTGACGAAAGGCCGTGTTGCAAATCGTCGTCCTCACTCTTTAGCACTCGATTGCCACTTCTTTGTGAAAGTGAATCTTATCACACAAATTTGCCATCGTCTGTCTTCGTACACAGCATCTATTCATTAGCGGGACAGCAATACCGAGAAAAAAGGCAATGTATTGCTAGTAAAGCAGTGCTTGTCTGCTAAAAGTGTATGTTACTTGTAATGATCTACTTAACACCAATTAGCTTCTAATCTCTTCAATTAGTGTGCCCGAGTGGTCTAAGGAGGTAGACTCAAGTTCTACTGTGTTTGCACTCGTGGGTTCAAATCCCACCGCTGACATGTCCACACTTTTTCAAACAAACTAATTTTGTCAGCGACGAAAGCCCGTGTCCCAATCATTAATTTCATTCTATGTGCACTCTATTGCCGCATCTTTGTAGAAGTGAATCTCTCCAAAGAACTCGCCATGGATCACACTCGCCAGTCTTCATAGTCAGCATCTATTCGCTAGCTGGACAGCAGACCCAAATAAAATGAAGCAATGCAAATGTGAGTACAGCGATTCTCTTCTACTTAAAGTGTATGCTGCTCGTAGAATTGCATCTGAAACTGATGAGGATTACCCATCCACATTGTCAGTGTGCCCGAGTGGTCTAAGGGGGTAGACTCAAGTTCTACTGTGTTCGCACTCGTGGGTTCAAATCCCACCGCTGACATGTCAACACTTTTTGGAGAAGCGAATTTTGTCAGTGACGAAAGGCCGTGTTGCAAATCGTCGTCCTCACTCTTTAGCACTCGATTGCCACTTCTTTGTGAAAGTGAATCTTATCACACAAATTTGCCATCGTCTGTCTTCGTACACAGCATCTATTCATTAGCGGGACAGCAATACCGAGAAAAAAGGGAATGTATTTGCTAGTAAAGCAATGCTTGTCTGCTAAAAGTGTATGTTACTTGTAATGATCTACTTAACACCAATTAGCTTCTAATCTCTTCAATTAGTGTGCCCGAGTGGTCTAAGGAGGTAGACTCAAGTTCTACTGTGTTTGCACTCGTGGGTTCAAATCCCACCGCTGACATGTCCACACTTTTTCAAACAAACTAATTTTGTCAGCGACGAAAGCCCGTGTCCCAATCATTAATTTCATTCTATGTGCACTCTATTGCCGCATCTTTGTAGAAGTGAATCTCTCCAAAGAACTCGCCATGGATCACACTCGCCAGTCTTCATAGTCAGCATCTATTCGCTAGCTGGACAGCAGACCCAAATAAAATGAAGCAATGCAAATGTGAGTACAGCGATTCTCTTCTACTTAAAGTGTATGCTGCTCGTAGAATTGCATCTGAAACTGATGAGGATTACCCATCCACATTGTCAGTGTGCCCGAGTGGTCTAAGGGGGTAGACTCAAGTTCTACTGTGTTCGCACTCGTGGGTTCAAATCCCACCGCTGACATGTCAACACTTTTTGGAGAAGCGAGTTTTGTCAGTGACGAAAGGCCGTGTTGCAAATCGTCGTCCTCACTCTTTAGCACTCGATTGCCACTTCTTTGTGAAAGTGAATCTTATCACACAAATTTGCCATCGTCTGTCTTCGTACACAGCATCTATTCATTAGCGGGACAGCAATACCGAGAAAAAAGGCAATGTAGTAAAGCAATGCTTGTCTGCTAAAAGTGTATGTTACTTGTAATGATCTACTTAACAATCTAATTAGTGTGCCCGAGTGGTCTAAGGAGGTAGACTCAAGTTCTACTGTGTTTGCACTCGTGGGTTCAAATCCCACCGCTGACATGTCCACACTTTTTCAAACAAACTAATTTTGTCAGCGACGAAAGCCCGTGTCCCAATCATTAATTTCATTCTATGTGCACTCTATTGCCGCATCTTTGTAGAAGTGAATCTCTCCAAAGAACTCGCCATGGATCACACTCGCCAGTCTTCATAGTCAGCATCTATTCGCTAGCTGGACAGCAGACCCAAATAAAATGAAGCAATGCAAATGTGAGTACAGCGATTCTCTTCTACTTAAAGTGTATGCTGCTCGTAGAATTGCATCTGAAACTGATGAGGATTACCCATCCACATTGTCAGTGTGCCCGAGTGGTCTAAGGGGGTAGACTCAAGTTCTACTGTGTTCGCACTCGTGGGTTCAAATCCCACCGCTGACATGTCAACACTTTTTGGAGAAGCGAATTTTGTCAGTGACGAAAGGCCGTGTTGCAAATCGTCGTCCTCACTCTTTAGCACTCGATTGCCACTTCTTTGTGAAAGTGAATCTTATCACACAAATTTGCCATCGTCTGTCTTCGTACACAGCATCTATTCATTAGCGGGACAGCAATACCGAGAAAAAAGGCAATGTGGTTGCTAGTAAAGCAATGCTTGTCTGCTAAAAGTGTATGTTACTTGTAATGATCTACTTAACACCAATAAGCTTCTCATCTCTTCAATTAGTGTGCCCGAGTGGTCTAAGGAGGTAGACTCAAGTTCTACTGTGTTTGCACTCGTGGGTTCAAATCCCACCGCTGACATGTCCACACTTTTTCAAACAAACTAATTTTGTCAGCGACGAAAGCCCGTGTCCCAATCATTAATTTCATTCTATGTGCACTCTATTGCCGCATCTTTGTAGAAGTGAATCTCTCCAAAGAACTCGCCATGGATCACACTCGCCAGTCTTCATAGTCAGCATCTATTCGCTAGCTGGACAGCAGACCCAAATAAAATGAAGCAATGCAAATGTGAGTACAGCGATTCTCTTCTACTTAAAGTGTATGCTGCTCGTAGAATTGCATCTGAAACTGATGAGGATTACCCATCCACATTGTCAGTGTGCCCGAGTGGTCTAAGGGGGTAGACTCAAGTTCTACTGTGTTCGCACTCGTGGGTTCAAATCCCACCGCTGACATGTCAACACTTTTTGGAGAAGCGAATTTTGTCAGTGACGAAAGGCCGTGTTGCAAATCGTCGTCCTCACTCTTTAGCACTCGATTGCCACTTCTTTGTGAAAGTGAATCTTATCACACAAATTTGCCATCGTCTGTCTTCGTACACAGCATCTATTCATTAGCGGGACAGCAATACCGAGAAAAAAGGCAATGTGGTTGCTAGTAAAGCAATGCTTGTCTGCTAAAAGTGTATGTTACTTGTAATGATCTACTTAACACCAATAAGGTTTACTCATCTCTTCAATTAGTGTGCCCGAGTGGTCTAAGGAGGTAGACTCAAGTTCTACTGTGTTTGCACTCGTGGGTTCAAATCCCACCGCTGACATGTCCACACTTTTTCAAACAAACTAATTTTGTCAGCGACGAAAGCCCGTGTCCCAATCATTAATTTCATTCTATGTGCACTCTATTGCCGCATCTTTGTAGAAGTGAATCTCTCCAAAGAACTCGCCATGGATCACACTCGCCAGTCTTCATAGTCAGCATCTATTCGCTAGCTGGACAGCAGACCCAAATAAAATGAAGCAATGCAAATGTGAGTACAGCGATTCTCTTCTACTTAAAGTGTATGCTGCTCGTAGAATTGCATCTGAAACTGATGAGGATTACCCATCCACATTGTCAGTGTGCCCGAGTGGTCTAAGGGGGTAGACTCAAGTTCTACTGTGTTCGCACTCGTGGGTTCAAATCCCACCGCTGACATGTCAACACTTTTTGGAGAAGCGAATTTTGTCAGTGACGAAAGGCCGTGTTGCAAATCGTCGTCCTCACTCTTTAGCACTCGATTGCCACTTCTTTGTGAAAGTGAATCTTATCACACAAATTTGCCATCGTCTGTCTTCGTACACAGCATCTATTCATTAGCGGGACAGCAATACCGAGAAAAAAGGCAATGTGGTTGCTAGTAAAGCAATGCTTGTCTGCTAAAAGTGTATGTTACTTGTAATGATCTACTTAACACCAATAAGGTTTACTCATCTCTTCAATTAGTGTGCCCGAGTGGTCTAAGGAGGTAGACTCAAGTTCTACTGTGTTTGCACTCGTGGGTTCAAATCCCACCGCTGACATGTCCACACTTTTTCAAACAAACTAATTTTGTCAGCGACGAAAGCCCGTGTCCCAATCATTTAATTTCATTCTATGTGCACTCTATTGCCGCATCTTTGTAAAAGTGAATCTCTCCAAAGAACTCGCCATGGATCACACTCGCCAGTCTTCATAGTCAGCATCTATTCGCTAGCTGGACAGCAGACCCAAATAAAATGAAGCAATGCAAATGTGAGTACAGCGATTCTCTTCTACTTAAAGTGTATGCTGCTCGTAGAATTGCATCTGAAACTGATGAGGATTACCCATCCACATTGTCAGTGTGCCCGAGTGGTCTAAGGGGGTAGACTCAAGTTCTACTGTGTTCGCACTCGTGGGTTCAAATCCCACCGCTGACATGTCAACACTTTTTGGAGAAGCGAATTTTGTCAGTGACGAAAGGCCGTGTTGCAAATCGTCGTCCTCACTCTTTAGCACTCGATTGCCACTTCTTTGTGAAAGTGAATCTTATCACACAAATTTGCCATCGTCTGTCTTCGTACACAGCATCTATTCATTAGCGGGACAGCAATACCGAGAAAAAAGGCAATGTGGTTGCTAGTAAAGCAATGCTTGTCTGCTAAAAGTGTATGTTACTTGTAATGATCTACTTAACACCAATAAGCTTACTCATCTCTTCAATTAGTGTGCCCGAGTGGTCTAAGGAGGTAGACTCAAGTTCTACTGTGTTTGCACTCGTGGGTTCAAATCCCACCGCTGACATGTCCACACTTTTTCAAACAAACTAATTTTGTCAGCGACGAAAGCCCGTGTCCCAATCATTATCATTCTATGTGCACTCTGTTGCCGCATCTTTGTAAACGTGAATCTCTCCAAAGAACTCGCCATGGATCACACTCGCCAGTCTTCATAGTCAGCATCTATTCGCTAGCTGGACAGCAGACCCAAATAAAATGAAGCAATGCAAATGTGAGTACAGCGATTCTCTTCTACTTAAAGTGTATGCTGCTCGTAGAATTGCATCTGAAACTGATGAGGATTACCCATCCACATTGTCAGTGTGCCCGAGTGGTCTAAGGGGGTAGACTCAAGTTCTACTGTGTTCGCACTCGTGGGTTCAAATCCCACCGCTGACATGTCAACACTTTTTGGAGAAGCGAATTTTGTCAGTGACGAAAGGCCGTGTTGCAAATCGTCGTCCTCACTCTTTAGCACTCGATTGCCACTTCTTTGTGAAAGTGAATCTTATCACACAAATTTGCCATCGTCTGTCTTCGTACACAGCATCTATTCATTAGCGGGACAGCAATACCGAGAAAAAAGGCAATGTGGTTGCTAGTAAAGCAATGCTTCTGCTAAAAGTGTATGTTACTTGTAATGATCTACTTAACACCAATAAGGTTTACTCAATCTTCAATTAGTGTGCCCGAGTGGTCTAAGGAGGTAGACTCAAGTTCTACTGTGTTTGCACTCGTGGGTTCAAATCCCACCGCTGACATGTCCACACTTTTTCAAACAAACTAATTTTGTCAGCGACGAAAGCCCGTGTCCCAATCATTTATTTCATTCTATGTGCACTCTATTGCCGCATCTTTGTAGAAGTGAATCTCTCCAAAGAACTCGCCATGGATCACACTCGCCAGTCTTCATAGTCAGCATCTATTCGCTAGCTGGACAGCAGACCCAAATAAAATGAAGCAATGCAAATGTGAGTACAGCGATTCTCTTCTACTTAAAGTGTATGCTGCTCGTAGAATTGCATCTGAAACTGATGAGGATTACCCGTCCACATTGTCAGTGTGCCCGAGTGGTCTAAGGGGTAGACTCAAGTTCTACTGTGTTCGCACTCGTGGGTTCAAATCCCACCGCTGACATGTCAACACTTTTTGGAGAAGCGAATTTTGTCAGTGACGAAAGGCCGTGTTGCAAATCGTCGTCCTCACTCTTTAAGCACTCGATTGCCACTTCTTTGTGAAAGTGAATCTATCACACAAATTTGCCATCGTCTGTCTTCGTACACAGCATCTATTCATTAGCGGGACAGCAATACCGAGAAAAAAGGCAATGTGGTTGCTAGTAAAGCAATGCCTGTCTGCTAAAAGTGTATGTTACTTGTAATGATCTACTTAACACCAATAAGGTTACTCATCTCTTCAATTAGTGTGCCCGAGTGGTCTAAGGAGGAAGACTCAAGTTCTACTGTGTTTGCACTCGTGGGTTCAAATCCCACCGCTGACATGTCCACACTTTTTCAAACAAACTAATTTTGTCAGCGACGAAAGCCCGTGTCCCAATCATTTATTTCATTCTATGTGCACTCTATTGCCGCATCTTTGTAGAAGTGAATCTCTCCAAAGAACTCGCCATGGATCACACTCGCCAGTCTTCATAGTCAGCATCTATTCGCTAGCTGGACAGCAGACCCAAATAAAATGAAGCAATGCAAATGTGAGTACAGCGATTCTCTTCTACTTAAAGTGTATGCTGCTCGTAGAATTGCATCTGAAACTGATGAGGATTACCCGTCCACATTGTCAGTGTGCCCGAGTGGTCTCAAGGGGTAGACTCAAGCTCTACTGTGTTCGCACTCGTGAATTCAAATCCCACCGCTGACATGTCAACACTTTTTGGAGAAGCGAATTTTGTCAGTGACGAAAGGCCGTGTTGCAAATCGTCGTCCTCACTCTTTAAGCACTCGATTGCCACTTCTTTGTGAAAGTGAATCTATCACACAAATTTGCCATCGTCTGTCTTCGTACACAGCATCTATTCATTAGCGGGACAGCAATACCGAGAAAAAAGGCAATGTGGTTGCTAGTAAAGCAATGCCTGTCTGCTAAAAGTGTATGTTACTTGTAATGATGTACTTAACACCAATAAGGTTTACTCATATCTTCAATTAGTGTGCCCGAGTGGTCTAAGGAGGAAGACTCAAGTTCTACTGTGTTTGCACTCGTGGGTTCAAATCCCACCGCTGACATGTCCACACTTTTTCAAACAAACTAATTTTGTCAGCGACGAAAGCCCGTGTCCCAATCATTTATTTCATTCTATGTGCACTCTATTGCCGCATCTTTGTAGAAGTGAATCTCTCCAAAGAACTCGCCATGGATCACACTCGCCAGTCTTCATAGTCAGCATCTATTCGCTAGCTGGACAGCAGACCCAAATAAAATGAAGCAATGCAAATGTGAGTACAGCGATTCTCTTCTACTTAAAGTGTATGCTGCTCGTAGAATTGCATCTGAAACTGATGAGGATTACCCGTCCACATTGTCAGTGTGCCCGAGTGGTCTAAGGGGGTAGACTCAAGTTTTACTGTGTTCGCACTCGTGGGTTCAAATCCCACCGCTGACATGTCAACACTTTTTGGAGAAGCGAATTTTGTCAGTAACGAAAGGCCGTGTTGCAAATCGTCGTCCTCACTCTTTAAGCACTCGATTGCCACTTCTTTGTGAAAGTGAATCTATCACACAAATTTGCCATCGTCTGTCTTCGTACACAGCATCTATTCATTAGCGGGACAGCAATACCGAGAAAAAAGGCAATGTGGTTGCTAGTAAAGCAATGCCTGTCTGCTAAAAGTGTGTGTTACTTGTAATGATGTACTTAACACCAATGAGGTTTACTCATCTCTTCAATTAGTGTGCCCGAGTGGTCTAAGGAGGAAGACTCAAGTTCTACTGTGTTTGCACTCGTGGGTTCAAATCCCACCGCTGACATGTCCACACTTTTTCAAACAAACTAATTTTGTCAGCGACGAAAGCCCGTGTCCCAATCATTTATTTCATTCTATGTGCACTCTATTGCCGCATCTTTGTAGAAGTGAATCTCTCCAAAGAACTCGCCATGGATCACACTCGCCAGTCTTCATAGTCAGCATCTATTCGCTAGCTGGACAGCAGACCCAAATAAAATGAAGCAATGCAAATGTGAGTACAGCGATTCTCTTCTACTTAAAGTGTATGCTGCTCGTAGAATTGCATCTGAAACTGATGAGGATTACCCGTCCACATTGTCAGTGTGCCCGAGTGGTCTAAGGGGGTAGACTCAAGTTCTACTGTGTTCGCACTCGTGAATTCAAATCCCACCGCTGACATGTCAACACTTTTTGGAGAAGCGAATTTTGTCAGTGACGAAAGGCCGTGTTGCAAATCGTCGTCCTCACTCTTTAAGCACTCGATTGCCACTTCTTTGTGAAAGTGAATCCTATCACACAAATTTGCCATCGTCTGTCTTCGTACACAGCATCTATTCATTAGCGGGACAGCAATACCAAGAAAAAAGGCAATGTGGTTGCTAGTAAAGCAATGCCTGTCTGCTAAAAGTGTATGTTACTTGTAATGATGTACTTAACACCAATAAGGTTTACTCATATCTTCAATTAGTGTGCCCGAGTGGTCTAAGGAGGAAGACTCAAGTTCTACTGTGTTTGCACTCGTGGGTTCAAATCCCACCGCTGACATGTCCACACTTTTTCAAACAAACTGATTTTGTCAGCGACGAAAGCCCGTGTCCCAATCATTTATTTCATTCTATGTGCACTCTATTGCCGCATCTTTGTAGAAGTGAATCTCTCCAAAGAACTCGCCATGGATCACACTCGCCAGTCTTCATAGTCAGCATCTATTCGCTAGCTGGACAGCAGACCCTGATAAAATGAAGCAATGCAAATGTGAGTACAGCGATTCTCTTCTACTTAAAGTGTATGCTGCTCGTAGAATTGCATCTGAAACTGATGAGGATTACCCGTCCACATTGTCAGTGTGCCCGAGTGGTCTAAGGGGGTAGACTCAAGTTCTACTGTGTTCGCACTCGTGAATTCAAATCCCACCGCTGACATGTCAACACTTTTTGGAGAAGCGAATTTCGTTAGTGAGGAAAGGCCGTGTTGCAAATCGTCGTCCTCACTCTTTAGCACTCGATTGCCACTTCTTTGTGAAAGTGAATCTTATCACACAAATTTGCCATCGTCTGTCTTCGTACACAGCGTCTATTCATTAGCGGGACAGCAATACTGAGAAAAAAGGCAATGTGGTTGCTAGTAAAGCAATGCTTGTCTGCTAAAAGTGTACGTTACTTTTAATGATCTACTTAACACCAATAAGGTTTATTCATCTCTTCAATTAGTGTGCCCGAGTGGTCTAAGTCGGTAGACTCGAGTTCTATTGTGCTCGCACTCCTAAATTCAGATCCCTCTGCAGACATGTCCACACTTTTTTAAGAAGCGAATTTCGTCAGTGACGAGAGGCCGTGTTGCAAATCGTTGTCTGCAGTCTTTGTGCACTCGATTGCTGCATTTTTGTAAAAGTAAATCTTTTCAAAAGCAATTGCCAGGGATCACAAACGCTAGTCTTCGTACACAGCATCGATTCATTAGCCGCACATTAAAACCGAGACGAAAGGCAATGTGGTTGCGAGAAAAGCAATGCTTGTCTGCTTGATGGTTATAACTTGCAATGATTAACTTAAAACTGCCTAAGTTTACTCATTCACTAATTGGCGTGCCCGAGTGGCCTATGTGGGTAGACTTTAGTGCTCTTGTGCTCGCACTCGTGAGGACAAATCCCACCGCTGACACGTTGACCCTTTTGATTAAACGAAATTTGTCAATGGCGAAAGCTCGTGATGCAAATCGTTGTCTTCATTCTTTTTGCACTCAATTGCCGCATCTTTGTAAGAGAGAATCTTTCCACAAAAATTCGCCATGGATCACACTCGCCAGTCTTCGTACATAACATCTATCTATTAGCAGTGCAGCAGAATATATTAGAAAGAGGCAATGCAATTGCGAGAAATCGATGCTTTTCTGCTTAAAGTGTATGTTACTTGAAAGGTTGTATCGAAAATTGCCTAGATTCAGTCATTATACACAGTCAGTGTGCCCGAGTGGTCTAAGTCGGTAGATTCAAATTCTTTTGTGCTCGCATTCGTGGATTTAAATCCCACCGCTGACATGACGACACTATTTGAAAAAGCGAATTTCGTCAGTGACGAAAGGCCGTGTTGAAAATCGTTGTCTGCATTCTTTGTGCACTCGATTGCCGCACCTTTGTAATATTGAATCTTTCCACAAGATATTGCCATGGATCATAGTCACCAGTCTTCGTACACAGCATCTATTCCTTAGCGGGACAGCAAAACCGTGAAAAAGGCAATGAAATTGCGAGTAAATCAATGCATGTCTGCTTTAAATGAATGTTACTTGTAACGATCTACTTAGAACTGCTAAACTTTACGTTTCTCACTAATAAGCGTGCTCGAGTAGCCTAAGTGGGTAGACTCAAGCTCTAGTGTGTCCGCACTCGTGAGGACAAAACCCACCACTGAGAAGTCGACCCTTTTGAAGAAACGAAATTTGCCAATGACGAAAGTTCGTGACGCAAATCGTTGTCTTCATTTGTTTTGCACTCGATTGATGCATCTTTGTTAGTTTGCGTCTTTCCACAAGAATTCGCCATGAATCACACTCGCCAGTCTTTGTATTCAGCATCTTTTTATTAGCAACACAGCAGAACCAATAAGAAATAGGCAATGCGTTTGCAAGAAAAGCGATGCTCTTCTGCGTAAATTGTATTTTGCTTGTAAAGTTATATCATAATCTGCCTAGGTTCAGTCATCTTACACAGTCGGTGTGCCCGAGTGGTCTTCGTCGGTAGACTCACCTTTATTGTGCTCGTACTCAAGGATTTAAATCCCCCCGATGACAGGTCGACACTTTTTGAAGCAGCGAAAGTCGTCCTTAACGAAAGGCCGTGTCGCAAATCGTCGTCTTCATCATTTGTGCACTCGATTGCCGCATTTTTGTTAGAGTGAATCTTTCCATAAGAATTCGCCATGGATCACACTCGCCAGTCTTCGTACACAACATCTACTCAATAGCAGGACAGCATAATCAAATAGAAACAGGCAATGCGGTTGCGAGAAAAGCGATGCTCTTCTGCTTAAAGTTTATGTTGCTTGAAATCTTGTATCGAATACTGCCTAGGTTCAGTCACCTTACACAGTCGCTGTGCCCGAGTGGTCTAAGTCGGAAGACTCAAATTCTTTTGTGCTCGCACTTGTGGGGTCAAATCCCACCGCTGACATTACGAAGCTATTTGAAGAATCGAATTTCGTCAGTGACGTAAGGCCGTGTTGCAAATCGTTGTCTGCATTCTTTGTGCACTCGATTGCCGCACCTTTGTAATATTGAATCTTTCCTATTGCCATGGATCATAGTCACCAGTCTTCGTACACAGCATCTATTCCTTAGCGGGACAGCAAAACCGTGAAAAAAGGCAATGAAATTGCGAGTAAATCAATGCTTGTCTGCTTAAAATGAATGTCACTTGTAATGATCTACTTAGAACTGCTAAACTTTACGTTTCTCACTAATAAGCGTGCTCGAGTAGCCTAAGTGGGTAGACTCAAGCTCTAGTGTGTTCGCACTCGTGAGGACAAATCCCACCGCTGAGAAGTCGACCCGTTTGAAGAAACGAAATTTGTCAATGACGAAAGTCCGTGACGCAAATCGTTGTCTTCATTTGTTTTGCACTCGATTGATGCATCTTTGTTAGGGTGCGTCTTTCCACAAGAATTCGCCATGAATCACACTCGCCAGTCTTTGTACTCAACGTCTTTTTATTAGCAGGACAGCAGAACCAATAAGAAATAGGCAATGCGTTTGCGAGAAAAGCGATGCTCTTCTGCGTAAATTGTATTTTGCTTGTAAAGTTATATCGAGATCTGCCTAGGTTCAGTCATCTTACACAGTCGGTGTGCCCGAGTGGTCTTAGTCGGTAGACTCAACTTTATTGTGCTCGTACTCAAGGATTCAAATCCCACCGATGACAGCTCGACACTTTTTCAAGCAGCGAATTTCGTCTGAAACGAAAGGCCGGTTCGCAAAATGTCGTCTTCATTCTTTGTGCACTCGATTGCCGCATCTTTGTGAAAGTGAATCTTTCCACAAGAATTCGCCATGGACCACACTCGCCAGTCTTCGTACACAGCATCTACTCAATAGCAGGACAACAGAATGAAATAGAATGAGGCAATACGGTTGCGAGAAAGCGATGCTCTTCTGCTTAAAGTTTATGTTACTTGTAAAGTTATATCGAAAATTACCTTGGTTTAGTCAACTTACACAGTCAGGGTGCTCGGGTAGTCTAAGTCGATAGACTCAAGTTCTATTGTGCTCGCACTCGTGGATTACAGTACCGCAGCTGACATGTTCACACTTTTTGAAGAAGCGAATGTCGTCAATGACACAAGGCTGTGTCGCAAATTGTCATCTTCATTTTTTGTGCACTCGATTGCCGCATCTTTGTTTGAGTAAATCTTTCCACAAGAACTTGTCATGGATCACACTCGTCAGTCTTCGCACACAGAATCTATTCATTAGTGGGGCAGAAAAAGAAAGAAGAAAGAAGCAATGTGGCTGCTAGTAAAGCAATGTTCTTCAATTTAATGTGCATGTCGCTCAAAAAATTCTACTTTTAACTTGGTGAGGTTTAGTCATCTCACGAAGTTAGTGTGCTCGAGTGGTCTTAGGGAAAAGACTTAAGTTCTACTGTGTTCGCACTCGTGGGTTCGAAATTCACCGCTGACATGTCGACTCTTTTCGAAGGAGTGAAGTTCGTCAATGACGAAAGTCCGTACTGCAAATCCATTCGATTGACATTTAATATGAAAATTGCCATCAGATTTTCCCATACATCACACTCGTTAATCTTCGTACACAGTTTCTACTCTTTAGGGGGATAAAAAAATCAAGTAGAAAGAGGCAATGTGGTTGCGAGCAAAGCGATGCTCTTTTGTTCGAAGTGTATGCTTCTTGTAATGTTGTACTTGAAATTGCTAAGGTTTAGTCATCTCACAAAAGTAGCGTGCCCTATTGGTCAAATTAAGTAAACTCAAGTTCTCCTTTGTTCGCACACGTGGATTCAAATGACACCGCTGACATCTCGACTCATTTTAAAAATGAAAGCCCGTGTTGCAAATCGTTGTCTTTTTTCTTTAAGCTCTCGATTGCCACTTTTTAATGGAAATAAATCTTATCACAAGAATTATAAATGGACCATACTTTTAAATCTTCGTACACACATCTCTCCATTAACGAGACAGCAGAATCAAATAAGTAGTTGCGAGTAAAGCGATGCTTTTCTGCTTAAAGAGTTATTTCTTGTAGCCTTGTATTGAAAATGCTGGAGTTAGGTCAGTTTACATAGTCAGCGTGCACAAGTGATCTGAAGAGGTAGCCTTAAGTTCTTCTGTCGTACTCGTTTCTTTAAATTCCATCGCTGATATGTCGACTCTTTTTAAAGGAGCGAATTTCATCAGAGACAAAAGCTTATGTTGCAAGTCGTTGTCTTCATTCTTGAAGCACTCCATTAACACTTTTTTGTGAAAGTGTACCTACGACACAAATTTGCCATGGACCATACTCGTCAGTATTCGGACACAGCATCGATTCATTAGCGGGTCAGCAAAAAAAAATCGAAAGAGGCTATGAGGTTGCGAGCAAAGCGATGCTCTTTTGTTCAAAGTGTATGTTTATTGTAATGTTGTACTTGTAATTGCTAAGGTTTAGTCATCTCACAAAGTTGCCGTGCCCGATTAACTAAGTATACTCAAGCTCTCCTTTGTTCACGCTCATGGACTTAAATCCCACCGCTGACATGTCGACTCTTTTCAAAGAAGCGAGTTTCGTCCGTGATGAAAGCCCATGTTGCAAACCGTTGTCTTCATTCCTCAAGCAATCAATTGTTTCTTTTTTGTGAACGTAGATCTTACCATAAGGATTTGCCATGGATCAAACTCGCCAGTCTTCTCTTCATCAGCGAGAGAGTGGAACCAAATTGGAAAAGGCAAAGTGGTTTCGAATTAAGCGATGCTCTTCTGCTAAAGGTGTATGTGGCTTGTACAGTTGTACTGAAAACCGCTGAGATTTAGTCCTCTTACATAGTCAAAGTGCCCGGGTCGTCGAAGTAGAGAGATTTAACTTCTACTCTGTTCGCACTGGTGGGTTCAAATTCCGCTGCTGACATGTCGACTCTTTTAAACGAGCAAATATTATCAGGTACAAAAGCCCGATTTGGTTATCGTTATCTTCATTTTTTGAGCACTCCATTGCGACTTCTTTTTAATGTTACCACAAGTATTTGCCATGCATCACTCGTCAGTATTCGTTCACAGCCTTTATTCATTAGCGGGACAGCAGAAACAAATAGAAAGAGGCATTGCGATCTTAAGTTAAGCGATGCTCTTCTGCTAATAGTAAAAATTGCTTTTGGAACTGTTTTAAATATGAGTCGTCTCACATAGTCAGTGTGCCCCAGTGGTATAAAGGGAAAGATTCGTATTCTTCTGTGTTCGCACTCGTGGGTTCAAATCCCACTGCTGACTTGTCGGCTCTTTTTGAAGGAGCGATTTATCTCAGTGACAAAGGCCCATGTTTAACTTTATTCTCTTACTTCTTTAAGCACTCAATATCCACTTATTTGTGAAAGTGAATATCACCAAAAGAATCCGCCATGGATCTATTCATTAGCGGGATAGAACAATCAAAATGAAAAGGCAATGTGGTTACGAACAAAGCGATGCTCTTTTACCTCAAGTGTACGTTGCTTGCAATTTTTTACCGAAAACCGCCGAAGTTCAGTCATCTCACATAGTCAGAGTGCCCGAGTTTAAGTAGTTTGTATTACTGAATACGACTTGAATCCTACGTCAAATAACAATATACTACATGGCTACAAACTTATTCGAGGAGGTCCTTTAATCGTTTGAGGTGAGGAACACTTTGATTGGCCGGATAAAAGAAACGAGTTGGAGCCATAAGCTTCCACCGTTATCAGTATTGCTGCTGTTTTTACAGATGACCACTTAACCGTGATTGTTGATCTGCATAGCAAAGTAGCGGCTTCATGTACAATCCAAGAAGGTTTGAAGCCTTGTCCGTAGTGACGGGAGGCGTAGTCGGTGTCGCATCTCCCGGTCTGATACAGAAGCACCGACTAGCGCTTCCTCCATATTCGAGTTCGGCTTCGAGCCCTGGCGACGACCCTCCAATAAAAAAACTGAAGCGGAGAATGAGCGGAGGCTCAGTCCTCAGATGCGCTGACTTTTGACGGTCCCTCGACCATAGGTTCTTCGACCGCAATGACTAAATCGAGAGTCGGACTCAGGAGGCCCGTCACCGTTTCGGGCCCTGGCGATGACCGTCTAGTCTTCAACCTTATACCAGTCGTCTTGTGGGGGAGTCCATGGGAAGGCACTGGTCACTGGTTGGGACCATAGTGGCTGGCTTGGGCTTGGTCTCATTGACTTGCATACTTGTAGAAAAATTGGAAAATGAGGACACGAGGTCAGAGGCACAAAGTCGCGTGTCACATTTCTTTACCCTCCAAGATCGATCATCCTGCAATTTATAATTTGACCTATCAGACTTTATTCCTGTCTGAGAAGACCATTCTGAAACTTGATATCTGTGAAAAAAAAATTCATTTCCATTATCACAGGTAAACCGAGATTTTGGCACACCAGGGATAGGTTTGGAGCCGAGTCAGATGGCGGGAAATTGGCTGGAGTCGGAGTAAAGGCAGAACTAGGGACAGCTACCGGAAGCGCACAACAAAATGCGATTTGTTGTACTCACCGGTGGACGACTCTGAAATAACTTTGTTCTTTAAACATTTTCCAATGAATCGTTTTGAATACATTGCGACGCACATAGTCCTTGGCGACTTAAACATAGTTCACGCAGACTCCGATTTCCAGTTTAATTTTCGCCGCCTGTGTTGCCAGCTCAACAATATAGCGGTGTAGTTTGTGCATGGCAGCAGAGCCCCACCGTAGCTACCGCCAGCACACCGCAACAACACTCAAGCTTCGGTGTCTCGCTGACTTTTTGGATGCTGAGGGTACATGGCCAGTTGCTGATTCGTTTGCGCGCGGCCCGCATCGACTACCGGCTCACGTCAGCACAAACATACCAGCAGCACCAGTGGCTCCGACACCACGAAGCCACACAAGTCTTCGAGCGACTACTCGATATGTGCATCAATGTGCTGCTACCGCTTCCAGGCGTGGCCTAGTTGTGTTCCACTGCGCCATACGCTAGTGTGCTCGTGGATGCACGCGTATGTGTTGTGCCTTTGGTGCCACGATCCCAGTCGCTCCTGCTTGTGTGAAAGACTATAACGTTCACGAAGCCACAATCAATTCAGCTGCACGATGGACATGCCACAACAACCGACATCAAGGGATTCGTGAACCAGTCGAAGAATCTACGCCATTTGTTGCTTCTGTAGACGAAAACCTGCACTTCCGACGCGCCTTCCGTCTGCTGCCAATGCGTTCACGATTCTCGATCCTACGCGAGGCGCATCCCGATATCAACTACTGCGTGCGCACAAGTGCAACGCAGCGGATATAGAGGGGCATCTGTTTTTCAATTGTGTCTACCAGCCGAGCATTGGCTAGTCCTAATTTAAGACTGGTCACCTTTCTTCGTCACCAGCTCGACATCGCCCTTGGTCGCACACCAGCCTTACATATACCTGGCACGACCATGCCGCCATAGGTCGTGACATGTGGCAGATCACACCTTGCATCACACTCCACTTGCTATGGACAGTACGCAATGACGGTTTGTTCCGCCAGCGTGAGCCTTTGCCTCTGGTGTCTGCGCTCCGGGTCGCATACATTTCGTTAAGCGCGCATGTGCGTGCGTGCAATTGTAGGGTGTTCGATTAAGAGCAGAAAGGCTCGCTCCAGTCTGTGCTGACCTCGCTTCGATGCTCTCGCTGGATGGGTGACTTATGCACACCAACAAATCTCATTGTGGATGTACACAGGAGCACTGACGACCATCAATCGATTGACGGGGCTAATAAATTTAGTGCTCGTTCTTTCTTGCCAATGTATGCTTAGGTTAAAGCTATACTTATCCGTGTCAAAGACAAAAAACTCCTTATCCCTAATTTTCACAGCTGAGCTATTTTGACCAGAAGGACGTCTAAAGATGTCTTGTTAGCCAGTCGAATCCGAGCTGGTTGTCTCCGTTGCTCTCTTTGAAAGAATATGACCCAGCTTATTTTGGCTGGCCGCGGTGGTTTATCGACGCGGGAGGACTATCGACGCGCAGAAGTCTACCAAGACTCAAAACGAATTCGTAAACTGAACAATTTGCTTCTACTGATCTTCATGCAATAGCTGTCAGGCTGTCGAAAGAAAATTTATATAGTGTGTTTCAACCTTACCTCCCATGTAGATATAAGTATTCATTTATTAAGCACACCAACTTCTCTGGTGCGCTGTTTTGTTCAGAAGGCGTAGCTGCAATTATAGACTTCTCGGATCTCTCAAGCGAGACCAAGAAGATCGACTTTAACAAATCCTTAAAAGCCGGCATGTGTGCATGCTTGTGCGGCTAAAGCAGCGCATGTTTATTTGCTCGACAAAGCTATAGTTCATTAAGACTGAAGCGGAGTCAGCGATCTAGAAAGATTTCATGATATCGAGGAGTTGCCTATTTATGACATTCCGAAAGAGTTTTCAGACCTTTCAAAGGATATAGTGGCCATCGCTGTTAAGTATACGCGATGAAGTTGCGTGTGAGGCGTGCTCATTTTAGAACCACTTATAGAATCGTGGCGCCCTAGTAATTGGGTTCGTCAACCCCATCAATCTGTAAACATTCGTACTTTCCATGCTAGCGGGAAAGAAAGCTGGCATAATTCAAAACTCACTTAGAGAAAAGCTGAAATATATATATGCTCTTCCATGTGTTCCCACGCAGGAAGAGTGGTCTTAAAGGTGAGCCCAGCTTTTGGTCGGACAAGCATGTGTAAGCGCTCACGCACCTGATTGTGAGTGATCACGGCCACTTTTATTAGACATATCAGCCTTTTCGGTATAAAAAAATTGTCACTTGCCGGCCTAAAGCCCCTTGAGTCCAATGGTAGGCGGGCTACCAAAGCTTGTGCTGCCTGTGCAAACTTTGCTGGTAGAGTTCAACCATCGTGATGCGTTCTTGTTGCTTAGTCGCAGGGAGCGCTGTAAATGCAGCGACGTCCTTAAGCCTATAAATACATTAATGTGCGTCAGAGCGATGAACAATTCATTCCGGTACTTTTAAGAGGATGTTGGTGGATAATGAACCTATTGTAGGCATGAATTTAATTATAAAATCAGGCAGCACCTTACACAGAAGAGGCGTGCAGGAAGGGTTGCGATCTTCAAGATATAGCTCTAAGAGATAAAAGTGTGCAATAGAATGCAGATTTAGAAAGTGTTTATTTAATGAAGTGTCATCATCCTACTTATAATTGGACTCGGGATGCTTAACCGGTAAAAATACCGGTGTGGTGGGTATTGAATAAACTCATCCGCACGATAGTCCAACGTTTGCACGCTTCTGTGTGGCAGGATCGACAGCCATGTGTTGTGATAATAAATGTCAAGTATTGGAACGGTAGATTTTGGTAAGAGATCTTAGGCGCATCATCTATTGTTACAGCAATTCAGCTTAGTACTGCAAGTAATTCACTTGCGCGTGAGCAAACGAGCTGCAACGAAAGATGCCGACGCCATCAGGGTGGCAAATGCCAGAAGGGTTACCTTGTCTGCATTCAATCCGCTTAACCTTGCTGCCAGATCAACCCTCAACAACAACCCGTCCTCCTCCTTGTTTCGCAGAACTTCCTTGGCCTTGTCTTCCAAAGTTGTACCACACGTTTCGTTGTGACGTTTCCCAACATTACCACACGAGCACTTTAATTCGCTACCACCACAGCTTTCTTCATCTCCATAGTAGTCTACGTGGTCATGAGCGCGACGATTGCCGTTGGTAGGACTAATCGCCGCCTTTGCCTTGAATATTAGCCTGGATCGTTTTGCAGCTGACGAATCTACTCTATTACAAATCTGTTCGCGAACAGCAGCAGCTGCTTCAGTAGCGGGTTGAGACCGTGAGTAAACTTTGCCTACGACGTGAAAACGCGCAGCAGTGAGGACGCAGACCTCCGCTGTGCACCCGATAAGAGAGTCGTCACGGGCGAGAAGTACTTTAGTATAATTCTTAGTGTGTGCAACTGTGTACTTTTTGTCGTCTGAGACCTCCGTGTTGACCCAAACTTTATGCATCGTGCCCACTAGATGTGTGTACGGCTCGAACGTCTCAAACAACTTCGTAAGCTTTCGACTGCGAGTCTTGACTACTTGCGTAGGGACTCGTTTCATCTTTGCTGCCGATGTACCTGGGCGGGGATAAAACTGAGAAATGTTCATTATATGAAAACGGTACTTCTCAACAAGCTTCATCGTCATGTCAAAATGGTTCTCCATTTCTGTTGGAAAGCCACAGATAATATCGGTAGCAAGCGTAAGATCTGGCACTTTGGCGAGTAACTCATCAGCCACACGACAAAAATCGGCCGTGGTATACTCCCGATTCATCGCCAACAACACATCATCACTGCCAGACTGGACAGGCACATGAAGAAAGGAATAGACTCGGTCGTGGTTGAGCACTTCAGCAATCGCATCTAAATGATTCAAAATGTACGGAGGATTTGTCATGCCCACACGGAGCATGACGCCATCTGGCACAACTTGCAGCAATTTACACAAAAGCGTCGGCAGATCGGTGCCAATATCAATGCCATAAGCTCCCGTATCCTCACTGGACAACCAGATCTCGGTCACGCCTTCACTTATTACCGCTTGCGCTCTTGAAACGATCGTTTCAGGCGTATAACTTCCCAATTTACCGCGCGCATGACGCGTCTTGCAGTACGTACAAGCTCCTAGACAGCCTGTGCTGAGTGGGATAATCTCCACCATAGGATTCTTGCGAATTTTTGGTAAATCCAACTCTGGGAGGCGATTTTTTGACAAAAGACGAACAGTGTGGCCTTTTAACGTCTCCTCTACGACTTCAACGACTCGATCTACCTGCTGAATGCCTACGATACTAACCTCCTCAAGGCCTTTAAGGTGGCGGTCAGCTTGCGGCACACAGCCAGCCACGACCACAAATTTGTTTTGCTTGCGGCCCTTAGCAGCCAAGTGCATGAATGCAGCCTGAGATGGGTCCTTGACTGTGCAGCTGTTGAGCAGCCAAAGCTGTGCTGTGTCTGGATCCTGCGTAAAGCGGTAGCCATAACTGGCCAGTACGCCCTGCATATATTCAGAATCGCTCACGTTGTGCGAGCAGCCGTACGTCTTAATCCAAATAAGCTGCGTACCGGGCACATCGATCTTCATGTTTTCCAAGTCGGAGCCACTCGAGTCGCTGCTACTTGTGCTGCTACTGAACGTTGACGACTTGACAGGTTCTTGAAAGCATGGCTTAGGTGCCACCATTGGTGTGCGCACAGAGCTCAAACTCGCACGATCTAACTCCTCCTCACCGAACATGTCCTCAATGTCGTCCATATTTATGTTGTATTAAGTGGTTGTGATGCGCCCAGCTGTGAAACATTATAGAAAATTAATGCCACCTGCCAAATTTAAAAAAGCAGCATTTTGGGTTCGCGCGTCGCCCGCTTGACTTTTCCTTCATTAAAGTTGCTACGTTTTCAAGGGCATGACCCCGTCGTTCCGATTTAACAGTCCCAAACTGGCCATGAAATAGAGAGTCGGTCCAGTATTTGGATAGTGATGCGAACAGTGCAACATTCTGGTCTTCGAATACAATATGTTCTTGTTAATCCCTATGTGATTGACGCGTTGTTGTATGAAAATGTGGCAAAAATTCTCTCGGCTTTTTTTCAATATTACCTCAAGGTAAATGCGCAACTTGCTGCAATTGTTAAACGCTCGTGTCACAGAGACGGAGTGGTGTTTGAGAATTTTGAAGTGAGCTGAATGCTTTATAATGTGTTGATACACTAACGTGGATCTATTGACCTAAGTTGTCTAGATTAACAGCTTTACTGATAGCTAAATCAATTAATCAGGTCGGCTTCGTATGCGAGAAATTTAGTTGAGTAGCTCGTAAGTTGCGTATTTCTAAGACACCATTGGAGGTTGTCCTCAGCATTCCTTATATAATTCTAGCGCCATATATAGTGCATCAGCTAGCGCCTAAGGCAGAAGCGATACTGTAGCTTAAAAAACGACGAGTATTCGATGATTGATTCTCAAAATGATTCAATATAGGCTTAAGATGCTGGGCACTATCGAACAAAATACGATTCAAAGTTAATAGTTGTTGTCGACCTCTAGACCAGCTCTGATGGGGTGCGTGCCACCCTTGTTGGTCATTCGTCCTGTTCGGAATAGCATCAGAAGCGTTCAGTCTCGCAATTTATTACATAAGATACAAGCTGATGTTAGCATTAAAAGCTATCTTAGATAGCAAGAAACACTGTTGTGCTACCTTTGTAATACTTGCTAATATGCTGAAGGGCTTGTAGCGACCGACGCACTACAAGCCCTTTAGCAAGGAGCAGCAGAAGCCGCTTTATCAGGTATTGAACCTGATAAAGCGGCTTCTGCTGCTCCTTGATACGATACGTAAGCTGATCCTTATTTTATTTTTCACGCCGTGCTAATACTGCAGGCGGTGTCGCTGCAGCAATTGGTAACGCAGCACAAGCTTCTAATCTTGCTCACCGTATCATGCCACTTTATCGATTTGCTCGGTGATAGTGCCTTTATTCAAGACGATATGCTTCTTTCGTATACTCCATCCTCCGGGTTCATTGTTAAAAAAATTGTCCCCGTAATGCCAATACTATGCTCGCGAAGTCGCGGAGAATCAGTAAAATTCTGGCGGTATGTGAATTTTGCCATTGTCTTCACAGACGGACCGTCTTTTTTACATGCAGGTGTAACACAGTCGCAGAGGAATTGTAGGTTACTTGTCGAATGATGTTTAGGTGGCGCACCGGGCAAATTTGGTGAAGGAGGTGTGTTAATTGCTTGAAGCAAATTAAAAAATGACAAAAAAGAGCTCTCCCGGATTCTTGTCTGTTTACAGCCTAAATCGTGGCTCTCAGTCATCTACTACTAAAACCCTAAAGGCTATTATTATTCTATACGATATCTGGATTAATTCGCGCCCTAAATATTCTATTGATAATAAGATCGCTTGACTCCTAATGATTATTGGACATTAGGACCTTTCTTCTGGTCTAAAATAATGTAATCGCTTATTCCCATGGATTTATGTGTGTTGCCTAAACATCAGCACCCTTTAATAGCAATTTAAAAGCAGCACGCACTCAACTTTATCAAAAACAGTTGACATGTCTGCGGCTTTGAGCCCACGAGCACAAACAGAGATGAACTACAGTCTACTCACTTACACTACTCGGGCACGCTATTATGTGAGATAACTAAACCTCAGTATCAATCTGAACAAAATTACAAGCACCATACACTTTAAGCAGAAAAGCATCGCTTTACTCGCAACCTCAATGCCTCTTTCTGTTAAGGTCTGCTGTTCTGCTAATTGCACGAAAACTGACGAGTGTGATCCTAGGCAAATTTCGAGATAATATACACTCTCATAAGAAGTGGCAATTGAGTGCTTGAATAATGAAGACAAACATTTGCAACACGGGCTTTTGTCACTGACGAAACTCGCTCCTTTAAAAGGGTTGACATGTCAGCGGTGGGATTTCAACCCACGAGTGCGAATAATAAGACTTGAGTCTACCCCCTTGGATCACTCGGGCACTCTGACTATGTAAATTGACTAACCCTCAGCAGTTCTGAGTTCAATTTAACGAGCAATATCCACTTTGAGCAGAAGAGCGTCGCTTTACTTGCAACTACATTGCCTCTTTCGATTTGGTTTTGCTGCCACAATAATGGATAGATACTGTGTAGTAAGACTGACGAGTGTTATCCATGGCAGCTTCTCGTGATAAGATTCACTTTCACAAAAAAGGGCAACCGAGTGCTCATAGAATGAAGACAACACAAGATTTTGTCGCTGTTTGCAACACAAGATTTTGTCGCTGTTTGAATCTGCTCTTCAATAGAGTCCACATGTCAGCGGTGGGATTGAACCCACGAGTGCGCAGACAGTAAAACATGAGTAATCCCTCTTTAGACTATATGGGCACACTGACTATTTGAAATGACTAAACCTCAGAAGTTTTTACAAGCGACATACACTTCTAAGCATAAGAGCATCGCTTTAATTGCAGCCGCATTGCTTCTTTCTATTTAGGTCTGCTGTCCTGCTGATGCATAGATGTTGTGTACGAAGACTGACCGATGTGATCCATAG
Source organism: Plasmopara viticola (assembly GCA_001695595.3). Taxonomy (NCBI): domain Eukaryota; phylum Oomycota; class Peronosporomycetes; order Peronosporales; family Peronosporaceae; genus Plasmopara; species Plasmopara viticola. The sequence continues at coordinate 77,633 of MBPM02000072.1, forward strand.
TGAAATACTTTGAAAATATTAAGTTCGTCGGCGATTGGCAGAGGAGGGTTTAGGGGTTGGGGACAGAGATTTGACACACGGGTATTCGTGGTGACTAAATTCGCTATTTTAAATAGCGTTGACATGTCAGCGGTGGTTTCTGAACCCACGAGTGCAAACTCAGTAGAACTTGGCTCTACCCCTTTAGACCACCGTTACCGTGTTGTTGCTTGGTCTAGCATTATTTATGCGGCTGTGATGGCTTCGTCGTTTTGGTCGCGTAGCTTACGTTTCAGGGCCTGTAGCTGGCACTGCATTAATCATTTCAATTCCTTCCAGACCGTTCCTGTGCTCGACGCAGCCTGAATTATTACAAGTACCTGCTGGGCTTTTCCGCGGATGGCATACAACGTCGAAGTACCCGAAAAGATATTTTGAGAAGCACCAGCATCCGTATCCGTGGAGCTGATACCCCGAGTACAAGGCCATTATGTGCGCCAGGTCGTCACCAGCACCCTTGGGCTCAAAGTACTCGAAGAAATCGCGCAATGCGTTGTAGAAGGCTTTCGGCGACAAAGCATAGTGAAGTCGGTTCTGCCACGGCTGAGATCGGTGTACACGTGCCCGTCTCGGGGGTGGATTCGCCAGGTACTGACGACACCAAACTGGCTGAGCTAACTCATTCAGACACTATGGCCCAGGTGAACAAGCAAGCGTGGCTGCGACTAATCGATGCTGGGGTTGAGCGGCGTGTTCAAGATACCGAGGACTATGTGCGTCGCATTGTCCTCAAAGCGGTTCACCGGAAGATGATTGAAGAACACAGCTTTTTCATGGCCGTCTACCGGCGAGTTCACATTGTGGTGTACACGGGAGCACTGCCGACTACCAATCGTATGACCAATCAGCGGGCCGGGACAGTCAGTCCGCGAAGCTCCTCGGCCGTATCGAGACCTGAAAATTCGGATCGGAGCACAGTGAGCACCCTCTGATTGGCATGTCGTCTGTGCGGCACTGATTGCACCAGGATCACCGATAAGTGCCTGAAACAGGCTTGAAAATTAAACTTAAAGATGTCAAGATGGTGGCAATCACGGAGTCTCGTCTCCTAGATGCAAGAGAGACTGTCCTTCTCGAGCAAGCACTCGATGAGAAATTGTCCGTTTTTTCTGTTCCCGTTGGTATTGATGGTCAGCAAATTGACTTCTTGCCACAAGACCTCGAGCACGTCCACGCGCGGGACCACCTTAGCACCTTAGTTCGAGCATTTCGGTCACAAGCATAGGCTGAGTGTTAACTTGGTGCAGCTTGAGCACATCTGCGTTCTCTGGAAAGTAATGGCCGCAGTCACGAAGGTACTTAAGGTCTTCGAGTATATCTCTTTCCCACTGGACTTATTCTCAGATCGTGAAGCAGTGTGTTTCGATCTTGGAGTGAAGCAGGACCAACATCGTAAGGGGTGAAGTAGACGTCGATTGTGCACTGAAGACCAGGACACCGACCACCCGGTCAGACGCTGGAGCCAGTAGTCCTTTTCAAAGATCTGGGGCGCTGTGTACATCAACATCAACTCAAATAGGAACAGCACCCTGGTCCCACGCACGATGCTTGGTGTGTCCGAATTATTCCACCACTGGGCAACCCATCGAAATCCAACCATCTAGCGTCTTGGGTACCTTGGTGCCGTTAAAATTGGCCCGTTTGCGAGCAAACATGTTGGTGTCGGTGCGGTTGGTCACGCTCAAGATGCATTTTATTATGTGAAGCTAGCCCGGCTCGGTGACGCTGGGCCGGCTCGGTGACGCTGGGGCCCGACTCACGAATTTACGTAAGACCGCAACGTTAAACGCACTGAGAGCCTTGACGAACCCCATGTACGTCAGCGTGTCGGGGTTGTTCGTCGTACAGAGCGACTTGCGGAGGCCACCAACCATGGCGTCGTCAGCGGCTAAGCAATCTAAAGGCAGCTGGACATCAGCCATCTTTTCAGCAGCCTCAATCTCGCTGAAGATCTCTTGGATCGGAGTCGGCTCTCTACTTTTGACCACGTGACTGGCTTCCTTGCCGGCAGTCATTTTACGCGGCGCCTGCAACTTGCGTGGCACAATTAGGAAGCGCGATATCTTGACGTCAGCAAGCGTCGTTGGACAGCAGTCGAACTCGACCTCGACAATGCTGAACACGTCAAAGTAGTTGCTCGTCATGACGCCGACGAGAGATTAAGGACGAAGTCTGATTAGCGGTATTGTGTGCGACCAGCTCGTATTTGCGTGACGCATCTTCCAAGAACATGCGAACAATGCTTCATTTCTAATACAACGTATGTCGTTTAATCAACGTTCGATCTATGCACTCGACCTCGCTTGAGATACTGTTCCATCCTTTGCTACCAGCCAAAGCATAAAAGATATGTACGCGCCGCAGCCATTGTATGCTGCCGTGGTACGCCGTAGAAAACGTCGCTTGAACGATCAATTCATGTCCCTCCTGCATCTCTAATTGGTGATCCAGCGCTTAGCAAAACTTCCCCCTGAAATGCAGGCTCCCAAGTCGTGTCGTAAACAAGCAGCCCGAGATCGTCTCGGTCGCTCCTTCGCCCACCCGCTGTCGACACTCGACACATCAATGAAGAGGCGGTCGGCATGTATGTTGAACCTGTCAAATCGGTATCTGCCCCCGTAGATCTTTACTCTTTGACCAGCGAGGCGCTGACAGGTTTTCTTCGCCTTCACCTTGACGTGGATGTTGCCATAGGGAGCTTTAACCAGCTAATCTAGTCGCTGCGGGTCAAAATGCTGTTGACGGCAAGGTCGATAATGTCCTTGAGCAGGAAAAGCAAGAATGGCTTGGTATTTAAGCGCTGGAAGGTGATCTCAGTCATGATGACCATCGCATAGCGTGCACGAGGAAGGGCGTATGGACAAGCTCGGTCAATCAAGATCGCAAGTTGGCTCCAGTGTTTTCGTCTTCATACAAAGCAAAAAAATCTCAGTGTTCATCGTAAGTCTAGTCATCCCGACACGCGGCGGGAAGGGTGCCAAAACGTTGTCATCGCGGACATTCGTGAAACGTTGTAGCAGGGCACGAAGCGTCGGCGTGCGTGTGGATGTGTTGGTAGTCGGACGCGTGCGGACTGCCGCGGATGGCTGGGGAGTATGTTGGCGCGTGTCGTTATCGGTCTGCACATCTTCCACAGAATCTTGCGTGGCAGGTTGCTGGTGCGTAGATGTGTAACGCAGCTGCGTGACCATGCCATCACTTGATAATTGCAAGTCTTGCACCGCGGACCCAAAATTATCGTCCTAGTCCGTGCATGGAAGCTTGGATAAAAACCATTGTTGGTTACGGAGCCAGCCAAACCGTCGCTTGGTAGTGCTGTGAGACCTTCCATAGGCGATGGATCGGCGGAACATGTTCAGGGGGATGGTCGTGAAGTCACCTCACATAACAAGCAATCAACTTGCGTGGTCACTGCTCGCTACGGCAACCATGGAGGGAGAGGCTTGCGTGGGTGCTTGAGTGCTTTGGTCCTTCGAAATTTGACTTGGTCAAGCTGATCGACGGGACAAATCAAGAAGTGTCATTGTGCTCGAGTGGTCTAAGGGGATGGACTCAAACTCTACTTCATTGCACTTGTGTATACAAATCCCACAGCTGACATGTTGACTCCTTTTCAAATAGCAGATTCTGCCTTTGGCAATTTCGCAACAATCGAGTTCATAAATAATGAGAACCAAGATTTGCTACAAAGGATTTCGTCACTGACTTAATGTACTCCTTCAAATAGCGTTGACATGTCAGTAGTGAAATTTGATCCACGAGAGCTAACACAGTAGAACTTTTTTAAGACCACTCGGCACACTGACTGTGTTAGATGCTTGAACTTCGGCACCGTTAAATGTAACTTTACAAGCAACATACACTCTAAGCAGAAGAGCAACGCTCTACTCGCAATTTATTGCCTCTATCTGTTTGAGCCTACGTGTCAGTAGTATGATATCACCCAATCGTGGAATATAGTAAAACTTGATTCATCCTCCTTACACCACTCAGGCTTACTGACCGCTGAGATTATTAAACCTCGGCACTTCAAATGATAGATAACGAAAAGCACAAACTTTTGACAAAAAAGAGCAACGTTAATCGCAACCCCATTGGACCCTCTCTTCGAGATTGCTGTCTCGCTAATGGATGGCTGCAGCGTACGGAGACTTACTAATGTGAACCATCGCAAATTTATATGGTGAGGTTTACCTTTACAAAGAAGCGGCAATCGAATGAGGACAAATACCATTACACCGGCTTTCGTCACTAACAAAGTTTGCTATTACAAAAGGAGTCGACATTTCAGCAGTGGGATTTGAACCCACGAGTGCGAACACAGTATATCTTGTGTCTACCCATTTAGACCACTCGAGCACACTGACAATGTTATATGCTTGAATCTTAGCATCTGTTAGCTTAAATTTTCAAAAACAGCATACACTTTAATAAGCAAAGATATCGCTTGACTTGCAACACATTTCCTCTCCTTTTGTGAATCTGCTGTCTGAGTAATGTACAGATGCTGGGTACATTAACGGACAAGTACGGTCCATGGAACCAACGGAGTAAGATATATCTTCTCAGTGGGGTGACAATCGAGTGCTAAGAGAATGAGGACATACATTCGCACTTTTCGCTTATAAAAATGGAGTCGACACGTCGGCAGTGGGGTCTAAATTCATGGAGGTGAGCACAATAGAGCTCAAAGTTACCCACTTAGTCCACTAAAGTACGTTGACTATGTGAGATACCACACCTATGTTTCTCTCGAAACAGATGTCACAGGCGTCATGCATCCAAAGCATTGGAAACAGCGCCTAGCTCGCAACCACATTGATCAATTAATGCTTTCCTTGCATCCAATCAATTTAGCAAGTTCATCACCCGAATAGTCACAGTCTATGTCCTCCGAACTTATAAGCCTCGACGTGTCTCATTGGAAGCAAAGAACGTATTCGGGTCGTTCCAAGATTTCTTTGGTACTACCAATCTACTCAGTGTGCTAGCCAGCGACGCCGAGCAGAACGTCGTCGAGTTTATCATTAAGGGATACAAAAGATATTAGAAATGCTGAGACGAATAACTCATCCGTCGCAGATCTTTCCCTCCAGAAATAGACAAGGAGAATTTATTAGCTGGTCGCATGACCTTTCGAGTACGATCAGCGTGGTTTGCTCGATAACTTGACACTTATTTTTTGCAGAAAAAGTGCATCGTTTGTGTAGGCCTTTTTGAGAGAGACCACGTGTCTCAAAATAGTTTACGTAATAAATTAGCTAGTACTTTGGCATTTCGTTTATCTTACTTGTGACTCTCGGATAGTTGAATAAGTGGGTACTCGAATGCTTTGCTCACTTGCTATTTAGCAATCGTACCTCTCGTGTAAGCTTTTTGAAGTCTTGCTCGTTAGAGCTAAGCTATTTGGTGCAAGCTGACCAAAAGCTGCTTGGTACTCTTGTCAATCGTTTTATGGACTACAATGATGAATAGGGTCATCGACCACCCGCTTGACCTCGGTCTAATAGCATTTAAGATTACCAGAGTAATGATTGACCTATGGCGATACAAGCTAGTTTCCCGCTAGAAGGATCTATCTTCACAATAATAATGGCTCATATGCACCCTCTTGATATATATATATATTGTATTGTATTGTATTACGTTATCGCGTTGCCAAGTTATGCACGTGCTAGGCTCTATGGCTAGTCCACGGCATAGAGTGGTGTCCGCATACGTCGGGTCTCGTTCGGCGGGCAGTGCAGCTAGCACCGAGGCCGTGAGGGTCTTCCATTATTTTGTGTAGTTCTGACTTGGTAAGAGCCCAGGTGGCGCCCTGGTGCTGGAGACCGTCGCGTCGAGGGTGAGACTCGTTAGAGACCTGCAGATGCCCGAGAGCACCTGCCCGAAGCGCGCGAGCATTTAGCCCCCGCGCTCGGAAGGAGGGCGTCACCCCAACCTCTTCCGAAAAAATATATGTATATATTAAGTTTTCGAAAGACACCTGATGAGTATAGTCATTGCCAAAATTGAAAACACAAGCTTGGGTGCTTGTAATGAGGTTTATGTAGGAGCGGATCTCATAATTGATCTATTAAAATATGAGTTTTAACTCTGCGCACACGAATTATCAAGCAAACGCCTGGTAGCGACTGTTGGTCAATCTTGTACCCACGCGATTAGTCTTTCAACTTGGAACGCTGCAAAGCTCTTAGATTGAAATGAAGTAACTGTTTGCACCTGCCAGATGAAAAATTTGCACTTATTGAAATACATGCTGTTTTCTGTTAGCCTGAGACGGTAGCTGTAATTTCAGCCCTCATGCTGCCAATGAGCTGGCACGCGTCACGCCGCTTGAGCTCTTCGAGCTAAATCTAGCTCTGGAGCTAATAAATACAGGCGTAGGAAGCCTTGGTAACAGTGCCTGATGTAGGGTGAAAGTCGATTAACTTTAAAGCATTCACCTTCGCTTGTCTTTGCAGTGGAGATGATTTTGCTGCCTTGTAAGCGGCCACGGGGCCCTGTCGGACTTTCAGAGAGTAAACGCCATTTTGGCTGGGTTCACGCTACGATTTAAAATTCATTTGAAGGAGTGAAGTGGCCAAGCTAATAATTTGCTCAAGTACAGTGCTAGGTTGCGGGTCTCCCAAAGCGTTTGTTGGATCTATCAAAATAAGAACACCAAGTGGTTATGTTTGCTGGCACTATTATGCGCTTAGTAGAGTGAAGGGAAGCCTTGAGCAGGCTACTACTCTTGCTTAGCCAAATGATGCAAAGCCGCTCAGCGTAGTTTTTCGATATGCCGTCGACTGCACGTTTTTACAACCAGACATGGGTAAGTTTCCCAGTCCAGGCCACGCAGCTTCAAGCTGCCAGACTTGGAACACGGGCCATAAAAGACGCCTGATTATGTTTCGTGCGCAGTTTTTGCGCCTTGAGCCATCTGTGGTGCATTCAGACCATGCATGGAAAAAGGTGTTGGTGTGTAGCCAAAGCAAGATGGTGCATTTGGCGCCTTTTTGGGCAATTATAACCGATAAACAAGCAACAAAGCTGTTTTATATACTGTACTTTTATCATGATTTCCCTGACAAAATGATGTTTGATCGGGACTCGCGGCTTACTGCTACATTTTGGTAAGCGCTGTTCCAGCTATGGGGGGCCTGCTTGCTGACCCCCCATCAGACCATACAGTTTCTGTCGCTTAAAATTCTCGGTGGCGCTCCTTGTGGAGCCCTTTGCTCCTTTGTGTATTGTTCCATGGCCGCAATAAAATTCACAGTCATTGTCGGACTAAGACAAATTGAACTTGTTCCTGCGTAGCCTAAATACCATTCGCAGCATGGCCTCGTCACAATCTGCTTCTGCATCTCGCGAGCCATACTACAAAACGACATCTTTGTGAGAGCCACTATCTCCATGGAACGTTTAGGTTTCGTTGGACGCCGTCTCGGGAGGAGTTGCAGTGGTTGTACTACCGATTGGGTCAAGAACTCAGTGGTAGGTTGATTTTTTATTTTTGAAATCTTGACAGACTTATTTTCGGAAAAGGTTAAGGTGACGCCCTCCTTCCAAGCGCGGGGGCTAAATGCTCGCGCGCTTCGGGCAGGTGCTCTCGGGCATCTGCAGGTCTCTAACGAGTCTCACCCTCGACGCGACGGTCTCCAGCACCAGGCCAAACCCCCTTCCACGCCCTTAACCGCGCCAACCGCATCCGGATTGGCTCCTTTAATGTAAATTCTCTAGGTTCGAAGCGCAAGAAGCACGAAACACTCTCCGAAGATCTCCGGCGCTACCGCGTCGATGTCCTTGGCCTCCGAGAAACCAAGATCTACGATAGAGGTGAGCACCGCATTGATGACTTCCTTCTAACTCTGAAAAAAAAAAACGAAGCCAAGACCGAAGTCACCGAAATCCGCCGCCACTGCAACCCGTCGGGCGCCACTCGACACGCCAGAGCCCGAGAAGAAACCTGGCGCCACACTAAGAAGCTCGGAACACTCCTCGGCGATATTGAAGATTTACCCCGACGCAAGTCCCTGGCCACCCTCGCGCTCCACCGCCTCTGGTCCGTCTGGCTCCGCCCCACGCTCATCTCACCCAAGACCCGCATTCGACTGTACAACACCTACGTTCTACCGATTCTGCTGTACAAGTGCGCCACCTGGGCTCTTACCAAGTCAGAGCTCCACGGCTTCGAGAGTTTCCATCGCCGCCAGCTTCGCTACGCTCTTGGCTATCGCTACTCCCGACACGTTTCGAATGCAAGACTCTACGACCTCTGTGATGAGCGGCCGCTGAGACTACGACTGACACAAGCTCGCTGGCGCCTGTTTGGCCATGTACTTCGCCGCAAGTCCGACATTCCAGCTAACCTCCAGATGCGTGCCTACTTCTTCTCCACCGCAGCAAAATGGCGCGGACGTCCCCGCACCACGCTCCCCTCAACACTCGACCACGACCTTGTTCCCGTGGCTCCGGCTTTCGACTCCGGATAGCACAAGACCTCGAAGTGGTACGTACCCTTGCACAAGACCGAAAAAAATGGAAGACCCTCACGACCTCGGTGCTGGATGCACTGCCCGCCGAACGAGACTCGACGTATGCGGACACCACTCTATGGCGTGGACTAGCCAGACTGAGCCTAGCACGTGCATAACTTGGCAACGCGATAACGTAATACATTACATTACATTGACAGACTTAAGGGACACACGTATATAAAGTATAGATTTTATTACATACTGGAGTTCAAATAGTGCCTACGGTACGGCTCATGTACACGTCTTAGCAGAGTCGCCCCTGCTGTCCTTGCATCCAATCAATGCAGCAAGTATCAATACAATTGCATTCACCGTTTGAAAACCATGCCTTCTAATCTTGTAAACCTAGACGCGCCTCGCTGGGACCAAAGCACGTACTTGGGGCGTGCCAAACATTTCTTTGCTACAACCAACCCACTTAATGTGCTAGCCAGCGATGCCGAGCTGGATGCCGCCAAGCTGTTGGTTGAGGAGTACAAGGCTGGTCTACACCCTAATTTGGGCGAAGAAGAGATTTGGAGCGCGAAGCAACTCGTTGACAGCGCTTTCCACCCAGACACAGGAGAGAAAAACTTTCTGGCTGGTCGCATGGCCTTTCAAGTGCCGGGTAACATGATTATCACGGGTTGTATGATGACATTTTATCGCTCCACTCCTGCCGTTATCTTTTGGCAATTTATGAACCAAACTTTTAACTCTATCGTCAACTACACAAACCGAAACGCAAGTACGGGTGTGAGTCAGAACCAGTTGTTGCAGGCTTACGCAGCAGCTAGCACAGCCTCGGTAGCTACGGCTTTAGGGCTCAACAAATGGGTAGCTAAGCATCCAAAGCTCAGCAACGGCATTGTCGGTCGTCTTGTACCATTTGTGGCTGTGGCTGCCGCTAACTGCGTCAACATTCCGCTCATGCGTCAAGTTGAGCTCCTCGACGGTATCGAAGTGGAGACGGATGACGGAGAGAAAATTGGCAAGAGCAAGCGCGCGGCTGCTGAGGCTGTAACCCAAGTTGTACCTTCACGCATCCTTATGGCTGCACCTGGCATGTTTTTTCCGTCTGTCATCATGAACAAGCTGGAAGAGCGCCCTTTTTTTCGCAACAACAAGGCAGTGAACGCCCTTACCATGATTGGGCTCACGGGGATGTGTCTGAGCGTCTCGACTCCTCTCTGCTGTGCTCTGTTTCCGCAACGCAGCTCGTTGGCTGTGTCGGCGCTCGAGCCCGAATTGCAAGAGGTTGTCTGTCGGCGTACATTTAAGAAAGACCCGGTGACGCATGTTTTTTATAACAAGGGTCTTTAATTGGAAAACCCATTGAATTTAAAATTGTGCTCTGTATCACGATGTATCGTGTGCAAAATACACTATATGCACCGGTATCTCAATATGATCGCCGTGTTCACATTAAAAGCATCAATTTTAGGAAATTGTTCTGCTTGTGATGCCTTTACAATTTCCAAGTAATTCCTCCGACGCGGTCGCGCGGAATCAGACGTAAATCCGAGCCGTGCTTCAGAAACACGTTGCCAGCGCTCTGCGACGGGTTGATGCCAATGCCGTCTACAGCAAAAGGCGTGTTAATCGAAATTTGTGTCCATTTGTCCAATTTTGATAGTATTCCAAAGGCATAGTACCATTAGTGATAATTGCACTGGTAGCTGCTGGTACGTGGAACTGTTTAAAGAACAACAAGGGTCAGGCTGCTGCGTTTTATACACAACATTTGCACAATTGTACCTCTTCCGCAACATATTTCAGCACCGCTGTAAAAGGAGCTTGCTCAGGCACATTAACACTGCGAGTCAAGCACCAATAAAAATGAGACTAAGAAAGAGAAGAACAGAAAGTGAGAGACAAGTACACTCGATAGGGAAGTTTGGGATCTGATGTGAGAGTGACCTTAAACGTGACTTTGGCAGCCCTATAAACATGCAGAAAGCGGTATCAGGCGACTAGCAGCAGCGATGAACATAGAAGACTGCGTACATCGGAATAACAGCAGAGCGTCAGACAAACGAAATAAAAGGCAAGCGCAAAATAAAAGGAGCTTATATTACAATTCACAAGTACTGTCGTATGGCATAATGCGAAACTTGTGTGCGGCACAAGAAAAACCGCTAGCACCAAAGCCAGAGATCGAGTCTGCGCGCACGTAGGTCCCCGTCTGCTTGCTCTTTCCGATCGTTTCGGTGCAGGTGGCGGTTTTGCGCTCGCGATGAAGTGTGATCGTTTTCGATGGGCATAAGGTTGATACTGGACAACAGGGTTTTCAGATTGGCCCGTTATGATAGTTATCGTGGCATTCTACATGACGGCCATCATGGCCAAGTCATGACTTACGTGGCTGACTTGATGAACGACAATCAGCACGTGCTCACTTATGCTGATGACTACGACTTAATGTGCAATTGGTACGAGTACTAGGCGTGGACTTTGGCATTCGATTAAAGGGCAAGACTGGTTTCATATAGATCCTGGAAGTGCATTATTTACAGCCAGCGATTAAATTCGCTGGCTGTAACAAATGTGGCGTCGTGCGGTTTACAAGAATCAGTTGTTTTAAAACCGCACGCTCTTTCGTGTTCGGTGTTATTGAGTGCCCCAGATTCAACCGGCCGTGGCGCTTGATATCCAAGTCAATCGTGCACTCTTACCACGCCCCCACAAGCTTCGAATCGACAGCCAAATGTCACGAACATTCGAAAATCCAAACACTTGGACACGTTTAAAGTGTTATAGCACTTGGTGGGATCGTTTGTTCTACTACTTGATATGCGGTTGTCATAAATTGCGAACAATAATGATACGAGCAGATTTTCGTGCTGAATTCAATTCCGTGCTAATTGAATCGACGCCTGAGTAATTTCGTTTTCGATTGCATAGTGACGTGTAGCGTGTTCTGTAATGCGCCACCACAGAGGACATAGTGTCCCCCGTAATTCTCGCCGATTATGTAAAAGTCGCAAATTGTCAGCTTGGGATGCTTATTAAACAAAAATAGTGAAAAATGTTCGTTTGCATCCCGTTTGTCGCCTTGCGAACAGCTTTTGTCATTAGCTACACGACATTGTTCTCGTTCTTTTACGTATACAAATTAAACTGTTTAGATAGAAAAAGCAGCACGTGGCACAGTTTGTCCACTTAGTCGGAAGACTTTGTGGAAACGTTCCTTTCCGAATGTTTTTAGTCCATAGACCGTGTTTATTTTTCACCAAAGGACTCTGTTTTTATCGTTATTGGCTAGATATAGCTTATCCGTATTGATAGGTCATCATAATTATCTTCGCTAAAAGCGAATTTTTATTCGAGCTGTTAAATAGTATCAGTACATTTCAATGGTCTTTGTTCGCATGCTTTTCAGCCCTATTAAGGTCTATGTATACATTAAGCATTCCGTTATGCACCTCCTGAACAGGCGCAGCTTTAGGTTTGGTGTACGTATGCATCGTATGCTTTCGCGTGTAGGATACTAAACAATTAACCTGTAACTGAACAATAATCATTTGCTAGCAAAGAATAGGTGCCAATCCCTTTCAGCGATTTAACGCTTGTAGATGCCGATTGGGTGTCATACGCCAAAAATCCATTGAAGAAGCCTACTCCAGTTGTAATAGTCCTAGTCACAGCTACCCGAGATGCGACTTGATTTGCGTAGGACAACTCCCTTGCTGTTTTTCCGGCCGCCTCAGGTACAGCATATTAGCTTTAAAAGCTAAAGCAGTCATTGTGATAAGCTTTGTTAGGTCAGCCAAAATTCGACTTGTGCCTGAGAGCACATGGAGGTTAGCAGTAGTAATCATGAAGCCGTTTGTAATTTTCAGAGTAGCAGATTAAGTTGATGTTAAAATGTCCGTGGCTACATTCTCGATGATTGTTTCAGATGCAAGCAAAGCAATGCTAGTAGCGGTTTAAGGTACATCAAGCGTTAGTACCTTTGATGCTTGTAAAGTGGTAATGTTAGTAAAAGCTACCGATCGGTGTCAGATTCGCGACAACAACATATCGCTACAATCTGTTGTTCCATCCATATCAAAATTTGTAGGAAGAAGTGATCCCGCCTATCGATACAGGATTGTGTTTTTGCATGTAAGGTTATGAGCTTTATTGACGGTTTTTGCATTCAAAGTCGCTAAGGTCGTTTAAATGAATAACTCGCTTGTCGAGGCTGTTGCCATCCCTTAATATCCTGCGGCAGTATCGGATAGTGCGATACATAAGCTGGAATTTGATGTATTTTCGAATGTCCGTGTCGTAGAAGAAGTACCGAGAAGCTAGTTTATTGGCCTCTGTGGTCTTTTTTTCTCTCAACAAGAGCAAGAATTTTCCTGCACATGACATACCCGGAGGGTTACTTATTAAGTGAAGTGATCAATGTATCGACGACAGACAAACTATTTCAGCTTAAGTCTTCAGCGCCACTAATATCACCATTGGCACCAGAAACAAGAGCAACTGGAATGCCACTTATATATGTCAATCTATCAAAATGTAGCGAATTGTCCCGCACACTCTCCATATTGCATGTAGCTAGGATCCATGGTTTTTATTGCATGTGTAGGCAGGATATGTAACGCGCGTCGACGTGCCTCTCTCTGATTGGCTTATATTCGCCATATTTAGCCAATCACAAGCCATCTTTTGAATAAGTGGTCGGGAGGTTTTCGCCTTCCGCCGATAATGAAATAGAGTTGAATTTGCTGCCTTCGAGCAACGTGTAAGCCAGTAATGGGCTTTGGGCCCGTTACAAAAAAGATTTGCTTACATATAAAGCTCGAGCGTAGTCATATATCAAGAAGCTGATAGAATGCTAGTTGTCAATATATCGAAATACTAGTTGAAAGATGATCACATTTTTTACTGAAGCTATGTAGTCCTCCGGATAATTATGACTATTCCAGATATCGGTTCTTCTCCCGAAAAATTGTGAAAGAGCTTAAATTGAATTTTTTTTACCGATATCAAATATCTGCTCATAATAAATGTACTTGGCCCCCCATTTGGTGGTATAACGATTTGTTGCATGTTCATTTCAAACATTTTCCTCACGTTTTCACTCACTATACGATATTACATGGCAAATTTTAAGTAAGTTTATTCCCATTGGATGGATTCACCACATTCTTTGTTCCTGACATATTTTGAACACGGACATTCTGGCCAAATGAGCTCAGACTTATTTAACCTGTGATCATATCATTGATGACTATGCCAACGAAAATCTATTTTAAAAAACTGTTCTATCATGCTTATACACGAAAAGGCTCTTGAGACTGATTTAATCTAGTCACCCTATCCACTATAAATATAGTCTTTCAAGACTATAGTGGATAGAATGATAAGATAGAATGCAGACCATGTAGCTAATTTAAGAGCTTATTTCAACGTGTTTTTGGTAAATGTTTTCGAAAACTTTGAATACACTTAATACTTGGTAGCGCAGCATAATTTATCATTATACTAAGGCTACTGAGAGAAGTAGAGGAATGTTGTAAATGGATTCCAGGACAGCTCCGATACAACATTTGCCGACTTATTGCTAGTGACGCTAAATACTTTTAAGAAATAATCTCTTAGTTATATTGATCTACATCGCATATCATGGCCTCGATAGTTAAGCTCAATATAACTCGCCTCACTTGGGACGGCTCAGTTCTCACAGAAAACATTTTCCTTGTTAAGCGGCTGATCTCAACGCTGTAGCTTGCGCAGTTGAGTATATCACGATGTAAAGGTCCAGGAATTACACTGACGTTGCTTAATTAAGTAATATTGAGCTCAGGATCAATGTCTCTATTTCTGCTAAATCTTCTGCTGTGTCTATTATTTCATTTTACCTGTTTATACTCGTATGCTGTATTTAGTCAAAAAATCTGATTTCCAATATACACACCCAATAGAGAAAAGAAACGTGCTTTCAGTGCTACTAAACTTTAACCCCTTACCGGCTACACTTGACCTGCTATTGCACCGATAAAACAAAATTAATCGCAGCGACGCTACTTCATCATCAGTAGTGCTGTCTTTGAATAGTGACAAGTCTAACGATTGTGTGTATTCACCTATCCCTGCAACTGTTGCTCAAGCTAATTTAACAGCATATTTTCTTTTATCATCCGGGTTCGAGCTGTGGCAGTCGTTGGAATGTTTAATAAGACTGGGTGTGTTTCAAGTGGTGTCCTAGTTGCTTTAGATCGTTACGCCATATAAATATATCACTTTAAAAATGTATATTTAGTGGTTCCGTTCATGCGAATGTGCGATTACACAGTTTCGAATTGAAAAAAAGGTCCGGATGGCTTATAATTATTGGGAGTCAAGAGACCTTACTAGTTAAAAGTAGTCCAGAATGTGTGAAAGCCAGATGAAGTAATGAAGAATGAGAGGCTTTGAGATGGTGGGAGTAGGTTACTAAAACTTTCAGTTAGGCTGAAGCAAGCCAAGAATCCTTAAGAGCTGTCCATTTGGTATCGCTTCTTAAGTTGCTTTAAGCAAACAACAATTCCACTCCTTCACCCGCTTCGCTCTCCTTGCCGCCCAAGTCTCGTCCGACAATCGACCGTCAAAGAATTTTTATATGCGACTGTGTTTGAAAGTAGTACTCTATGTGTCAAATTCAAAAGTTTGAGGCAAAAGTGCTCTCGATCACATTGTGAGAAGAGAGTCATTCTGTGATTACTGGTACGTGTCATATAGTAGTAAGAATTAAAATACAAATAGTAGTCTTTTCAACACGAACGATACGTCCAGCAATTTAGAAAACGATACCTGCATCGGGGAATAAAGGTATAATATCTGTATAAAACTTGACCAATTCTTTCAATATAAGCTTTAATGTCAACAAGTATTTGGTCAATAGGTGTGATTACACGCAAGTGTCATAAATGTCTGAAGCTGGTCTGTGGCTAAGAGGCTTTGCCTTTTAGGTAATCCATGTGTCGCTGCTAGGAACAAGAAGAACAAATTTCAGACGAGTGACTTTCTTGCTTTTGTGAATCTACATGCACTGCTACTAAAATTTTCGTCCGGCTTCTTCGAAAGAAGAAATGAACGACTCGTGAGCCCACAATCCCGTTCTGTTTTTTACCAAGTCGTAAAAAAAGAGCTTCACAAGGTCCGAAAAGACTTGTGGCTGACAATGACGAAACAGCTCAAGCTTGCCTTACCAATGCGAAACAAAATTTCGATTTATAAGGATCCAGGAGCCAGAAAGTTAGTGCACGACATTATTCGAAACCTAAAGCGCCGTATTTATTAGATCGAAGACCTTTTGTAAGGTTTATTTGACCACCAAAATCATTTTCACACAAGCGTAGACAAACATTGATGAGTGTCCTATTTATTCTTAAAGATTTATAAAGGTCTAATTGATTATGCATTGAGCGCTAAGAAGGCTAGCAGTAAATAGACCTTACGGCTAAGCGCCAATCTGTAAGCCCAAAAACTTTTCACCAGAGCCAAATTAGCGCTACGTTGACAATAAAACTTAACGACCAACTTCGCGCACAAGAACATGAGTACCGACTTCCCAAAATGCCGTAATTGCCGATGGCCAAGCGATTTCAACTGCTCGAGCCATTTGATTTTTTTCTGCAGCGACAGGACTATGCACATGCGCTGTATCTCACACCGAAAGAACCGCAATATCAAGCGCAGACGCAAGCTCGAATGCAAATCCGAATGCAACACGCCAGTGAGCGCTACAAACTCCCTGTCGCATCCAGAGGTGAGCAGAAAACGAAAGATCATCCTCTTTTAAAAAAAAGTTTGGCGAAGATTCTGATTCGAGTATCGTAGCGAAGGAACCGTGCTAAACCAATAAGCGCCACTTGATAACAACAGAGACGTCAGACTTTGTGACGCTTGTCTAAAGTACTTTGGGCAAATTCTACGAAATCGGTTCTGTGCCTTTATAGCCGAGTGCGAGCGCAAAAATGTGCACAAGCCACGAGCACTGTTCAAAACTTGACTGCACGCACGCTTGAGGCCGAAAATTGCTAGGACTTTGAAAGGTTTATTATTGAAAAAAAGGCTCTTTTTCAGGATGAATACCGGGGAGAGACCGCAAAAAAGATCAACGAGGAGTCTTCTAGTAGTCTCCAGTAGGCCATACATGCTTTGGTTTCTGATGTCGAGACTCATTGTGCGAATAAGTCTCGACATTAGAAACCAAAGCATGTTGGAAAGAGGAAAGGAGAGACGTTGACTGGACTTATTTGGATATATGCAACATTTATGGCATTGTCGACCACATATCGCCGCATTGTACCGCTTTTTAACGTGAAAAAACGAATCGTTGTATCAGAGGTGCACTATATGCTACCCTCGAAGATAGAGCTCAAGCTTCGGATAGCTTTGGTCAAGAGTGATCCATTACCGTCCTCATTGACGATAGATATAGTCCTAACGGTGTATTAGAAGACCAGATGAAGCGATTTGAGCTCAAAGTGTCCAAGGGTGAGATGATATAAGTCAACCTTGGTTTTGACCAGGTTGTTGAACGTTCTCAACATCCCGTGCATATAAATATAGAACTACGTGCTTTTCATCTAACTTCCAAAATACTTTATGTCATGCCAGCTTCTAGAATATAAGACGGGATTGTGTTACGGTGTGGCTGTGTGAACAAACTCTAGATACCATGTGGACTACAGGGCGCCTGACTCCTTACATCAACACGGAGCACTCAACAAAACCCGCAGATAAAGTCTGGCCAAATGTCGACTGGACAGCACAAACCTCATATAAATTAGAAACGCAAGATCGGGACATACTATCGGCACTAAGGCCACCATAGCCTTCAAAAATTTTCGCAGCCGTTTTTTTTCTCCGGTTCGTGCGAATGTTGCGTCACGACAAGGGCGACTAAGCTATCAATCTGCATGTTTTCAAGAAGGCTGAGTACCTCGAGGATTAAGAATGGTAACCGTCAAAGGATAATATGGTGTACGAAGCACTATGCAAGTATGTGGATATACATTTTTCGCTGAGAGCTTTCTAGCAAGACGCCTTAAGTACGAAAAGAAAGTGAGCAAAACGTTTTCCTCGAACTGGGTACCAAGCCTTTATCCGTTAAACAATGGCGCCAGATTTCTGAATAGCGCAAGACACTCAAAAAGTGTGTCGATGAGATAGTTTAAGTGTGACATGTTCCACCAATCACGTCTGCCTTCTCGGCACTTACGTTTTTTGTTAAGAAACCTGTGAGTCGGCGCATTTTGCATAAGTATCGCATGCTTAATCCAGCGATAACTTTTCCGGCGGCAGTTATGATGCACCACAACCTTCTACGCGGACTTATTTTGGGTTCTCGCCACTTTTCGTGCATGAACCTACCTAGGGGTTACTATCAGATTAAATCGATTAGATCGAATATTTTCTTTGCCGCTTTCTCGACCCCACACAGTCTATCTGGTTGTCTTCTCATTCTAACCAGGCTTAGCTAAAGCCCGGATTCGCTCAACTGGCTTTTACAGAAAGTATTTAAGATTTTAAAATGGTGATGGGAAATTATATCAACGACTTCTACGTGTTTACGGCGCCATAAACCATTGCACGGCTTTAGACCGTGTACTTGGGCGGCGAGAAGGACAACAACTTTACAATAACTTGTCAAGGTGTTAGTTCTACGGTTAAAGAAGTTTGTCGGACGAAAAGCCGCCCAAGATCCCGACAAGATTGAGTTCATCGGAGAATAGCCCGTATCAGAGAAACAATACAAACGAAGTCAAGCGTCTCTTAACGCCACTAGTACTTAGTGAACTTTCGGACTCATCGAAACCATTTGGTATCCGAATGGGCGCCTCAAAAACCGCGATCAGGGAGGCTTGCTTCAAGAAGAGCGGGGGTTGAAGAATCCTATCACTTTTACCGTTCAAAGCTTGCCGAGCTGACTACCCTGTTCAAGAGCAATTTTTTTCTTGCAATCATTCATGCGCTTAAAGTAGGGCTTGTGTTTCGCTTCCATCAACCGATGACGGTTGAAACAGAATGGAACGTATTGAGATGTTTCTGATCCCGAAGACTACAAAGCGCAGAGTGGCTCGCTGGTTCAATTGGCTTGCAAAATACTAGCCTTTGTTTGAGGAACTTCCGTCAAAATTAACCGTGTTGCTGATACATTATTTCGTTGTTCGATATTCGAAATCAAAACTACTCAGATAAGCTTGCAAGCACAACTGGAAGCGGCTAAGAATTGCAAGATTGTGGCGACAATCAGACAAACAAGATTACAGTAGCTCAATCCACAGCAATAATGTATTCGTGACATTAAGACCGAGAGAGCTGAATAAAGGAGAGGGTGTACCAAACCAATTATCGTAGGATGGTATCTCGAACTTTCAAACAGGCGTAGATGAAAGTCCACGACCGTATGTCTCCGACGACAAAGATCTGCAGAATCGCGTAATCTATAAAGACGGCGATGCCGCTTAGGATTTTATCAGACCCAATCGGCATGCGCCAAAATAAATAGAATCTGAAATGACGAAGTACGTTTTGCGTGATGTCGTCACTAATAAAATGTGTCAGGATAGCAAGGTTGGGAAGACTAAATTACAAAGTAAACGTCAACTGCTGAATGTGCGAGAAGGCAAATAGGTCGACAATTTTAAAAACTTCATCATGCGTCTACCCTAGGCCAAAAATAATTAAAACCGCCATGATGATTGTTGATCCCTTTGTTAAAAAGGCTGTGGTCATCGCTAGGAAAACAACAGGCAACACTGCAGAATTTGCAGAGATTATGGTAATTGTGTCTTCGCAACCCAATCTGACCTCGGCTTTTAGGCCATAAACGGATAAACGAGCGGAAAGAACAACCCGTTCTCTTCAATACTACGTTTGCGGTGACGTCAACTCTGCACAGAACGCTTGGAAGGACTTTCTGCATTCAGTTGGCATAGCCTATTGTCGACACGCAGATTGTACGATTAAAATGTCACCGCTCTAAGCCGGACAAGGATACATTTCTTTGATACTGGATGATATGGCATCCTTCTCGAGTTTGATAAGCTAATAAAATCAGCTTGGGGCTTTCAGCTTTGTCGAGATACTTTACTCAAGGTTGAGCAGGATCGGATGAGCGAAGCACAAAATTGCATAAAGTACGATCACAACAATAGTAGTCTTGTCCTAGACTCCCAGGTTGACAATATGACGCTTTTGGACGACAAAAATTCGAAAGCCCGTCATTATGTTTCGTACGGTCAACAAACTCGCGCCGAACACATCAACTTATTCTCGATCAAAAATAGATTGACGGTGAATCCAGTGCTTCACTTTATATTGTTGAAGCCGTATCGCAAGGACCTCGAGCGTCGAGAATAGGTGAATACGATTATGCTGGCTAATGCACCGAGTGACGGCTCATTGAGGTCGTCATTGGACACTGGCACCGTAAAGGAAATCTTTAGCACAAAATTTGGTGGCAGGGATACCAAGAAGGAAGCTATTTATCGCCCGTGGAGACTTAAAGGCAAATTACCGGACCCATCGACCTCTAATGGGAGCTTTTAAAGATGAACTCTATCGTTCGAAATAAGCAATTTTTGTAAAGGGCGTCGTGTGACGCAACTGTCCTGACCGGCAATTTCACCAGTTACGGCCATTATATCGCATAAGTTTTAAAACACAACGCTATTCATAGAAATATTTAATTTTATAGTCTCGGGTCAAGGAGCAAGAATCCATAATCATGGTAGTCAAGTAATCGTATTGATTGAAAAAATTCCAGGATGCGCAACAATCCAGTTGGAGTATATCAGAATTATCGTTAGAATAACAGCAATAGATGGCTAAGAGCCATCAGCTAGATTGAAGCAATACACGGATCTGTTAGAGCTCTCTATTTTGACTTACTGTTCCATTTCCTCTCAGTAACTAGCCCTCCTTCCTTCGCAAAAGCAGTCCACTCGCCGTCCAGGACTTGATCAGCAACCAACCTTCAAAGAAGCGTTTTTGCAACTGTGTTACAGTAAAGCAGTAAGTAGCATGTATATACTATTGAAAACAGCGCTCGGAACAATGCTTTATCCGGCAGAAGTAACACGACCAGTAGTTATCTGTTGCAAAAATCGCTAAGTAAAAGCTCCCACCAAGTGTAGTACATCTGAAAGCAACCCCTTTAAAACATCATGAACCTGATTGACGCCATTTCACAAAAATGTGAGAAGCAGCCACAAGACCAGGCCCTTTGAAGATACAACGAGTTGGGTTAAAGGACTAATTCAAGTCATTTTCTAGACGTAGCAGGAGTAGCTGTATCTTTTGTGAAGGCAAGAACTCAAAAGTCAGATCGATCCCTGGAAGGATCAAAAAGAAGTTGATTTTCACGACCAATTTTGGCGACTATCACCCCACCACCGGAAGCCGACGTACAAAATAGACAGATAGCGTGCAAATAAGGGTATTTATCAAAGATGGAGCTCGGAGCCGAATAAAGATTTTAGGCAGCATCAGAATGGAAAAAATTAGCATTGTTTGCTTACCATACTGAGAGTTGTAATTACTATGAGCGCAAAAATAGTTCCAACAAATACATTTTTGTCCACCATACTGACATTTGTCTCACCAAACTTGGCTAACTACAATTTGTTTTCCCGAGTGATGGGCAGACTTGAAGTTGAAAGTCAATTTAATGGCCCTCTGAAGACCACACGGAGACTGGTTGGTCTATTTCGCGGTCTCTTTCTGGAGATCATTTGAAAAAGAGTCGTTTTCCAATATCACACTGTTCAAAGTTTTAGACATTTTAGGCCTCAAGCGTGAATGCAGTCGATTTTTGAATGATGCTCGTGGCTTGTGCACATTTTTGCGCTCGCACTCAGCTGTAAAGGCACAACATCGTTTTCGTAGAATTTGCCTAAAGTACTTTAGACAAGCGTCACAAAGTCTGACGTCTCTGTTGTCATCAAGTGGTGCTTATTGATGTGATACAGTTCCTCAACGGCGATACATAAAACGATATTTTTGCCGAACCTTTGTCTAAAAAGAGGAGGATCTTTCGTTTTCTGCTCACCTCTGGATGCGACAAAAAATTTGTAGCCCTCACTAATGTGTTGCAATTGGGCTTGCATTCGAGCTTGCATCTGCGCTTGATACTGCTGTGGTTGCTGTGTGAGATATAGCACAGGTTGCTGCATGAACAATGTGTCTTGTCCTGTCGCTGCTGAAAAAGCTAAAACGGCTCGAGCAATTAAATCCTCTTGGTCATAAACACTTAAGTTACCTTGAGGTGTCGGCGTTCGTGAACTTGAGCGCGACGTTAAACATGAAGTTTTATCGTCGTATATGGCCCTGTTGACAAGGTTTTGGGTTCACAGATCGGCGGTTAGGCGTACGGCCTCTTGTTGAGCCAGACTTGTTAGCGCTCATTGTAAAATCCACCAGATCTTAACAAAGCTATAGGAAAAACTAGGAAATTTATCGAAGTTTGTTTTATAATTATGGTTTGTGTAAATGATAATTGTTGTCTAATATACCTTTCAAGAGGTCTTTAGTTTGTTGAAGACGGCGGTTTAGGTTTTAAATAATGTCGTGCACTAAGTTTCTGGCACCTGAATTCTCTTTATCCGATATTTAGTTTTGCATTGGCCAGACAAGCTCGAGCTGTTTTACTGTTGTCACCGACAAGTCTTTGCAAAGCCTATCGAGCTCTCTGTTACGGCTCGCTATACCGCAGTAATGTTCGTAAAAAAAATTTGTACGCTCACAAGTTTTTCGCTTTCCCGTACAACGAAGCCGAACGAAATAACCTAGTAGTAAGAATGGGTGTAGAACAAGCAAAGCCGAGTGGGTAACAATCGTGAAGCTATATATTGTGTTTCTAGCAGCGATGTGGAGCTCATCAAAAGGCGAAAGCAGTTAGCCGAAAGCCAACTGAAGGAGTCAGATATTTTTACCTTACTACCGGGTAACGAAAGCTGTCAGGCAGCGAACGTTAAGTATGACTACCCTTTTAATTGAATTCTTCCTGCTATGTGACCCGTGACCAGAAATTACAGGATAAATTTCTTCTTAGTATGTGACTAAGAGCACCGTTGCCTTAAATTCTTGAAGTTGATACGTTATGTGCTACTATGCAATACAGGCGCGGGTAAATATTTCTTGAAGGTCGGATGATGTCCGAGGCTTGGACGGTAAGCAGGGCGAAGTCGGTGAAGAAGAAGTGTTGTTTAATTTAAGCAAAATTGAATATTGATAACTAATGGAAAGCTCACAAATTTTTGTCTCCCTACAGCCTAATTGGTGGCTGTCAGTCAACACTGCTACGATTCGAAGGGTTTAGTTTTAAACATCCTGAATTATTTGTAACTAATAAGGTCTCTTGCCTCCCGACTAGAAGAAAGGATGGACCTTTCTTCTAGTCGAAACTGTACGATCACCTATTCCTATGGATAGTAATAATATATATATGGAAATTGGGGATAACGCAGTCATATGGCGCAATGGCCGTTGCCGGCTAACGTGTCAGTAACGACGCTTACGTCACATCGACTGTATCCACCATTCGTTCATCTCGTAAATTCTCAGCTGTTATCGTTATGACTCTTACAAAAAATTAATCCAATTACAATTATTCTTAGTGGTTTTACCAAAATTTCAATTCAGCACTACGGTTGACCTCACTAACACTTACAAGTTAATTGTATGTTTGGGTTGTCGCTCGATTTACGATGGTGGGGTGATAAGGCCGACTTCAAAAGCACTTTTAATAAAGACATCCACCTCGTATTATGTACAACACTTCCTCAAGCAAGCTTAATATCCATCTAATATCCAAACACGACATTGGAGCTCGGAAAGAGCTATGTGGACTTGAGCAACTTGTAATCGGTATGTGTAATTTAAGGTAAAGCATACACATCTGGAAAACATCATGCACAAACCAGAGCTCGACATATAAAAAACTATATAGAGAAGATAGCTGCGTCTTGTTGACACTATCGCAAAGACAATTGGATGAAATAGCTGAACAGCACGCGACAGCATCAGATTAAAAACAAAGATCGTACAAGTGCAAATAATCAAAGGAGATTTAATTGTAAATGCAATATTACTGCATCAATTCGCAACGCATCGTCCATCAGCAAAGCATCAACCGATCGCTTCAAAGTGAGTATACAACATTACTGAAGCTGAAGTAAAAAAGGGAGCATTTCGGTTAGTCGATCGAACATTAATTTTTTTACGCTAATTCCAAGGCCGGATAGATTAATTAATATCTTGACAACTAACATCAAATAATGTGGTACGTCCTTATCTATTAGACGCGAGACATCAGCAATAAAAACACGATTAGTTAGAATTACATCTGATTTTGCTGACAAGCTATTAGTGGCAAATATCTTAGCCACTTTGCTCGTGGATGGTGGAGAAGTGGTCTTGGGAAATGTCGAAGTGCTGAAAAACTCAATACGAGCAATATATCGGCGATTAGAAATCGACGTCAATGAAGTCGCCTCGGATGCCAATATTTGGGTGCTCGCGAATGGTCTGATCATAACTCTACTTGACGCCAGATGAACCCCAAACTCAGTGGGGTCGTATTTTGAGTACGGATACGATTGATCATTTGTTGGTGTGGATTACATCATAGCCGCTTGGCCTTTTTCACGACATGACAAATAAGCACTGCTTGTCTCAAATTATTCATTGAAGACGGACCACAATCACTCGACAGTATCATGAAGTCCGAGACGACCCCATTGCAACTGCGCTCAACTTCGCTGCAATATAATTTGCACATCTGGCGGCGCGAGGAATTGCACAAACGAGACATTAAACGCGGCGGCGCTTTCATCCTTGCGCTATGTGCTGTCAGCCTCATAATCATGAACTTGGCTCAACATCTCGACGACGGAGAGAGCGACACAGCGGAAGAACAAGTTCACATTCACGCTGCAACACAGGCCAAGCCAGAAAATACAATGATGGTCGAAAATAAAGTTTTTTGTGGACTTACCACCCAAGACTCTGGATACATCAAGCTCAACAAAGTCGACGATCACTACTTCTATTGGTACTTTGAGTCGCGTAGCCACCCAGCCACCGACCCGCTTGTGCTATGGCTTACAGGAGGCCCTGGATGCTCTAGCATGATGGCGCTACTCACGGAGAACGGACCCTGTCACGTGCTTCCTGATCTGTCAACACAACTCAATCCGTACTCGTGGACGAATGAAAGCAATGTTGTGTGGTTGGACCAGCTTACGACAGTCGGCTCAACGAACGGCGACAAACGGGATGCCAACAATAGTGCAGAATATGTGGGAGAAAATATTTACTTTTTTTTGCGAGGATTTCTTGAAAAGCACCCAGAGCTAGTGAATCGCGACGTATACATTACTGGTGAGGGCTATGGAGGGCACTATGTTCCCGTGGCGGCGTACTTTCTGTGGCAAAAAAATAAAGTTTCCAACTTTATTAATTTAAAAGGCATTGCTATTGGCAATGGCCTTGTTCAAGCTGCGATTCAAATGCCTCACTACATCGATATGGCCATTCACAATGCGTACAACATTTCGCTAGTAGACAAGGCTCAGTTAAACGCGGTCAAGGCGGCTATGCCTAGTTGTACTTCCTTATTACAGCAGTGTCCTCAAAACAAGACTTCGTGTGGTGTGGGCGAGGCTTTTTGCATGGAAAAGCTGTTTGACCCGATGCTTAAGGCTAATCGTAACCCGTACGACATTCGTTTGCCTTGCGAAAATGACGGTAACAACACTGAGTGCTACGACTTGTCGTATATTTTCAAATATCTTAATTTGGCTAACGTGCGCGAAGTTCTTGGAGTGGACGTTAGAGCGTGGCAGGCGTGTAAATCAGAGAAATACGATACGTTTGACCCCGCTAAGCCATCCGACTTTTACGTGGCTAGTTTATTAAATGACGGCGTACGCGTACTTATATACGCTGGCGATGCTGATCTCGTGTCCAACTGGTATGGAAATCAAGCTTGGACTCTTGCGCTGGAGTGGAAAGGCAAAGACGGCTTCAACGATGCAAAAGAGACCGCTTTTATCACAACAAATGGGACGAACGCTGGCGTCTTGCAATCGTTTAATAACCAGCTCACGTTTTTGCGCGTATTAAACTCTGGTCATATGGTGCCCAAGGACCAGCCAGCAGTTGCACTTGACATGCTCAATAGGTTTCTCAATGGTGGCAACTTTTAGAAGCTGAAAAAATTATGTGTTAGAAGTAAAACTTATTACTCATACTCATATAAATGATTAACAGTAAATGTAGTACGGCAAACGCACAATTGCAGAAATACTATTTCACTGACAATGAATGACAATACCGCAAAGTGTCATCGGATCAATCAGCGCATGAGTAAGCCTTTAGGCTTTGACTTGTGGGGCATGTGGCGTCACGAGCTCTATATTGTCCACCGTCACGATGGAGGTCGGTCTCAACATTTACAAATACAATGTACAAGTATTGATTGTGTCACCCATCGACTTTGGAGCCGAGCCATACAACGAATTTTGCAATGAGAATACGACAACTTTTTTTTAAGAACACATTGAATTAATGTGACAGGCGTTGATTTCTGAATTTGAGAGAGGCTGCTTGGCTGTTGAAGTAGGAAGAAAACACAGTCATGACTTTCTATGCTTAAACAGTAATTATTGATACATTCTATTTTATTCCGGCGGCAGGCTGTATTGGTAATCGCCGATAATGGGTCGGATGCAAAAATAACAAATCACTAATCATCACAACTAATTAAATGCTTTAGGCAGCCAGAAGGCTCCATAGCACCATACTTTTTGCAAAGACGCGTCAAGTGGGTACAAATTTAATGTTATTTGCGCTTGCGATGAAAGCAATTGATATCTTAGACCGGCTGGTGTCATAAGTGCTACCATCGTCGCTCCTAAGAAACGTACATCCGCGCTTGGAATTCTTCGCTACCAAGAATTATGGACAAGTGCATTCCTTCTATTTGCAAGTTTACTGCGTCACATCACTATTGTAAAGCACTCACTTCATTCGTAGCAATATCTTTTTGTGCTACGGGTGCATTGGGCAATATTTTTTTTAATTGAGACGCTCTCGCTTCGGATAGGGCCCGATGAGTTTTTTAAGAGACCAGTCACCTTAAAGGCAATTTTCTTTCGATATCAATTATCTGTGAACTTAAATTGCCTGATCACACAGACAAAATTCGGTATGAAAATAAGGAACCAACCCCAGACCTTTCTTTTAAACGTCTTCTCATGCTTCGGTATTACGCTATCAATTCGAATAAGCTGATTGGCATCCTTGCTGCTTTAGCCTCTTATAAGTTGCTTTAAAAAGAAAGGCGGTATATTTATCTTTAAGCTGTCAGTACAATCGGCACGTGTGGCTTTCCTTTCACTGTGCATAACCCTTACAAGTGGCTACTGTACACATTTACCGTACCAGGGTCCATCCGCAATCTTCTCCAGCACTTTCAGCACAAAAATTATTCAACGCATCGGACATGTTTTGGTGGCATACTTAAAAATTGGTACCTATTTATTTAGGATGTGTAAACGTTTTGTGTCTGCGCCGGAGCAAGAAGCATAGAAGCAAGGGTGTTTGCATTGAAGCATTCTAATTTCTGATTGAATTTTGTAGCGCTAGTGCCGGTAGGTTCTGGCTCACTGTTTGTAGCAATCATTTGGTCATAGACACTCCCATATGCGGCGACATCATTTCTTTGTATTGTAGAAATTGGTGTGGCACTAACACTGCCCGCTGGAAAGAGTTATGTAAAAAAAAATCCGCTTAATCGTCTTCGATGTTGTCACCAAGGTGTGGGAGATCGCCTACCTCTATGTAATTAAACGACGACGACATGAAAGAAGATGGCGATTTTGGAGCAATAACTAAAAATTTTCACAATGATGGTGACGAGAAGAAAGATTGTCGTTTCTTTTGAGAGCCGGTATCAACATCCCCGCCTAGGTATTGCCACTCCCTCCCCCAGGTATAAGCCACAAATTCTCTTGAATAAGCGCCACACCCATCGTAAAATTGAAGTCGCATACCATACCCATACCCTGCTTAAATCTCAAAAAAGAACATAGTTCATGTTTTACGAGAATAATACAAGACGATATAAACAAATTAAGGAGCCACCTCATTGGACCCCACTGCACGTACCCCGTTGCGACGATAGGCAAGTGCGTTTATTGTGACCCTCCTCGTTACATGATCCACATTTTTGTCTTGTTCATCATGTTTTATCCGAAACAAGTACTTAGACGCCGAGAGATCTCTAGTTGTGCTTGAAGACCCTTGGGGACGTCCTCGTCTACGGGAATTTTCCGGATCCTGTACAGCTGTACCCGTGTTGGCAGTAAGACCAGGTAAGGTCTCCTGGAGGAGTCGTTGTTGATGCCCTGGCAAGTCCTCGTAACGTTCCTGCAGATCTGCAATAATACTGCCAAAATCCCGACTTTCCGCACCAAGCAACCCAGGTGTTACGAACTGGTGCAACCACCAGTGATGGTGAAAGTGGTAGATCCGCAAATTATCTTTTGCATCAATAACTTCCCAAATTGTATGCGCGCACGGTGAACCCGTCGTACTTGTGAAAGCGCTCGTACATCGCTCATGAATGTTCATTGATACGGCTTGTTGGTACTCTTCGAAAGCCTTAATAAATCGAATTAGTGTACAGGTACAGATGGCCTACTGACAAAAAAACCTTACTTACTTGGGCAAGTGCATAATGAGATATTTCCTATTGAAATTAGTCCAGCAACAGGCCCCACTGGTGTGGGTGAGAGTGTGCGAATGATCGTAAGCAACTTTCTGACTGATTGTTTGCCGATGCTGTTGACTTGACAATACTAGTCTATCGTAGACCATTGCCAAGTCACCAGTGGAAACGGCAATCCGCTTTTTTGGAATTGCATGTCCTTTTTCGATTTGCGATGTTGCTGCATGACCGAAATGTTTTATATGTTTCGTCCAGGCTAAATCAAACTTTTTTTGGGAGAAGTTCACGATGCCTCCAAATATGCATAACCACCACGCCTTTTGTCATTTTTCAAAATCGACCACTTAGAGTGAAATCTTTTTCGGTTGCACAACGGTACACTGCACACCAATTTTCGTAAAACTTCTTCCAAGCCTCATCTGTAGCAAAATGCTTTTTAACATTTGCTAGCACGTTTTTGTCGATGTGCCAGATGCAAAGTAAGTTTGTTGTTCTGGGAAAAATTTCGGCCATCAAGGCTAACTTTCGATCGGTAACGATTGTTATAGGCCCAGTGATTCTCTCCCTAAAATCATTTACCATTTGCTTCAGTGCCCAAATTTGATCTACCTCTCTTTCGCGCCGTAGAAATACGTAATATAGAGAGAGCGACTGATTAGTGCATGTCACGCTCATCACATGTAATAATGGCATTCGGAACCTAGAAATATTTCATAATAAGTCGCGTGATTAATAGTTGCTCCCAAATATTCGATATCTACCTGTTGGTTTTGTAGATGGAGTCCATCAGAAGAACAGCACCAGCCAAAAAATCTCGTTGCACCGTGACGCTTGTTTTCGGAGCAATAAAAAGTCGGGTAAGCTGCCCTTCAGCACTGCGGTCTAATTTGTATTAAACATTGTCTTCCTTCAATGTATCTAGAAGCGCTGCAATGGAAGTTCACCCCAGCAGAATCTGCGCACGGTCACACTTTTTCAAGCTCTATATGTCTTGGTTTGTGGCTAGAAAGCCTGGGTCGGCCACTCTCATAGTGCTCATAATTAGTCGAGGAGGAGTACCTCCCTTACTAAGAGTAACATTTGCTGCTTTTGCTCCATAGTCATCTGTCTTGCCTGTGAAACGCTGCCAACTCTTTCGTGACGTCGTGGCTGTGATTTGCGTCGATCAAGGTTGCATTACAACTCTGCGCTGACCACGGACACTTGAGAGGACGTGGAGAAGTTTTTCGAGTACTCGAACCCTATCTTCTGTATTCGCCGCCATGAGCACATGCAAGCCACACCTTGCGGGTGTTTCCGTGCTTGTCATTCTTAGTCCTTTCCTTTTTTGTCGAATAACCTTCCGTTTGTACATTAATTTCAGTGCTTCATCAAGGGTTTCGTAAGTCTGCGTGGTGGATGAGGCCAATGGCATGTTGACGTATGTGTAGAGAGGGTTCGGGGTGATGTATGGTATGCGAATTCAATTTTGCGACGGGTGGGATTTTACGACGGGTGTGGCGCTTATTCAAGAGAACTTAAGGCTTATACCTGGAGGGGGGTGATACCGAGGGGGGGGTTGTCGATACCGGCTCCCTTTCCTTTTTATATATATAAGAAATACGCTTTGACTTGGTGCACCTTGTTTTTCTAAAAGAACGAGATTTTTTTTTCATATAGCGAAATTAAATCTTTGCCCTACAATTACTGGTGTTTATGGTTAAAACACCACTTAAGCGATATGGTGATACAAATCGTGTGACATGTTCCAATCAGCGCATTTCTGTCGCACTCTCTTCTAGCGCGACAAATGAGTCTCTTAGCATACAGTACAATGGCTGTTTTGGTTGAATTCACTTCTCGCTACAGGACCATGAATTTTGGTGAATACAAGTAGTTAGACTCCTTCGTACTTTTATTCTCTACTTCCTATGAATTTTGTTAGACAATTGTGGCCAACCGCCTCTCACAGACATTGTAAGCATCCTGGTGATTGCTACGTGCGATATATTGTGTCAAGTTATTATACTAGACCAGATCGCTCATCCATCTGATCATACATCACTTATTTAGCTGGTAAATCATAGCTGATCTAATACGTGAGCATACTACGTCGTCGCAATTACAAAAGTGTAATGAATTTTGTTTATCTAAAAATCGCAGCTGGTCCAATACATGGGGGCTCGACAATGATCTAGTGTGTTTGGGTAGTTGTGTGGCTGATCATGTCATGCTATGCAATCGTGCTTCCGTCGTCTTTGATGTATAGGTGGTCGAATTTGTGACGTATTAATGACAAAACACAAATTTGATTTATAACTTGACTGATACGCGCTGATCCTTCGAATTTGACCGCTTACTGCAGCGACTACACTCATACATTTTTGTAATAACACATAATATTTAAGTGGCTATTTATCAATTTATCTTTTCCTACTTATTAAATAAGCTGTTGTTTTTGTAAGCCGTTCGTCTTTAAAAGTCCACCCGATCGGCTGTTGGTACTCACTGAAAGCTTCACGACAATCTTTCCCATATGCACTTGGAATCTCACTAACTCTTATTCGTTATCTCATGATGTGTTGTCATCTAGTCCCTTTAAATTTTAGTTTAAAGGCCCTATAGGAAAAAATTCCTCTCAGCCTTGATTTTAAATGGGACTTATGCTGAGTGCACTGCTCTCGGCCTTGGACAACACGACGACTTTTGATTACTCCGATAAGATCATCAAATTTTACAGCACGCATATTGAAAAGCTAAGAAATTTGTCTTCAAGCTAGATCGTAAGCTGACGAACATTGCTGCGGTCGCATGCGTTTTTGTCGCCTTCGGCCAGCAGTGCTATGATGTAGTGAACCAGCTTATTGAAGTTCTACGGACAGACGTGATAATGTGACGACGTACTTTAAGAGAGCTCGCAGATCTAGTGCTGCGGCTTAAAGGTGCTCATAATGGATTTGCGCCGATCTCCGCAAGTAGCGAAAGCGAAGACTGAATTGATGGCGAAGCGGGAGAGTAAAGAAATGTCCCTTTCAGCAGCTACAGGTCGTACGTGACGTCATTATGATATTTTGAAATAAGGCGCGGGTCATGAAGGTTGAACTGTCAGCATTAACACAAGAAAAGGCGCGCTGCTAGACTCTTTGACGGATGCACGCGGCTCTATGCATTTTTAATGCTGTATGGTGCTTCATTTTAATATTAAATAATTTGTTAGTGGACTATGCTTGATCAACATGGTTGTACCATGCACCATCGCGATCAGAATCGGCGAGATGTTAAATCGATATGTACGTGCTGAGCCTTGGTTTCTCTTATCTTCGAGATAAACCCTGTATCGGCAAAAAATCGACCCACACTTGAATTCCAAGCTTTACAAAACGATTGGGGGACTTTAAATGACTGCTAAGCAGATAAGACAATATTGTGACGTCAGCGTTCCAATATCATCGAGATACGTGTCACTCGAAGAGACCACGATCATACAGTGCCTGATTTGCAAGCGAGGTTTTGATCAAATCGTCTCGCCAGTATTGCCTTGTTAATGTCCTCCATAATGGACAAATCGTCCACTGTTTCGAGTTTTAATTTGTCGTTTTGATTTAAGCGCACAAAACATTCGGCTACCGGGCTATGTCGCCAACCAGATCGTCTGATCGAATCGTTTATAAAGTTTAATTATGTGGTGTAACTGCCGTCAACGGCAGCTTTGCGTGTAACGCCTTTTACGCAATATGATGAAAGTATTTCCAAAATACATATGCATTAGTACTGTTTATAAAAATCGGCGATTATACAGTACCCAACCCGAAGTAAGTTCATGTTTCCTATAATCATTGCGAACCAAAAATTTTATTGGCTGAAAGTTGTCAAAGATATGTAAAAAGCCAGATGAAGTAAGGAACAATGATATGGTAGCAGTAGATGGCCGAGAGCCAAGTTTGGCTGTAGCAAGAAAGGAACTTATAAGAACCTTCCATTTAATATCACTTCTCAACTTGCTTTAAGCAACAATTACTCCTTTACCTTCTCTGTATTCGCCCCGCTCGCACATCAGCCTCGTCCTCCGACCGACTTTTATCAGCTTCTCCACCACTGAGTTACATGATGTTCCTTTAAGTCTGCCGACGTTTGCCCGCAGCGGCTACCATCCCTTCTTCTTCACTTACGTTTCACTAAGCCCTTAGCCATTCTGTCTTAACTCCGATCTCATAGTTAATCTTTGTGCCGGTGATCCTACCAGCGTCCAGCTCAAAATTGATGCTAATTCTACTTCTGTCATCATCCCTCCGGATAGTCGTCATCTTTAAGAATAATCTCCCAAGAGAGCCTGGAATTCTTTGGACTTCATGTTGCTGGACATCCCTGTAGCATCAATGAAAATTGCTATAAATTTGTTTGTAGCGCGGCCGAAGAAGCGTATAGAATAATCTCATTTGGTGATAGTGACACAAGAAAAAATATATAGTCAAGTTTCGGGTGCTATTATGCTTGTAGTTGAAACAAATGTCGAGCATTTTGTCTATACATCGCTTCTAATGAAGCATAGTTAGCCTAGTCGTGTTAAATTTGATTTTATTGCTCTCCTTCCTGAGCACTTCGCGATAATCACCCTTGACGAATAAATGACCATTGTTATTTTTAGCCAGAAGATTTAATTTTAGGAGCCGTTCGTGTAAATCTGCATTATTCACAGCTATTTCGATCAAGTACATAAATCTCACTCTCACAATCTTTCACTCAGATAGTTCTAGTTAGATTTACGGCATAAACGCCTCCGCGATTGACTCGAGCTGATCTAACATAATTAACTACTATATAATTCGTAGAAACTGACGGCTGGTAAGACCGCAAGAATCGAATGAAGCACATTTTCCCCATAAGCCGATTGACGCAAGATGAAGACAACATTCTTTCACGAAGAGAACATCGCCGCGAACTTTCCCAGAATTCTGTCGTTGCTGCTTGCGTTTATAAAAAACAGTGACCTGTCTGCCAAGTCACCCCTGAAATTTAAGTGACCAAATCATCTAAGCCAGAATTAAGTGACATCAACATCGTGATGGATTGTGTGAGCAGACTCGTGAGACAAAATTTACATACGAGCCAAGATTTCTGTTTACGCACATTTTAGCAAAGCTCATTTGCCGTGAGAGCCACCGGCAAAAATGATTAAATGCAACCTTGACATCAGCGCCGTCGAGACCACTTTTTCGTACGTGTCTCTTAATGATGTGTCTTTTACTGACTTAAATATCTTTCCTTGCGTAGCTTCCAGAAGAACGCTGCGTCGATCACTTTGTCCTTATTAACTTTACCATAGGCATTGAGGCTGCAAGTAAGCGATTATGTCATCCGTAGTGTACGCAAGAATGACAGGCGAAAAGAGTTCTTATATTCTTTAATGAGTCTACATCAAAGCGCACTATCTGGCTTATGGCATCCCAGAAGATTAAATTTTGTGAATCAGTGCCTTAAGGGCACTATCAGTCGTAAAATTCCGTATACTTTCATTAGTCGACTTTCTTTTTGCACGGCAAATCCAACGTCTCAGATATCACCAGGTCGTTGTCGATAGATAAAGCTTTAGCTGAACCGAGCGATTCTCAGGACCATCATTATCGAATATATCATTCAGCCCGGATGGATCTTCATCGGCGGCAACCATGTGCCATAACAGAGCGTTTTGATTAATCTTGAGGGATCGAAACTTGACAATTTATACATTTATTTTTTGTCCGATATTTGAACTTGATCATCTGCTCTAAAGCAATCAAATTAGTCTCATTTCGAATTCCCGTGTTCACTGCCGAGTTTTTTTGGATGACTAAGCACATGAAGCATACTATCAAACACCAGCAGCGTAACGAACAAGCTTGTCAGTGATGCAGCCGCATTTGATAGTGAATTTTATTTGCGGGCACATTTTTGATGTGCGTGCAAACGGACAGACCTATTGATACAATTCGAGCCTCCAATATTGGCAATTTAGTAGTTGCTGGACCGATGTGCAGCGTATCATGGACCTCATAAAATTTTTGGTGTTTCAATCCCTGATCTTTAGATATGGTATGGCCATCTTGGTATACGGCAGATCGGCTTCGAAGTAAAGGCCGATGTTGTCGCTTGTCTAACCGCACGTCAAAATATAACTCAAAGGAATTAAGCTCCTCCCTGCTTGATAATTTAGGACAGCGATGCGTACGTCATCTCGAGCATACGCTGTGCGGATTACGACTGAAGTCACTGTGGGAACAGAAGTTACTTTAAGAAATTGAGCGGCACAATTAAAAAGTGTTGCCAATCGTTACGATCTTTGGCGCAGCCCTCAACTGCATCAATCTTCATACGCTTCGCGATACTTCCCTCCGGAAGACCCCGTTACTTCGTCTTTGATCTCCAACTTGGTTCAACAAAGAACTCAATGTTCTGCAGCATTAAATCATAGCGATTCATATACCGTTGACCACCTTCTTCTAAGTTCTCTTTTTTACTAAGTCGTTCCCCAGTAGTACATATATTACATGTCGACCCATTCAAATCATTACGATTTTTCCAGCAACGTCGTTTGTTGCAAAAAAACTTGCAAATTTGTTTTTCCTTCTGGTGGTTAGAGTATACTGATTCACAACACAAGGCGAAAAAAAGTATGTGTGTTAAATGTCGTCTTAATTTTGGGCGTGACTATTGCTTCTGTATGCTTACATCAAATTTAAAGATAAGATGTAAAAGGTAAGAGTAGACATTATAAGTAAACTTTTACAATTAAGACTATAAATCAGCTGGTATTAAGTATGGTTTTAAAGTAATAATATGAATGAAACGGTATTACTTTGTCCTCACGACATTTTGTTGTAGAAGTTATTAATGTGTAGCTTTTTTTTCGGCAATGGTTCGGTAGTAATTGGTCGTCATAAGAGACTGCGCCGCTCGCATACTCAAGAAAATGGTCGTTATGTTCTTTTTGCTCGATGTCGTACGTAGACGATAATTCACCACAGGTTAGCAACGGTAGCGGCAGTAAAGGAGTGAAATCTCTTTTCTGTGACGGTAGCTCGCCGACTGGTATTGATGGAACAGCAACAGTTCCGATCGAGTAGATGAAAGTGGCGACCGCAAATGGAAGTGCTTGATGCCGAGGACCTTATCGAGTCATAGCAGTATATGGTGACGAAAAGGCATGGAACCAAGCGCTACAAGAATCGATCGTGCACCGTAAATTGAGCCTACAGAAGTCTTTGCTCCTGATGCCCGTCACAGTCACGTGAGACACACATGTTTAGAGATACAGTCCACGCTGCTTACCTATTCCGGCACATTAATATACTTAAGAACTGAAATCGTTAAGAATGATAATCAACTCATGCTTTCAGGATCACTTGATGCTAAGACCGCCGATAAGGGTAAAATGCAGTTTTAACAAAGACAAAGGTCTTGGCAAAGCTGGCGATCAGTAATGATTACCACCTCCTTTTTTAACTGCTCATCAATGGCTTAGGCATTAGACCTTACAACAACGAAGATAACACGCGTTTGTTAAGCATTAGATACCCATAATTTTTAACGGTGAAACTCACAATGGTCCAAAAAGAATCGTAGCAATGAAAGAAAATCACATGCCATTTTGATAGAAAAGTGTCACAGCATTCGATCCAACTCACACTTAGATAAAACTAATGAAACTGAAATTTCTCGCCTATGACAAACGTTGTAGATGCTTACAAGCATTTAAGTCGCGGGATCAATTTGCTGCAAAAGAGTATCGACATTGAGTTGAAGAGGCTCTCTATAATTTACTGCATTCGATCCATATATTTTCGCGTAGAAGCCGTTTTCTTCAAGAAAGCCCACAACACTCTTGACACGAAAATGCCATTAGCAATTTGCAATATCTTTTTCTACTTCAAAGCATATTACAAAGAGGTGAGTTGTGGCTATCACATTTGGTAAAAGGGAAAAATTAGAAAAATGGTGCGATGGAGGCAGATATGTAATAACCAACGGGTTAAATAGCAGAAAGATTTACATAGACCGCTGCATGATATTCAGGCGCAACGATGTCCGCAATTGCTGCACTCATGACACCAGCCGTCCTGATCGATAACAGCGCAAATCTTTAAGCTTTGCTATAATCTAACATTGCTAAGTATAAGAAAGCACCTAAAACCATGATCAATTTGTCTCAGAGCGAGATAGGGAGCAAAAGAGCCGTCTGTTCGTGTTAAGTAAATGACGGAGATTGGAGTTCTCCACGCACTAGCTGGCTGGGGACTAAAAAAGGTTAAATACACATAATATTTGAACTGACCGCTTCAATACACAAGTTATCGATACAAGACACTATTTTTGTGACTAACCTTACGTCCATGGACGTCTGACGCCTGGCTTAAAACTGTTGCAAGAATAAAGTTGCAGATGGATTCAACAGAGGCGAAAAGACTTGAATTACTATGTAGCCATTTTAAAATTAATCGTACAAGGATAAAAACTGTCTTGTACCTCAAATTTTAAAACGAAACAAGGTGTAAAGCAATAGTTAGTCATGTCAGCCGTATCATGCGGAATCGCACCACAGTCAATTGGTAGCCCTTGTCGGTACAGTGTGTCAAAGTACTTATTAGGAAATCGTAATATAGATGAGCAATACACTCAAATTACCTCGGGCATAGTGATATATATGATGGGGCTCATAAAGCCGAAGCAGCTTTGGCTAAAATGAAGCCCACAATTGCATCAAGTCGGCATGTGATGATGTGCTTCTGGTGTGGATTGCTAGGAGTCGAAGATCTGTTCTTCATGTCCTCCTCTATCTCACTAAGTCGCGTCCATTTCCGAACCTTTTTAAACGTATAGTGCTAAATTTTCTCTTTCTTACTTTGAACTCTTTATACTTTCTGCGAGTCGATTATCGCGCACTCTCCCTGATGTAATGTATGTCACATATGTCGTGGGCCATTTCGCAAGTTTGAGCTTTATGTACGTATACCGGTATGCATAATGAAGTATTTAAAGAGAAATACAGCCCCTGCCTTATTGGGTCGACAAAATTGCGTAGGATTGGAGCTCATAATTGACTTTAAATTGACTTGTATTGCTCACTTCGATTTTTTTGCGTCAGGAAATTAGAGCGGTCGTTCACATAATATTGCACCTCTTTCTTCACGCCACTCTTGTGGATGGTGCTTATCGACACAATAACATTTTGTACGCCTGCGTGGGTTGGCAAAGTCAGTCTTTCTTGGAGGTTTGCAAGCAAATTGCATTTGCTGCGTAACAGCTTAAACGCTATGCGATTTATGAGCTGAACCAGCAGAGGTCAGAAATTTATACCGTGAGTGGTCGACAGGTTTTAGGGTGAAATTAGCATCCAAGGACTGTTTATTCTACAAGCAAACTCGTATGGTTTGATGAAACCATTTTAGAGCTATAAAAAATTGGCGATCGTAAAATTTAGCGCTCCGCCAACGACTGCAGTCAATTCAAAGCCGCATAAGCCCTCTCAACCCGCGATGTGTTGTTGCATCTATAATGTAGTCCCTGTGCATTCAAGCATCGATGAACGTTTTTGATACAAAAACCATGTTGTTTACAAGTAGTGTATCACATGTGCCGGGGTCGCATTTTGCAATACGCTAAGTCGCATCTCGTAGATGTCTTCACATTTGCCTGGCTACTAGGACGGCTTTAGCCGTCTCTTGGGTACAAATAGACCTAATAATGAGATTTTTTTGGAATTTGATAGCATGAAGTACATTTATTTTAGACAGGAACGAGTATATCTCGATCCTGAGCATGCTATGGCTCGGAAACACAAAGTATGGATCGATCGGTGGGGCAAGGACGCGTCACAAGGTTTTAAGGACGAGTACTTCTATCTCTGTTGCGTGTATGCCTACTAAAAGAATTTTACTGGGCAGCTACACACCCAAAATGGAGGAAGGTTCCTAAGGCTGATTATGACGTCGAATTTCAAACCTTTTTTAGCCGATAACATACTGCCGATAAAAGCGCTGGCTGCCGAAAACGCTATTTATAATGTCATTAAAACAACTCTACAGGTTGCATAGTTGCCCAGTAGAGTAAATAGTTACAGTAGTCGGCCACCAAGTGCAGATTCCAATGAATCCTAAAGTAATAAGCATAACAAGGGTAAAAAACGAAGAACGGCTAATGGCAAGTTGCATAGCCTCACAAAAATAAAACAAAAACACAAGACTTAAGGTGTCACAATTAATCCCGTAATATATGGAGAGCTTCCATTTGCTGGAATAATTGGCAATTGTAGCGGTCCTTCTATCACGGCAGATTCACTTTAATCAAAGGTGCTGTCAGAGGTATTAGATTGACCAGGCCACGAAGAAAACATTATAACTGATATATTGGCTGATCGAAAAGTCTTAAATATCTCAAAATCTGAGCTTTTATGCAGATGTATGCCCACTTATAATTATAGAGTCGTATTCCCTATAAGACGAGGGAGTCGACATATCAGCGGTGGGATTTGAATTCACGAGTGCGAATACAGTAAAACTTGTGAATAATTTCGTAGGCCACTCGAGCACACAGACCATGTAAGAAACCTAAACCTCAGCACCTTAGATACAACTTTGCAAGCATCATGCAAATTTTAATGTAAAGCATATCGGTTTTTGCAATCACATTTCCTTTTTTTATTTGGGTCTGCTGTCCCGCTAATGAAAGGATACTGTGTACTACCGAGTGTGACTTATATTAGTTTATTGGTGACAGTCGATTATAAAGAGAGTAGAAACGAAAATCTGTACGCGGGCTTTCGTCACTGACAAAATATCGCTACTTCAAATACAATCGACATTTGAGCCGTAAGATTTGAACTCACGAGTGCAAAAATAGAAGATCTTGAATCTACCCTTTCGAGCAATCGAGCACACTGGATATGTAAGATGACTAAACTTCAGCACCTAAAATTCAACTTTACCAAGAACATACGATTTAAGCAGAAGAGCATCGCTTTACTCGTAAACCGCGTTGTCTCTCTTTTTATGAAACTGCTGTCCTGCCAAAACGACAATGCGTGCGAAGACTGACAAGTTTGATCCATGGCAAAATATTGTGGTAACATTCACATCTGCAAAGCTATCGCAATCGAGTGCGTAGACAATGAAGGCAGAGTTTGGATACACGGGCTACTGTCTGTGTCTTTATTTGCTATTAGTTTGCTTTTACACATAGAGACGACATGTAAGTGGTGGGATTTGAACCCACGAGTGTGAACACAATAGAAATTGAATCTACCCTCTTAGACAACACGGGTACACTGACTATTGAGGTGAACAAACCTCAGTAGTTTTTCAGTACAACTTTGCAAACAACATACACTTAAAGAGAAATCGCTTCACTCGTACTTACATTGCCTATTTTTACATCACTCTGTTGCCTCACTAGCGAATAGGCAGTGTATGCAAAGACCGACGAGTCTGATCCATGGCAAATTATTGTGGTAACATTTACTGCTAAATTTTGATACACGGGCTTTGTCCGTGACTAACGTTGCTCCTTCAAATAAAGTCGACATGTGTGCGGTAAGGTTCAAACACACGAGTGCAAATACAGGAGAGCTGGAGTCTACCTTCCAAACCAGACAAGCACACTGACTACGTGAGAACGTAATTCAGTACAACTTTACAATCAACATACACTTTAAGCACCATCGTTTCACTCGCAGCCACATTGCCTCTTTCTATTCAATACTATCGTCCCGCTAATCGATAGAGGATGAACACGAAGCCTGACGAGTTCGATTCATGGCGAATGGTTGTGGTAAAATTTTATTTCGCAAAGCAATCGCAATTTAGTGCGTAGAAAATGAAGGCAGAATTTCGATACACGGGCTTTTGCCAGTGTTTAAATTTTCTATCTCAAATAAAGTCGAAATGTCAGTGATGGGATTTGAACCTACGAGTGCGAAGACAGGAGTGCATGATTCTGCCCCCCTTGACCACTCGGACCCACTGGAGGCTAGTAAGCTTGCTAATTCATGCATATGATAGTAAATTTTGTGCTTGTTTCGCTGATAGCCAGGAAACCGTGCGCGCTGGAAAAATTATATTCTGCCCTTAGCTGTTTCTCCCTTGGTTCCGGGACACACTACGTTGGTTTCGCGAGTGAGCTCTAAGCTTTTAGTCCGACCAAAAAGGTAAGAGAGCACAACTTTGACAGGCGCTATATAAAGACAAGCTCTCATTCCAATAAGCTCACTTTTCGCTTCAGGGCACACTTTGTAGACAAACGTCGGTTTGCATACTGAGGCATTTTGAATAAATATCGAAACTTTGATCAAGCCTATTATTCGATTGCGGCAGCAACTCTTCAACGAAAAAAGTAATGTAAGCCTCCAAACTGCAATTTATCTCACTCTTAGATACGTTTAAGACCGATTAAAGGAGCACCTTCACAGGAAGATCTTAAATTTCCCTGCATCCCATATCTTTGTAAGGTGCTGCGTTAATCCTTCCCAACAATTGCCGCTCATGGCCGCTTCCTTAGCCGTACAATCAAGAAGAAAAGATTTTGGCTACTCTTCCCTTCAAAAGGGTATAAGCTTTGAGGTTTACCCCGAAGTAAGCGCTACCAGAGCATTTGCTGCTTAGGATCTTGAGCTTAATTTTGCTTTTAAAGCTAGGATGCCGTGACGTTATCCAGCGGGAGGATTGCAAGTGCAGCCTCCTACTCAAGCTCAAAGATATGTCAGCAAGTCTTTGGTCCAGCGCATACAGCGCGCCTTATAGAATCAGGATGCTGATCCAATCCATCTTGGAATATTTATGAGAATTCAATTAAATTGTTTACTCACGTAAACTTCCGATAACCTAGCGACTACTTTTATGTGTAATGAAGTCACACAGCACCTTGGGCAGAGGACGCATGCAATAAAATGCACGATCTTCCGGTCGGTGTTTAGTGCAATAAAATGTATTCGAAAACTAATCTAATTTAAACAGTATTGCGTGATCTAATATTTGCTGCTAAGGGACCTTAAGCCACGAGTTCATCTCGGAGCTCAAAACTTAGCTCCCAACAAGTAAGTATGGCCCTAACATTATCATAAGAAAGGGATAACCAGCACCACGGGTGCATGACATGGCTTTGTCTTTAGAGCACTATCACCTAAAAAGTCTAATATGTAACGAGAAGATATAGTATCTGCAGATTCTCGTGCACGGTTTGCCGGAGACTGGTGAATACCCAAATTCAACTTGCATCATCTCAACCTTGGTCATTTGGATCTCAAGTCGCTTTTCTAAGCTATAAATACACTATTAAGACTGCATACGCTGATGATAACGACAGCGACGGATCCCTCTCTATAATGTCTTTTTCTAAGCTTGACCTTCTATTTAAGGATGGCAAAATGCGCGCCCCTAATGTAACGATTTCCTTATTTACGCTTAAAAAGCGATACATCGAGGGGATATGTAAGGGACGGCGCCACATTTGTTTTATGTCTTTAATGAAGTGGTCCTTTTTTTCTTCCTCTTTTCACAATGGAATGATTCTGGGTCGTAATATTTCTTCACGATAGATCAAATCCGCAGGTACATTCTTAAGCGACTTGGTCGATACAAGGGGTCGAGCATTGGGCAAACCCAAAATCGAATGGAAACTTAATGACCGCTTCGGAAGTCCTCGGACTGTCTTCCTTGATCTTTTTCGCCGTCTCTTCTCGTAAATCATTCTGAAAAATTGTTCGTTTAATTCGCTGATCTCCAGCTAAATTAAAATAATAAGCCCTCAAGTACTTTTGAATAGTTTACAATCGTTCGATGTAAAATCCATCCTCTAACATTTTACTCGACCTGAAGCATGTACGCACTGTTAAGTGGCATATATTGGTGGTACTGTTCTACTGCAAATATTCGGGATTCAATGCCTTCGTCATACCTTCCTTTATGAACAGGATGATCGTTCTTCTACTGCTTGCCTCTTGATTCCAGAATGCTCGTTATCCTGCTGCATTTAAATGTGCATTTGAGTTTTCATGTGGGCTCGGATTTGCTATTGTTGCTGAGTGTGACACATCACTAGTTGTTTGTTGGACAGTGTGTCTTGTTCTGCCGACGCCGAAAGCATTTAATTAGTTGGGTGGTAGAATACGTTCGGCGAATAACACTTACCGTATCTTGTGGAATCTATGCTCGTGTTCTCGAGCGCTATGTCGGTAGCAAAGCTTTATTGTCGTCGAAAGCGTTTGTTCTGTAGGGCACCTTGCCGATCTTCTCAACACCATTTATACAAGGCCATTTCAATCATTCTGTGCTAGATGGGCTGCACCTCAAAGGTATTATTAATGTAGCATTTAGTTCCCTCCGTTGGTCCAACTATCTACGCTCCACAGCAGATACGATTGCTTGCCATAGCTTGGATGTGGTGTCTCGGTCGGACGCAATGGTCTTCGGCATGGCATAGTTCTCTATATACTTTTAGTGATGACCTTTGCCATCTCTAAAGTATCGTCCGTTGTTTCGTAGCGCTGAAATTATATTTTTTTGTTAAACGATCAACAATTACCATGACGGTATTAAGACCACTTTTGGTCTCCGGTAGATACACGATTGAGTCCATGTTGACCTGTAAACATCCAGAGATCGAAATAGACCTGGAAGTTCAGTTTGCAATACTTGGCACACCACCAGATTGGTTTGTAAATTTTAGGTGGCCTGTTGATACAGAATTGCGTTTCTCACAGAAGCCGTAGTGATAATAGATGAACAAAAGTAGCACTAGCATCATATAAGGTGATTCAATCACATTTTGCAGTTTGACCCATTCACAACAGGACTGTCAATTACGTAGTACTGTTGAGCGCCCACAAAAACCTATACTTGCTTTTCTGCAATATAGAAATTCAAGAGCACAAATTACGAAGTTATTCGTTAAAGTTAACGACTGAGAATTACAATGTAGCTCAGTAATCGTTATGCATTGTGTGCAGCCATGTCAGGAGAGGGATGCTAACGGGCCTTTGTCGCTCTATCAATCGATCATTTCTGATCAATTATTAAACAATCCGAATTCACGCAGCATTTTAAGCAGTGTGCAAGCATCAAGTATAAGCAGACGACGATTTATTGTTTAAAAGCAAAGAATTCACAAAGCGAGGTAGTAGCTGACAGTAGAGATATTTTGTCAGTTTTGCAACAAGAAAAAATGCAGCTTTGCGCGACAAAGGCCGACCTCGATTTGTTATGCAGAGAAAATACTCTCTTGACTCCGCAATTTGCACGAACTAGCGAGGTGGTCACATCACTGAACCTTCTTCCTCCACGAAACATTTCATACATATATCCCAGCATTCATGTATATCTTGGCATAAAGAGGACTGGCGGTGCTTAGCAATTTGGGACAATCACGTTTAGTGGAAATCCAATGTCTTTGTTAAAGACTAGGCCACTTCTGGCGACCGACTATTTAATCTCATCATTATCTTTGTGGTGCTGATTGTGCTTAGCCAAAATTCGGCAGTTTTCAATGTTTCGCAGCTTCTCGCGCAAGTCTTCGGGCGTGTAGCGGCCGTTCAGAGTACGATACTTTTTTAGCTTAATGACACCGACCAGCTCGCGTAGTACGTAGCGACCGCGCTTGATAGCCTTCTTGATCGCTAAGGGATCCGCCATATTGCGATTTTGGAAGAATTCGGCCTTGGTTTTGTCGCGCACGTGACTTAAGCCTAATGGGTAGTCACGCCCTACAAGCAAAAAGCGCTTGTACAGGTCACGCACCTTTGAGTCGATCATGACTGCAGAATAAATTTGACCAACCAATCAAATTACATGCTTACAACCTCACTCATAAATAAGAGTGCGAAAGTATGGGCTCCGTTACGACCGAGGCGGATCGCCCGACTGTGCCCGATATGGACCGCGGATCTGTACCGGATGCGGCCACAGCGCTGCTTACCGTCAAAATTGGGGACGTCTCGCGCACATCCCGCAAGCATCTGACAGTTACGAATTTTGGCTTTTTGATGTCTGAAGGCCTGGACGTGTTTCGTGCTAAGGTGGACTCGTGCACGAACAAAGCGCTGGAGAATGTCCATGGTAATCTCTATGTTCGAGAGGACATGGCGCTCTACATGCGACCGGGAGCTCATTCAAAACAGGCAGAACTGGTGGAGATAACGTATAGCAACTTTGAGAGTCGCGTGGCTAGGAGCTATAAAAATTACCTCAAGCGCAAGACGGATGAACCGTTTCAATGCGAGGTATATGTGTACGTCAAGAAAATTGAGCCTTTACGACGTCGGCGGCTTAAGGATATAATAGAGAGCACGCATGCAACGATTTTGCATGGAGACATCACACAGAGTCAACGGGTGGATTCTGGCGGTGAGCTGTCTGGAGCTTTAAAGCGAAAGCACTCTATTGGCTCTGACGTGGACGAGCGTCTCCCGGAGGTTGCATTGTACCGCACAGTGCGAATGGTTGTGAACGGAGTCATTGTTCCTGTGCAGATTAACGTGCAAGACCTGCTTGCGTGCACTGGATCATTTCAGCAGCAGACGACCTATGGCCCTGGCACCAGCATAGTAGCTCATGAAAGTGACGAGGCAGGTGCAGAAGCAAGCAGCTTCAATGAGTGATATAACTTTTGAATCTCGTGGGGTTTTATGTGTTGTAAGAGGAAGGAACAACAAAGTGAAGACAAGTGATACGCGATACAGCCGGCATCATTCTATCGTATATATTAGGCGGGTGTCGCCCTAGCGCTTGCTT
Organism: Plasmopara viticola; assembly: GCA_001695595.3. Lineage (NCBI taxonomy): Eukaryota > Oomycota > Peronosporomycetes > Peronosporales > Peronosporaceae > Plasmopara > Plasmopara viticola. Next base: position 122,626 of record MBPM02000072.1, read on the forward strand.
TTCTACAAATGTACTACTTACTACTGCTGCTACTTCGCCGATACTGTTCGCTTGTAATCTTTTCTCTTGTGCTTGTACTCGCGCAACTTCCTTAATGGGCCTTCCCCACTTTAGTCAAGCGCTACACTTCATCTTCATCGTCTGCACAATTTTGCACTTCATATGACAAACGGGAGGTGCGGGCGTGCGCGCGGGCCAGTCGTGGCAATCAAAATCATTCCATGCAGCTAATATACAATCTTCTGGGTATCTCACAATCCAAAACTCCAAAATGCAAAATCAAAAAGCAAAAATGGCAGCGGGTTGAGCGTTCCAAATGACACGGTGCACGACATCGGGTTCGCAAGTCAACCCACCTTAATATTCTGGCGGTGGCAAAACCGACGCATCAAAACTGCTCCAAGACGATCCAGAATCCCGTCGCGGGGGTGGACGCCCACCAGACGCCGGGCGTTTTTCTTCCATGCTTTTCATGTAGCGAAACTGGCCTGAAGTTGGCATGTATGGGTTTTGCTGTTGTTGAGCAATGTCATACTGCTGATGTTGGTACCCACCAGATCCGCGTGACGGAAGGTGCATCTGAAGCTGGTGTTGAGGCACAAAACTTTGCTGTGGCGGAGCCAGTGGAAGCTGTGGCGGGTACGCGTTATGTGGCGGCTGCGCGATCGCTGGCGGCTGGTGGTGTTGATGATACTGCTGCTGGTACTGATGTTGCAGCTGCAGTTGCTTTTCTATTGAAGGTGGGGGTGGTAAAGGCGATGTCGGATACTCGCCGCCGTATCCAGAAGTGCCAGCAGCTGCAGCAACCATGTGTGCGGTATTGCTCTCCACCGTGCGTAAGTCGCTTTGTCCGTGTGCAAACCTGCACTCGTCCTTTGAGTAGTTGCAATTGCCCTTTAGGAAGTAATAACAGAGTTCAGTCTTATAACTCTGCAGTCTTGGAGTTGTCGCTTGCAAAATCGGTTGGGCGCCAGAGCTGCCGCTACCTGCACCACTATCACGCAGATCCCGCAGGTCATTGACACCGTGCGCCATCGGGCAATCGCGACGCGATTTAGTGCACGTGCCAGCCTCGTATGCTTGACAAAGCCGAGTCTTAAAATTCTGTCCACTCTTGTTGCTAACGCCCGTATTGCTTGGACCGCTGGGACGCACCAAATCACCTTCCCCGTGGGCAAAGGAGCATGTACGTCGCGTCTTGTTGCATTTACCCTGCATGTAGTACATGCAGATCTCCGTCTTCCAGTTATTTGATGTGCCCGGTGGTCCGCTCGGTCCGCTTTGACTGCCACTGCGGTGCAAATTTGTCTTGTTGTGCCCTATCATAGCCGAACGAGACGGTGAAAGCGATGTCATCGAGGCCATTCCGCTACTGCTTTCAGCTTTACCTCCAAGTCTGACCATTGGATTAAAGCTTGGATGCGTATGTAAAATGTGGTCAATAGCCGCAGATTCTTGCCCATTAAAGCGGCGCAAGATTGTTTCCAGCTCTCCGACTGAAATGCCGTCAAAAAGCTCTGACAGTATAGAAATTTGTTCGGGTGACACCGTTGAAAATCTTTCACCTTCACTTTGGCTTGTCTCTTTTCGCCCGTCTCCAGGTTCGAATCTTCCCGAGTCCATACTCGAGCTAGTCAAATGCTCAGCAAACGGTGGAGTAACTAGTGACAGCGATTCCATGTTGCCCTTAAACTCAGAAAGAAAAGGTGGCACTTTTTCTTCACTTAACGTGCTTCCAGCAAAAGATCGAGCATGCTTAGGTGTAATTTGAGGTGAGTCAAGTAGTGACGAAGGCAAAAATTGGCCCATTAGTGTGTTGCGAAGAGTCTGTGTACTTGACGACGGTGACGGAGGCTCTTCATCATCACCATTATGACCGCCCTCACCTCTGGACGGAAAAAAATTAAATGTCATAAGACTCGAGCCCGTCGAAGCTTGACCTGATGGACCCGTTCCACTGGAACCGCTGGTGGGGCCAGCCATAGGTTTGTTCGGCGAACTCCACAGGTTGTCATGTTGTTCCTTTAGAGACGGCGAGTGTGGAGAGCGGGCACCACTTGATCCCGTGTCATCTCCGCTACGGCTACGTCGCAATTCTTTTATTTTATTTTGGGCGTCAAGAAGCGCCAGTCGTTCGTCCACAAGCTCGCGCTTGAGTTTGGTCGACAAAGAGCTGTAGAGCGCCACGCGCTGCCTGGCCAGTCTTTGCTCGTCCCGCAATTCGTCCACAACTTGTTGCAGCTCGTGGACTTCCAGCCGCGACGTTTGCAGCTCGCGCAAGATGCGGTGCATGTCGTTGCTAAGCTCACTTCCGTCGCTAGGCTCCTTCCCGTGCAGCTGCTCGCTGGCTATTGCACCAGTGGCCCCGCCTTTCTCCATCTAAAGAGACATAGCCAGTGTTCAAAGAGAGCAGATCACGATAGTCAGTCATGAGAAAGCAAGAGCAGAAAACGCTGGCATCAGCGCCAGTCGCGTTAATTGAGTAATGGCTAACTTGATGATGGTCCACCATTGGTAATAGCCAAGACTGGCTCAGAAAGTTCGGCGAACGCTAATACATGTAAAAGGTAGCTTACCCAAGCAGCTTTGCCCGTTTCGACGCCGTACTCGCGCCCAATGTCCGATACAACCTGAACACAACAATCGTCACACCAAGCACAACAAGTTTGCAAATACAAATAAATCGTCAGTGATTTGAGTCACAACTGAGTCACTTTGAAATCTAGAAAAAGGGTCGCAAGGAAAGCACCCGGCACCGGATGCAGTACACTGGGCATTTCGCCTTTCGTTTTTCAATCCATGCAATGTGTGCATGCTTTGTTAACGTCAACGCACCTGAGCAAGAGATGAATGGAAGGCCTGGCTAATTTCTGAGGCTACGCGACCGAGCAATTCGCCCGTTTCAGGTGGTGCCGTCTGCCGTTCGATGGAAACAAGCGTCGCTGCTGCAGCGGATTCTCCTTCAGACACAGAGTCGGCAGGTGCCGGTTCATATTGTGGTTCAGCTGGCAAGTCTGCTGCAGTTGTCATGTCGAACGTTGGTGTTAGTGACGTACTTGACTGCCTGAAGTGACCAGGTTGCTGGCGGACGAGTTTTGCCTAAGCGCTGCTGGCTGCGCGGGCCGGGCCTGGCAGATGCAGCGACGGTAAGGAATCAAGTGACTTATGAGTGAGAAGAGGAAGCCACTTGGGTCAGGACACGACGACGACGGACGTTCGCGTTTTTGCTCGAGGCTCTAAGTCCTGGGCGGAGTAGTGTTAGCAGGTGGCTCTTCTGCTTTTTCCGAGATGCGCGTCGGTTGAGCGAAACGGGACAAGGCTGGCTGGTAGAGGGCGAGCAGCACGAAAAGAGAGTGTGTCACTCGGTAAATCCGGGCAGAACAACGCATTCATATCATACAGTATCCAACTCTGTTGCGCGTAATACGTCACATCCTCGCCGTTAATTTTTTAGCTTCTTCCTCGTGACATGGGCCGAGCTGAAATCGAATTTGAAAGGGCTTTTATTTTCAAGGGGAGACATAGAATATCACTTAGGATTGTGCGGTGCCACATGGCTACAGACTTATAAGTTATCAGCGGGTAATCAGGACCGGATATTCGGAGGGGGACCAAAATACCAGACCCCAAGCGCAGCCGGTCAGCCAATCAATATGCTTTTCTCGTCGAATTTTGGCGAAATTTTAATTGGACTTGCTGTGGAATGGCGCTACAGTAACGGATCTATTATTTCCACAGAAGCTTGTTACTTCAATCTCAGCGCTGAACCGTGCAAACAATGCCATCTGTTTCTGTTAACGATGGAGACAATGTCGCCAAAGTCTTATGTCTTGGCATTTCCATCTTTAAGAATAAATTCAGCTTGCTTTGGCATTGCAAAAGAAGGCGATTGGGGTTGATGGCAGATAAAGAGTGTGCCGATAACGTATTGTCGAAAGCGTAGTTACGTCACGTATGAGCCAGCGTTGCGAGCGCGTTGAATGCAGATATATGTCGTTGCAGCTATTTGGAAGCGTCAATAAATTGACATGAGAGTGTCTTTTTGATTCTTGTATCTTCCCCAGAGTTGCGCTTGAAAATAAATTTTAGTAAAAACAGAGGGGTGGTCATTGAAGTGAAGTGTAGAGTATGCTGCGATGTGTGGGATAGGCAGCATGCCGGAATTATTGCACAAGAAATTTGCTTCTAAGCAGCACATTGCTAATTAATACTGTAATTACTTGTTTCTGAGAAAGGTCCTTTAGGCCGAAAGGGTAAACAAGACGCGACTGTGGCAACTTATCGGACCGTACTTTTCTCACACTACTCGCTTAAAATGAAGTGCAGCCATATACGAAAAAATTTGAGACATCAAAAAATGTAGTCACACACAATATACCAATACCGACCAAACAAATTACCGCGGGTCAAATTAATAGAATCAGTGGGTCACTATAACAATTAAGCTCTTTTGACACCCAATTTAAGGATATGGGATGCACATAGAAAACTGAAGTATGGTCAAATGTTGTATAACATACCTATTATCTTAAAACGTGCCAAACAGGCCGTTGCAAGAACCCGAGCTTTTGTAACAGGAGCTGTTTTTCACTTCAAAAGAGCCTTAAAGATTGGGGGCTCCTGGGCACCTTATCGTTATTCATGTAGTGCTATTTCTATGAGGTCTATATGCAGAATCAATAATAGTGCATATAAAAAATCGTAGGTGAGACCACCCGGAAAGCGGTCTTGAATGTTGGCGCTCACACTTTACTCGGAACACTATAAGTAAAAGCTTAGGGCAACGTTATCATCCAGCAAGCTTAATGAGCATAATTATGAGTTAGAGAAGTTGACGACCACCATTAATGAAGCGCCAATTCCCTCTCAAGTCAATGTAATTGTGCTTTTTAACGATCTAACAGTAAGTGCGCCTTGCACATAAGTACCAAAGGTACCGAATGTTTTAAGAATGCGTGCCTAGCAGTTAGCCAAGTTTTGCTTGCAGGACCGATTGCCAATGACGATAAATACAGGCGGGCAACACAGTTACATAGATGGGCAAAATAGCAACTATAACAACAAAGATCCGCAAGCAGATAGCATATAAATTCGCAATACTAGCTGCGCAGAAGAGCATTATAACACTTCAACTGCAGGCAACATGTCATAGGTTCGTAGGTTAAAGTGGAGCTCTCTGTAGTTAACAAAGTAGCGTCTAGTTTATGCTTATAATAAACTAGACACTGCAACGGTACCTGCACAAACGCTAATCCCGATGGAAGATGTGTGGCTGATCAACATCCTCAGTGCACGTTGAACAGTGCACTGAATCTGGTGTTAAATACGAGTGTGGGAGCCGGATATGACGGTGAGTATATAAGGGAAACTATTCTTCTTGGCGACGTTTGACGGCCTGGTCTTAAAAATGTTTTGATTGATACGAACTTTGCCAAGTTATACGCTTGTAAAATATTTGTCTTTGGCGTTTGAAGAAGATAAGTCGGCTCTGAAAAAAATTTCCGACCATTTAAGACAATTTTTAGCGAAAAAGCTTTTCACCGGCATAGACGAATGTATCTGTCAAGAAGGAGAGTTCGAAGTCTTTGTCTTCTTTGTAAGCAGCCACGGGACTGAGCAAACATCTAAAAGTAAATGTCATTTTGGCTCGACCTACATTGCGATTCTTATGAATGTTGATGTGGTGGTTAGGCTAATCATGTGTTTGCGCAAGAATTTGAACTGGCCATGCGAGTCGCGCAAATTTTCTGTCGATCTCTTGATAAAGAACATTGAATAAAGCTGGGAGCACCGGAGCCACGATGCGTTTAACAGCATCAAAGAGAGCCTTAAAGGGTTCTCAACTTGGTTTTACCGGACGAGACAAATATGTTTGTGGCGCTTGCTAAGCTTCCGGTTATACCATTGGTTGTCCGATACTGCAACTCGATTCTGATGGTTATAAGCGACTCATGTTCTTTAAAGTTCAAAAACACTTTGAAGCTACTAAAGAAAACAATGACAAGGGATTGCTTGCCATGAAGTAAATACCTGTAAAGTTTAAATGCATGTTCCGGCCTTTAAGTCATTAAGACCGCGCATCGTTGAGAAAGGTAATTACTATGTCCCATGCGCTTCATCGACTGGCAAAATCGCTTGATCCTCTTGCATGATGTAGCGTCTGCGCTCAATTAAAGCTTGCAAGACCTAACGTATTTGCCAACGCGCATTCAAGAAAGCAAAATTATGATTTGGCCATTATCAGCAAAGCTATAAAAACCAATGACGCATCAAATACAGCTCGGATGCCAATCTAGAGACCTTGATGCGATTGTTTATCACAGACAAAGATGCCAAAGTTAAGTGGTTACCCATCGATAGCAAATACTTCTACATCGTTACGAGTATGTTTTACTATCGTGTGAATTCGGCAGATTTGTTGTTGAGACCTGAAGTATGATATACTTCTGGAGACACATACTTATTATTATTGAGTGATCAGTCAGGCCGAGATCAAATGTTTTCTTTACAACACTTCGTTAATCCCACATGTTTACGCGGGTAGCCAAACATTTTTGGGCTTAACCTTCGTACACACTAGGTACGAGATTTACCAGCACATCAAGTCATGGCAGCTGAAGTGTGTATTCATTAAAAGCGATTCAATTACGATAATCACAAGAACGAGAAAGCCTACTTTCACGTCAAGACAGAAGACTGAGAGAAGGTAAGAAATGTCGATCGAGCTCACGTGAAAGCTATTAGTGTTCTCTGTATCGTTGCATACCCGTATTCGTAAAGCTTGCTCAACGGTATTCGCTTGTGGCCCACAAAATAGTGTTGATGAGTGGGGTGCGTTGATTAACTAAAGAAAATGGCGATATGAACATTTTGAGTAAATGTAATGAGGGAGGAACGGTAAAACTGCGAGCCCAGCTTTTACAGATGTCATCTTTGTTCTTCGTATCGTCGCATACTTTGTCTTTGTGTGAAGATTGCTTGATGGTTGTGGATTGCAACTTACAGAAACAAGTATCGATGAGTTAGATGCGCTAATTGTTGCGAAAGAATAGCGATATGAATACTTTGTGAAAGCTCGAAATGCTCAGATGGTCAAAGCTGTGGTTCACATATTGGTTTCTGATAGTTCTTTACAGATCTTGTCAGTATAGAGGGCCTTGAAGTAGCTTTAGCATTCCGAGATTTAATGGCAACACGATGATGGCAATGTTTATGTGCCATTCGCTTTAAACGATGCTTTTGCATTTATATCAATTCAGTAAGAGCATGGATCATACAGTAGAGAGCTTACAAGTATGGTGTTTGCACTTCATGGCGCTCCGGACTCGATTGCGTTGGACATGGATCCAACCAGGCGCGTTTGGACTAGCGCTGGATTACTATTTAAGAGCATAATTGATTACTACTCAATCAATCACGAGACGGTTGACTGCAAGAAAAAATAATTATGTTTTTTTATGCAGTATGCGCGGTAAGGTGCCACTTTAGTGGACCAAAAAAGCTGTTAGCGTGATTCAAGCATCTGCGGGCTAGCACTCTATCGTCCAGTAAGCTCTTGAGTTCTGAGGCTTTTAATATTAGAAAGGAATTTCGGATGCCTTTTCTGTCTGAAGCACTCATAAATGTTACGAAATCAGGCTTCTGATTCCGCATAAAGGCAATTTAACAGCTTTAGCATGCAATAACCCAAATTTATAAATTATATTGCGACAAACACAAAAGAATTTATCAATGGGAATTAGCACAGTAAGAAATGAAAGAATCGTGCCACTCGACGTACAGCACCATTATATTGTTTTTCGTCCTGGAACGGCACTGAGCTTGTACACCTTGGTCTTAATCACCGTTTTTATACGTAGAGAGAGCTACAGGGGTTAAACTCGCGCCCAACTTTGCTGGTAAGGCGGCGGTTAGTAGTTGTCATAGCCACCACTGTATTGGTCAGAAGACGGAAAGGCTGAGACCAGAGGGATGTGCTCTTTTTGTGGTCAAACGAGACTCAACCTCATAAAAAAGATTAGTGATCTCTGAGTGCAGTTCCGATACCATCATCTGTAGCGCGGCTGTTGGTTGACTGTTAAGCTTATGAAACACATGACCAAGGAAACCATCGCCCTTTCTAGGGCATCGGGACTTTGGAATCGTCTAGAATAGCCATGTATTAGCTACCAGGGCTAAAATTAGAGCAATCTCACTTGTGTATATTTGATCGTTCTAGATCTGGTGCTCCTCATGAAGAAATCTCACGATTATGGCGGAATTAGCCTCATCCTGCCCTCATTGACCACCAAGCCCAGCTGTATTTCTATGTGGAGAGCATCGTTTGGCAGATGAGCTGCTATAGACGCTTTGAGCTTTTTGTGAAGTGCTTCGGTTATTCGCTTGACAGTTATTGTGGCAGCCACTTATGCAACACCGAAAAGATTGCTTAAAAAGCCGTTAGAAATCCTAGAAAAAGAGTAACGAGCTCTAAGGAAGTTACAAGCATCCTTTTCACCGCACGTTGAGTATGGTAAAGAGGACCTCATATACACGCTTGGACTTTGACTTCTAAGCGCTTGACTTTGCCTTATGCCAAAGCAGAAACATATTAAGGTAAGTTACTAAGCAGTCGCAATAATTTTCTTAGATTAATTCAACATTAGTCATATTTGTGCACACGAAAAAAATATAATAATAGTGGGTTTTGAAGTTTACTTTTTTGGTTATATTAAATATATCATAAACAAATCAGATTCAACTTTGGGCGCGTTGAATTAATTGTAAGCGCGGTTCACGGACGCAAAGTACTGCCATTTTTGTGATTTAGTTTTGCATTCTGAAATCTGCATTGTTTTTTAATTCTAATAAGGGTTTGCAATTGAAACGAAACAAATGAGTATGTTACTGCCTCCACCAGCCGCGTAATATTATTTTAGCGGGGGTTTTCTTGTCAAACCCGCTGTCCAGAGATTTAATAGTCCGCTCGCGATTTGGCGACTTGCGCCAGTATTCGGTGGTGTGCGAGTCGAAAAACCTATTTTACCCTATTAGTAATCCTATACCCTTAGCGATTTACTGCGGGTTTGCCTTTTTTGACCTCATCTTCTTCTCGGTTCCTGACGTCGGTTACATTGACAACGAAAACATTCAAAAATGGGTCCTCATGAACATCCTTGTCTTGACTGGTGAGGTAATTTGCATGCTCGGAAATTTTGACATCAAGTCTAAAAGATTGGAAGGCTTACTCCTGGATGATAAATCTCTTTTGACAGCGCTGTATTCGATTTCATATTCTTCGATGCCTTCGTGTGCCAGAGTCGAAACAAGTGCTCGCCGGAGAACTCGTGCTTCTTTTTCTCCCAGTCATCCGTGAAGAGAGATGTGTGGACGAAGGAAAACAGTTTGCACGCATTCTCCACCGCAAAAAAGGCAACCGTGATTCAGTCTTTTCCAAAAAGATTTTCTGGCAGAAATAAAGCTTGTGAGTCCCCACCTTCTTTGTGGGTGCGGTTTTTATGAGAGGCATTTCGATTAGTACGCCCGGGTCGTGCTATGAGAATAATTCGTTTTTGATCCGACCATCAAGCACATCGGAAGTTTCTAATTATCCTGCCACGCAACCATTTTGATCAGAACGGGCTTTTACCTTAACATACTTTGATTTTCAATCGGCTGTAGAACTTCTTTTGGGTCAGCTGACTTTTTTTTCGGTCATAAGGATCAATAAACAAATCAATGCCGGCTTTGACTCTCAAGGTACTGAAATACTTGTGTTGACGATAAATTAATGTTGGCGTAAAGGAAAGAGATGGGAGCAAGAGACGACAGCCTTTATTTATTGTGAGAGGGACTTTAGTGGCTGGTTTATGACCTCTGCTTAATGCATATTCGTAGCTTCTGATATTTTAAGCAGCGATTGGAGGATTTCTAACGCAAAAGACCCTTTACTAATTGATTTTAGCTAGATAAAGTCACATCTCGAAGTGTAAGAGTTATTACAGATTTTGGTAAAGAAACAGAACGATCTGTTAAAGTCAGGCAGAGAGCGATCTGCAATCACGATCTTTTATGCAGCAGTAGTAGCAGCTCCACTGCACGTGGCCACACTCGTAGTCATTTTACACTAAACTTCTCTGGCCGGAAAGATATAGAATCAAAGCGGCATACTCACTTGCCCCAGGGCCCGGAAAATGAGCTGTATTAACTGGCAATATTTCTGACCTTAAATTATACACGGATTGCTCGCCAAGAATCTAATAGTATTTGAAGGGCCTCTTCAACCTTGCTAATGCGTCTTTAATAGAAGCCACAGTCGTCTGCGTTGATGACGTCTAAGTCGCGCACGACGAGTGTAAATTTCTTCGAAAAAAGGTATAAATCTCGTGGTCTGGATTACAGAAGTTAATATATGTCATGTATTTAAACTAGCATTGAGTGACTCTGACTGGCTTGAAGTCAATCTAAATTAGCAAATGGACAATACGTAAAGTACCTAAGCTGAGGTGGGAGTTCCCTTTCGCAAAGTCAGCTGACGCATGCGTGTTTACCATACAACAATGCATATCGTGTGCGGTGGTGCTTTGCCAGGGTACGAAAAATGCATGTGGACCTTGTCCAAAGGCTGAACACCCTCTTGATTAGGATGTCTGTTACCCTTTCTTTTACTGAAGAGGTGCGAGTCAACCGTTAAATAGCCGAATTACACACGTGCACGTCCGGTTTTTTTAAGTCTCATATGTACTTATGAGAATGAGCTATCCTTCGAGCAGCTGGTAAGCAGGTGGAGCCGTTGCTGCTTCACCCCTAGTGTTACCGGCCATTTAAGGCTGAGGCGTTTACCTACGCCAAATGCGTAGGATTTTTTGCCTTGCAGACCTTTATGCCACAACCAGCTAGTCGTTTGGCCCACTGCAGGGAAGCTTCAAACGAATTGCTTTGACTAAGGGGCTATCGCATTACCTAAAACGTATGAGCTAACTCGTGTGACCTCATCTAACTTGGATCTAGTTTGTGACACGATTGCGCGAGATGATATGTGGTTAGCTCTTGCTAAAGTTTCTGGCAATCGATCGATTGTGTAACTCGGGAAAGAAATTGTTGGTGTGTATAAGTGCGTGGTGATGTCAATTTCTGGTGGGACTCAGGCTGTTGCATTATAACTTGCCCAGTTGAGTGACGACACAATGACAGCACCCACTTTAAGTTTCAGCAGCGCATCAAAACGTATATGTACACATACTACGCACGCCTGTGAGCTGAAATCCTTTTGGATGCGACTGCACATTTGGCAAGCAATCCAATCCTGGTTGTCGATTAAGAAAGATTTTGCGTTTGGTCTTGCAACATTGGTATTATTACTTCAGTGGACACACTGAATGAAATCATCGCACAGAAGCGCTACATTCTGATTTCTATTCTCTTTAACGTATAAAAAAGGCTGTCATCTTAGTCTACCGTTTGTACGCGTTTAAAATGGCTAGGAACGCTATCCATTTGATTATCGCATCAGTTCGAATATCATGCCTTGCAAAATTCTGCGCGTCTTTATTTATTTATGCGATGATGAGTCGACATTGTTAAAAGAAGGTGCCTTTGATTGTGAATATCGAAACGCCACATTTGAGTATATATTTGATAAAATGCAAATTTTTATGATCTCTGAGCCCAGACGCGACGTGCATCACCCAAAAGACTGAGTTGATACGTCTTCATCTCTTGACGTGAAAATATTCTCTAAGCTAAGGAGGACTTATTCTTATTTTCAAATCAGCCTAGCATTTAGTCACTTTTAAGTTCTTTATGGTCCAGTAAGTCTGACAGGGCCGAGAAATTAAGCGCATCTGTCGTGACACAACGATGAGCTAAGATTTCCGCTATCCTTATGATTGTATCTTTTTTGTTAGCCAGAGGTCGTTCTTGACACCCAAGGATCAATTTGAATTCGCTCTCGGATCTCTTCTTGTGGGGCTGTGCTTCTCGCTATTGGTAGCAATATATTATCCACCTGCAGAGCTCTTGTGGACCTAAGTTACTGCTTGAGCTTAGAATGTATGTAATCGCGACTTATGGTTACTATTAGAAAGGTAATTCACTTTGGCTTGTGGATCTATTGTACCCGCTTGTAAAATCTTGATGAGTGCAACTGGTGGTCATCTGTCAACTATGTTACCCACTTTTAGCTAGCTAATTTTACCATCTGGGCTGGCGGTACTGCCAAAGAAGCTTGCTTGTTTCTCTTACTTCCACATTGGATACATCTTTTATATATCACGCGCTCGACTCTCTACCTTTTCTTAATAATGTGGAAATATATTTTTGGTGCGCAAAATGAAGTGTCTGACATCAAATTTTATTAGACCCTTCAATCGACCTAAATTTCGTTCTTTTCTACTTGAAATTAAGGAGTGCTTGTCCAAGCCTGATGGCTTCGCTTTTATAATTCAATGTCAAATTCATTTTGACCATAGGGATATCTGGAACAGTCTATTTTACTATTCGAAAAAAATAATATGTTCCGGCTCCTTTATAATAGAATCAGTCAATTTGTTTAAAATGACCACAACTGCTCGTGGGTACGCGGGGTATCTCGATACGCCGAATTCTTATAATCTGGTTTAGACACACATCGATTACAAAAGCTCATTTTTTCTAGAAAGGCTACCGAATTTGGCCTTATCTGACGAACCACTAAAACACGTCCGATAAAATCAATTAGAATGCGTAGGCACACCATATGCTTCCAGGTGTGACGAAATTATACAGAATCTTACATTGAGGAAACGCGGCGGAAGATATGCGGTATATCTGAAAGAGACCACTCCCTGTCCTCGGTCTTAAGGAACCCGAATGTGGAATAAACTGCAACTTATATACTGATAGTCATGTCTTTAGCTAAATTTATATATCCAATTTGGTATCTTTCGAAATACCTCAGTATGGGAATCGGTATACAATGTATACATATCGCATTCAAATTTTATTGGAAACTAGCTTTTAACTTAAAAGCTCGGCTTTATGTAACAGCTTAGCTACAGTGTGCGTAGATAGCGGTTGCATGCGAGCGTTTCGCATACCTATCACACTTTGTTTAGGTATGCGTCATTAACACGAGGGTAATCGTACCTGGAACTGCGGCGTTTCGGTATAAAGCTCTCACAACTGCCACCCCCACACGACGGTAAGACTTCTTAGCGTCACGGAATCTGACTAAGCAGCACACAAGCAATTCAAGAACTACCCAATCAAAGCATAAACACACAAGCCAACGTGGGCAACTAAACTTTTTAGCATTGGATAACATAAGTGCGATGGAGCCCGCACCTGTTGTCATCCCGCTTAGCGGGCGATCAAACACTAGTGGAGATGGCTCGAATGCCAAGCGAAAGTTAGAGAGTGCACACTCGTTATATTCGTTCACAGCAATGTCCTCGCCTATAAACTCCCCAACCGTCTCACCAAACAGCTCCGATGCTTCTCGAACTAATGCAGATGCACTTCCGCCATTGGTGTCGCACCTAAAAGTGCGACGTCGCTCAACAGCGGGGCCACCTTCGCTGCTGCGCTGCTATTCGGATGGAAAAATGTAAGAAGAGCTTTTTTTTCTATTGATCATTTAGTGCCATCATAATTGCACTGTGCTGGTGCTAACATTGCAATTGTGTTGATAATCCGAGTAGCTCAAAGGCATTCGGAGAATTGGTGACTGCCGAGAACAGCCAGAAACATACGAAACCCAATGTCTATCCAACGCCACGGGTACAAGCGCAACAAAGCACGCCACTAGATGACAACTGCGCTTGCCCGTCACCCGGACCACATCGCAATCCGTTCCTGAGCGAGGAGATGTGGCCACTCAGCGTCCGCGGAGGTACTTAATTATGAAGGAAAAGAATCTTTGAAAGCGAAAATCCGCTTGATAATCGATTGTAATAGGTAATTTAAGTGATGGGTACAATTGCTGACATTAACGTGTTGCCCAGAGCCGACGTCGACATCACCAGCTCCCGTTACTAAAAGCAACAAAAACGAATCGACAAACCCACAAAAGTCAGGGAACATCAATACGATACTTACATCCACGACGCCAAACAAGCGAGTATGCAGCAAGCAGGGCCTAGCGCAGAGCAAGGTTGCGACTAATTGGTTAAATAAGTGCTCGCCTTCGCTTCCTCAGGCGAGGAAACGCTCTTTAGGAGTTTCGGATGCTACTCGCTTGGAGAAAGGGTCACGCCTTGACAAGCAATCATCCTTGTCGATTGACATGAATTTAGAAAGCCGAAACAACGCCGTTGGTAAGATAGTGCCCTCTTATTCGTCGACTTGCTCGACCCCACCAGTCACTGCGCTGTCCCGTGGCAGTGTTAGCGTACCGAAGAAAATGTATTTGCCACAGCAACGTCGCAGTCGCAACCCAGGCAACTTGTCCTTGGACTTATCGCAAGTTGACCAAACAAATGTAGATTCAAGCAAGACTGGAACTGGTGATTTGAAGCGACGGAATGATCAGGCGGCTGTATGCTCCAAGCTGACGGATTTCTTGTACATCGGTGGTGCCGTTGCTGCCAAAAATAAGTCGATGCTTATCCAGAATGGCATCACCCATATCATAAACTGCGCCGCCAGTGTCGCTCCTGCATCGTATCCAGATGTGTTCAATTATTTAAACATTAGGCTTCGGGACCACTCATCGCAAGACATTGCACGACACTTTTACAGCTTGTTTGACTTTATTGAGAGGGCTCGAGAGTCTGGGGGACGGATTTTTTTGCACTGTGTGAAAGGCATCTCCCGCTCTCCAACGATGGCGATCGCGTACTTGATGTGGTACAAAAACACTGGCATGTACAAGGCGCTGGACTTTGTGCGCCAAGCACGTCCAATCGTCGATCCGAATGCTGGGTTTATCTTTCAGTTGACTGAGTGGGAACATCTTCATTCAGAAGGCAAAATTAAGTTCCAGGGGAGGATTGTCTTTCGAATCGATGTGGCGTACGCCAATCTTAATCCAAAGTGCAATAAAGAAGGTATTGTGGAGCTCAAGACGCCGTTGTTTACGGGTCCGCTGCCAAGCATCAGCGAAAATTACTTTCGTGACCCCACTCAAGATATCGGTGGATTGTGCATGATTATAGCATGTGCCGACTATATGTTCGTTTGGTGTGGTACTGACGTTAGTGAGGATAAGGTGGACGTGGCCGAGCGCGGGGCGCAACTTTTGCAGCGCTATGAGGCGTTTCCCTTTAAGTGTGACACTGTTCGGCAAGGACAAGAGCCAGTGGCCTTCTGGAACCTGGTTGGTCACGAGAGCTAAGATTGTATTGCCTACGGTCGTTAACGTTTAGTGGAGCAGCAAGTGATAAAGTTAAGATGCAGTTTAATTGACTCATAATATTTGCTAGAGTAGTTTGCATTACATGTCGTAAGAATGACTTCACGGCCATTGAAGTGTTTGTTCCTAGCCTGATCAAGACGTACGAAAGCTACGATGGCCTTGATGAAAGCTAAGGTCTGAAGTGGAAGACATCAACATGTCCGTGATAATGAAAGCATCGAGACGAAAAGAACTAAGCCTGCATTATTGGCTCAAGAGATTGATGCAGCCTCATTCGAGACTTTGTCGGGACCCTGGTCATTTCTAAATCAGCAAGGGCACTAATGGAGAAACTGCCTACATATGACTCAATTCACGATGCTGTTTTAACGCACGTCTGAGCTGCTTGAGTTAAGATTGTCCAGACCGTTGCAACTTTGATAGAAGAGAATGATGTACAGAACAATGCGGCCTGGTGATGACGATAATGAAGATATTTGTGTGAAGAAGAAGTTTGTTTTGACAGAAGCGGCTTTGCAGAATAAAGAAATTACAATCGAAGTGGAGGAGCCGCAACAAGTGTTCTGTGAGTTGACAGAGCAGACGAACAATGAGTTTGACTTTTTCGGCATCATCCCAGCGCTCTAATGCGCGATTAGTTTCATGGGGAGGTATCCCTATTAGAACAGACATCAAGATGGCGGCACTACCGTAGGAGATTATATACATATTTCTGCTTGACACATCAATTGAGAGTGGCGAGTCGTCAAGCCCTCTCCTGGTCAAAGTCATGGTTAAAGAGAACGATGTGCTGACCAAAGACATAGACGCTATGTCGCCTGAGGCTGGTAAGTGTTATTGATTCTGGTCAAAGAAGGGTAAGTACAAAAAGAGGCCACTTTACATCATCTTTTTCCTTAAATACATATGGAAAATCGCTGCTATGCTACTGTAATAGCATGATTTCCCTTCTAAACAAACCGACATTTTAAAGCATCGAAGAGCCATCCTCAACGCGATTCTTGGACTTGTTGTAAGAAGACTACAATTGTACAATGCTGATATATCTTCAATTATGCTCAAGAAAACACGACCGAAAGGTAATTGGAAACGGTCCATTATGGCAGAGGCTGTGGTACATATGTATGTAGCCCATCTCAATGATTCATCCGTGCAGCTTTGACACTTTAAAGCGTCAGATGCACGGATCATTGAGCCTGCAAAGTATTGATGTAGGGTTTTTGATAGCTTGAACCGCGCAATGCATCATGGGTATTCACAACCTTTCGTATTGAAGCGAGAAATGACGGAACGTACTATCTGATGTATTCTTAATAAGATTGTGCTACCTTTAAATTGTACAATTTATGCTTGTGATAGCCACAGAGACAGGAAGACATGTATCGTCATTGCACGAGCATGCATATACTCCTTTTGTCGCAGGAATAACGTCATTCCCACATCGTCGTCATCTACGACGTCTGTAGAAAAATATACCCTAGTATTTATGATGGAATCGGTATTTTGAGGTAAATAGGTCAAAACGTTGCGGTCCCGTTCTCGCAATTGACGCACCAGCTTCTAATCGCTCGCTCGCCCAAGGTTTAGCAGAGACGTTGTCTCGAGAAAGTGCCTGAACATGACACAGGAAGAGCTAGCTGCGTATTCTGAAGTAAGATACAAGCTGGAGCGCGCTCCCGCGCAGACGAATCTACTTTAATCTCATTCAAGACCGTTACGGTGTCGACCGACAATCGGCGATGTTTAGCTTTCGAGTTGTAGGGGAAAGTTCAAATTCAAAACCTTAAGTGAATCAATTAGGCCCATAAAAATTTTTGTAGCAACATTACAGCAAAATTTGCTGTAGAAATGCCGTCCATCCTCAATTTGAGCTTCTTCACAACACTGTGTTGTACTATCATAGCATTCCTGTAACGTAATAAAATGCTGGAGCTCGTGGCCACCAAATGCGATAAGCGCTTTGCACCACAATACACCCGCATTATGAAAGTTGAGTACCAAAACACCAGAGAACGTAGGCTTTCATGCAATTAGTGACAGCAAGCTTTTACGATGTGCGAGTTTCATGCTTACCGTGCGTTACATGACCGCCGTGACTTACGGTAATATACGCGCGAACTGTTGCACTTCATCCCACGTCTCTCATTCGTTCAAGGTTTTGCCGTTCGATGGCGAGTACCTTTCTATCCAAAGAATTCTCCCATCATTTTACTATTAAACAGTCATTTGATACAGACACGAGTTGCTCTGTTCGCTAATTTATGCTAATTTAGTGGAGCATTGTAAGCGTAAACATTCTCGAGAAAAGTGTCTTCATAAGCTCATACATAAAGCTCTGCAGACAACTTGAGCCCTAAAAATTCACGAACGTGGTCATCATCAGCAATTCCTGGGATTTGCAGCAAGTGTTGCAAGAAATCCTGCAATAGCTTTTTGCGTCTTGCCAAAAAGTCCGGGTTCAAGTCATGGCAGCAATAGGTTTTAGGCGGCAGCTTAGGCACTCGGTTTCCTGCTTTAAAGCGCACACTGACGAACAGAGTCGTGAGAATCGAGTCTTGCTTGATAATTGAAGCCTCGTACCTTGCCAGCAGTCTGTCAAATTCACTAAAGCGGCGTAGTATCCTCCAACTGCGCCGTCCATTTTGAATCTTCAACTCATACAGTGCGTACTCGCTCTCCTTTACCATATAATCAGTTATTGCGGCTGTAAAGTATTCTGCACCTATTGTAGTGTAGAGCACGTCAGTGACATCGTAGTCGCACGCATACATACCACACCGCACACCGTAGCGAAGAGACCACGCATCCTGAGGCAGGTACACGAGCGACATGAAAATGCGCTTTTGTGTTTTGGTTTGTCCCTGATTCACCAATCATCATTTAAAGCGTGCTTATCATCCAATCATCTGCCTTTCTGCGACAGCGCGCTGTGCCTTGGGAAGTAGCACAAAGGCATTTGTTCCGTTGTCTTTCGGCGGCATGGAGGTTTACGTACGCGTGCACGACGCCAGCGAGGACTACAAGTGGGCATATGGTCGCGTGTTACGTCGCCTCGAGGTTGATAGCTCAAAAGTTCTAGTGCAGCTTCAGGATCGTGACGTAATTGTCGAAGCGGATGAGGCTCAAGATGTTCGTATGGTTAATCAGCTGGCGGCTTCTCAGACGCTCGCAGATATCGACAACCTGAACACACTTACACATCTGCATGAGCCTGCTTTTGTCGACTATTTGGCTCAGCGTTATGGCGCCGACCAGGTCTACTGCAGATCTGGTGCCGTACTAATTGCTGTGAATCCTTTAAAAGACATTGCAGGACTTTATGACCTACCGAAATTTCGCAAGCACATTTCTGACCTAAGTACACTACCGCCACATGTCTTTTCGATTGCTGAAGGAGCTTACCAATCATTGTGTCGTACACTGAAGGAGTCTGGGGACAACAAGAAAAATCAGACGATTCTCGTGAGTGGAGAAAGTGGAGCAGGCAAGACAGAAACAACAAAATTTATCATGAATTATCTAGCTGAGAGCAATCGAGACACATTTGTGACAATTACCAGTAAAAGTAAGCGCGGGATTAGCAGCAGTGAACTTATGAGCGCAAATCCAATTTTGGAGTCATTCGGCAACGCCAGGACCTTGCGAAACAATAACAGTAGTCGCTTTGGGAAATTCGTGCGTATGGTTTTTGAGAAAGACGAAGCGGATGCATCTTTGGTGATGCTAGGGACTTCAGTGGAGACGTACCTTTTGGAAAAAGTGCGTGTGGTGCGTCAGCACGACGGAGAGCGAAATTTTCACATCTTTTATGAGCTGCTAGCAGGTGCAAATGAGCAAATGAAGAAGGAATTACAGCTTGAAAATTTGACGGCGCAAGCATTTCAGTACATTAACAGTGGACAATGTTATCATCGAAATGATGGCGTACGGGATGAAAAGCGATTTGAGTTAGTGTTACGGTCTATGAAAGTTCTAGGTTTTACGGACGTTGAGCAAGGAGCAATCTGGAAAATCTTAAGTGCGTTACTTCATTTAGGAAATGTGCTGTTTGTTTGCTCGAATGAAGAGGATGAACGTGAAGAACAGGAAAATGCATCGACCCCTTGTGTATTGGCCTTGAAATCGCCGTCTTCGCTTACGGTACAGACACACCTTGATGTTGTTTCAGATCTTTTTGCTGTGGATCAGCTGGAACTGTTATCAGCTCTAACTACGCGTAAGATTTGTGTCGGGAGTGAAGTGTTCAACTCAAATCTAAGTCTTTTGCAGTGCGGAGAAGCCCGAGATGCCATGGCTCGTTCCTTGTATGCCTTTGTATTTAACTTTTTGGTTTCGAAAGTCAACTCAGCCTCACCTTTGATTCAGCGGCCTACAAAGTCGGCAAGTAAAACAGCAAAAAAGGAGATTGCACCTTGCATTGCTGTGCTCGATATATTTGGGTTTGAAGAGTTTGATGTCAATCAATTCGAACAATTCTGTATAAATTATGGGAATGAAAAGCTACAGTATCAATTCATACAGGACATTCTCTTGACCGAGCAGCAGACGCATATTGACGAAGGGATCAAGTGGAATGCTGTGGACTACGAAGACAATTTGATGTGTTTGGAAATGATCGAACACCGTCCCAGGGGTATTTTTTCTCTTTTAGACGAGGAATGTGTTGTTCCAAAAGGAAGTGACGCGGGTTTTGCTCGAAAATTATATCAACGTTTGCAAGACTATCACAATTTTAGTGCCACTCGAACGGAGCAGGCCAACTTTGCATTTCAAGTGCACCACTACGCGGGCAAGGTTTGCTACCAGGCACACGGATTTTGTGAAAAGAACAAGGACCAGCCCAATGCAGAGCTGTTTGACGTTTTGGGTCAAACGAAAAATCCGCATTTACGCGAGCTGTTTGCATTTTTTAAATCAAGCGAGTTGGAAGATTTGCATGGTGGGCCACCAAAATTAAGGCGGCGATCTTCTGTGCTTAGTTCAGTAGGTATTGCCTCTCAATTCAAGCAGCAACTTGCTAGTCTGCTAGAAGTTGTGCAACAGACTCAAACACACTATGTTCGCTGCATTAAGCCAAATGATGTCGGTGCGAGTGATCATTTCGACCGAGCTAAGGTTTCGAATCAATTGCGTTACGGTGGAATTTTAAAAGCAGTGGAGATAATGCGCCAATCGTATCCCGTCCGTATGAGTCATGCCGATTTTGTAAAGCAGTATCGCCTATTAATGACGACAAAGCCTGGCTTGGAGACCAAACTTGCCAGAAATTGTACAGCTGAAGATCTTCTTAACGCACTTAAAGTCGACCAGACAGAGCTTGGCAAAACACGCGTGTTTTTACGCCAGCAGGCATTTGACCGACTCGAGAAACGACGTGAAGGTGTCATTGCAGAGTCCGCAGTGAGACTACAAAATTTGTGGCGTGGTAGACAGCAGCGTCGACTATACATTAGCCAATTGCAACTTTTGCGGTGTATTCAAGTACGGTGGAAAGCCATTCTGGAGAAGAAACGACGTGTTGATCGACGCAAGAAAGCGGCTTCAGTGGTGCAACATACAATGCGTAGCTGGATCCAGGCAATTAAACGTCGTCGTGAGCAAAGTGCAGTACTTATCCAATATGTCTTTCGAAGGCGGCACCAAGCTCGCGCTGCACTGTCAAAAGCGGCTTCTGGTGCAGAGGCTGAAGCGTCTGCTCAAGCCTCGAGACAAGACAATGAGTGTGAAAACCCGGTATGCTATAGTCGTGGAAGTGAGCATTCGATTGAAACTTTTGAAGAAGACGCGTTTTCTACTGCCACAGCTTCAGTTGGAACTAGCGCTTTTTCGGACGATCTCGAGCTTTCACCTCTAGGTGCCGTGCGAATTTGTAGACGCTTGAATGATATTGGTGATGATTTGGATAGTGAAAATGCGATGCTGAAGAAAGCATTACGGGAAGTTGAACGGCTACGTCGTAGAGCCGAAGCTGCTGAAGCTGCGCTCTCGCATTTCGCAGGTCAAAATCCTGAACCAAATTCTAATAGTACTACGTCGATGGTCTCAGCTAAAGCTACGTATGGCGATGGGTCATTGGGAATATCATTGTACAACCGTGACGCGAGCGATAACAGCAATGTTTTATGGCGACAAATTAACACTTCAAGTATCAGGATTGACCGATACGGTAACACGATGCTGCACCAGGCTGTGAATAGAGGCAATGTGGAGCTCGTTTGCGCGCTCCTTGTAAACGAAGTAAGTGGTGCGCTTAAGATGCTGCAGCAAGCCGAAACACTGCACGGACACTCTCCACTACAGCTTGCGATTCGCAGTGGAAATCTGGAGATGGTGAGTTTATTCTTTCGTCCTGAAGTCCTACCACATCTCGACTTAAATTTTAGTGATCGGGAGGGAAACACAGCGTTGCACTTGGCTACTCAGCTGGAGGTCACATTTGCATCGCGCGTGCTTGAATTGCTGCTCTCTTTTGGTGCCAACGCAAACATAGCAAACTTTGTTATGCAAACCCCTTTGCATCTTTGTTCCATGATTAAGCGTAGCGGACAAGCTACGTGTGAGCTCATGGAAACACTCTTGCGCCACAATGCCGACCCGCGAAAAACTGATTTTCTTAAGCGTTCGCCTCTGCATTACTGCATGGAAAAAGGTATTTTAAAGAAGCGTATGGTGACTCAGTAAGCATTTACTTAGTGAGGTTGTGTGGTATCTGCAGATATGGAAGATGAGGCTGTGCTTTTGATGAAGTACGGAGCAGACATGAACATATCTGATGCGGAAGGTGTACGAGTGGTGACAAACCCCAAAGCTACACAGGTAAGCTGAGTTCATTGGTAGGTGCTGATTGATTGGTAACCTTATCGCTTGTGTTGCTTGTGCAGCTCTTGCGATACCTGTGTGTAACACCGTCGTGGATTTCAGACACTGACATAGTCGATTGCATGGTCTGTCTCGAACCGTTTCCGTTCTTCTTCTCGGGCAAGTGCCACTGCGATCGCTGCGGTCGAGTCTGCTGCTCAGACTGTGCACCTTCAAGTTCTTCGTGGAATGGTCGCTATTGCTTCGACTGTAAACACTACGCACACTACTCTAGATGAAGACATCACTGCGTATCTAAACGTGCGTGCTTTAATAGTAACAGATATCGTATCAATAAGGGGTGTCACTCCTTCCAAACTAGCAGATATGTTTTCTACGCCCCATTTTTGGTGCTAAATTCTCAGAATTTAACAAGTGTTTTCGTACCCCTCATTGCACTATGTGGGCGTCCGGTTGTAGCAGTAACGATCAACCTTTTTGGTGAATTGGTCTTTAGCAAACTCTTTGTGTATTCACAGAAAAAAAGACAACGTTTATCTTGGAAGTGATAGGGCATATTAAACAATTGTTCACGTTCCTCGATTGAGTCACACGCCTGAGACTAACATGGAAGACGTTGTACTCCAAGTTTGCTCGTTCATGCCAAATTATGTAAACCTGCTTTAAAAACAATGATTCTTGCATCGCAGTCGTTATCAATTCCACACGTCCAAGATTCTTTGCATTGCAAATGTTCTATATCCTTCAGAGCATTTAATACCGATAGTGTTCGCTCCAGCCAATCATAGATCATTAATATAGCTAAGGGGCACTGCATGGGGGGGGCTAGTCAGCGAAAAGGGGGGGGGCTGGTTGGCGGCTCTCTTTACAAATTTCAAAAGACTACCTTATGCTTTTTGCTCATTCGAAATGTCAGTAGGCTTGTGATTTAGAAAATTTAACAACTTCGATATTCTCGACTCTTTCAATGCTAATCATCCGATGAAGCTTCTTTGTCAACCACCGGGTACCCGCGATACCTGGAATCAACTTAGTTCGACTCTCATCCCCATTTTCTTCCAGCAAAGCTACGTAACCCGCTATTGGTGGTATAACTATCTTAATGAACTATGTTACGTGCGGTCGGTGGAGTAATGTTACGTTCAAGCTGTTCATGATTTACATTTTGAGACTTTGAAATCAGGTACCACCCACCCACTCAAAAAGGCTTTTTAAAGCTTACCTTTATGGCTGTATTCGTTCTTAAAGTATTTTTCAAATCGTAGAGTGTCCTCGTATGGAATGTAGCTGTTAATCTGATAGCGATCGAGACAGGAGATCGCTCTTCAACGAAAATACGTGCGAATTTTTGGGCTTTGGACTAGGGTTTAGGGTTGTGAGGGGTGGGTTAATGAAGGGCTGGTTAGCGGATCCCATCTAAGAAATATAAATTAATCTTATTGTATTGTATTGTATTACGTTATCGCGTTGCCAAGTTATGCACGTGCTAGGCTCTATGGCTAGTCCACGGCATAGAGTGGTGTCCGCATACGTCGGGTCTCGTTCGGCGGGCAGTGCAGCCAGCACCGAGGCCGTGAGGGTCTTCCATTATTTTGTGTAGTTCTGACTTGGTAAGAGCCCAGGTGGCGCCTTGTGCTGGAGACCGTCGCGTCGAGGGTGAGACCCGTTGAAGACCTGCAGATGCCCAAGAGCACCTGCCCGAAGCGCGCGAGCATTTAGCCCCCGCGCTTGGAAGGAGGGCGTCACCCCAACCTTTTCCACAAACCAGACGCAGTGTATGCTCCATATGAGGCTAATTCAAAGTCTATTTTCCTGGAACATAAGATTAATTTTTTTGGAAAAGGTTGGGGTGACTTTCCAAGCGCGGGGGCTAAATGCTCGCGCGCTTCGGGCAGGTGCTCTCGGGCATCTGCAGGTCTCTAACGGGTCTCACCCTCGACGCGACGGTCTCCAGCACCAGGGCGCCACCTGGGCTCTTACCAAGTCAGAACTACACAAAATAATGGAAGACCCTCACGACCTCGGTGCTGGCTGCACTGCCTACCGAACGAGACCCGATGTATGCGGACACCACTCTATGCCGTGGACTAGCCAGACTGAGCCTAGCACGTGTATAACTTGGTAACGCGATAACGTAATACTATACTATATTACTATACTGCGTCTGGACTCAGGGGTCTTAGAGGGTTCCAAACATACAATTAAGAAGCATCCATATGAGGTGCCCAGAAATCCACAAATAAAAGGTCTACCTGAAAGGATCTAGGCTCAATATTGACCTTTACCAGATACAAAAATACTGGGTACAATGCAATGGACACCATCGCGAGGGTAGTTTAGGCTCATTAAATCCTTTTTCCCCAAAATTGCAAAGATTAGCATAGTGTGGAAATTATAGTCTCCGCACCAGCAACCTATCCTCTGTGTTCGAAAAAAGAACGTATAAATTTGGCCAGATAATGCTTATAATAAGCTGGACAGTATGCACAAAGTCTATTATGCATTCCTTTACAAAATGGCCGTGTGCACTTTGTTTTGCAGAATGAATTTGGTAGATGGATATGCTAGATATCTTTAAGGTATTGCAAACATCCATTTACTTGCTAGAGAAGTGCTACAACTTCTGTCAAGCGCTCCGGCATTGCTCAGCGTTTGGTCCCGTATCGGTTTTGACCATTACGGGCTATTGCACATTCATACTGCGACGATATACTCGCATAATTTTGTCCAGTACATCCGTCGGCGCTAGATTCCCATTCAGACCCTCTGGGCAAGTGTTTGAGATCACGAGGCAAAGTATATCACGCCAACACCA
Source organism: Plasmopara viticola (assembly GCA_001695595.3). Taxonomy (NCBI): domain Eukaryota; phylum Oomycota; class Peronosporomycetes; order Peronosporales; family Peronosporaceae; genus Plasmopara; species Plasmopara viticola. The sequence goes on from MBPM02000072.1 coordinate 147,573, forward strand.
GCAAATGTCTCACTGTGGCAGCGGTGACGTTCTTGTGAGCAAATATGGGTCCGCGGTGGTATTGAGAAAGTAAAAGCTGTTTTAGCTTGACCTGTGCCACGATTCCAAAAGAACTGTAGAGAGAAATTTCATCTACATATTTGCACACGCTATGAGCAAGTCTTTGGCGCGTACCTGTTTTGGCTTTACCGATCAGAATAATACCCTGTAGTGTCACTTGCGATGCGTCAGACTGAACCATTGCCTGTGCACTACTCTATTTTAATTATGACAAGTCATCGCTTCTCATGAGGTTTGGGGCTAACGACCGTATTGGTGCCAACATGACTTATATGTTATATATGAAAGCATCGCCAGCATGAGCACAATGTAGAATTTCTTCATACAGTACACCATATATTTATACGCTCAAAAAGAGCTCTAGGCTCTACAGAATATACATAACAGTGAGCGGTTTATAAAGCAACAGCTCATCAACAGTACTGAGTACTAGTTTATTCTACCCAACAAATGAATTTATATGAGATGCTAGATTACAGTATTTGGGAGTAATCTTTCCAGTCACTTGACCACTTTAAACTAAAATGGCACCAGATGTGTCGGGCGAAGGTGCTTATGGGCTTTATAGCGCAACTTTTGCGTCTAAACAGGGTCTGCTAAGTATACTCGATCGTCGACAACAGTACCAAGTACACTGTGTATCATGGTGCCAGCGCTACAGCAATTGCACGTCTTGTTAAAAAACACCTTTCCGAGCAGGTCTTACACTAGAGTTGTACTGAAAAGAAACTGAGAGAATCTCGCAAAGCACTGCAATATTTCTTTTAAAGCACAGTACGACACGAAAGAAGCAGTGTGTATGGTGCCGAGGTCATTTATCAAGATACCAGGAAAGCCTTCTGTAGCCCATTTTATGCGTAGCGAGGCCAGGTTGGACAGCAGCTGAGCATGTCTAGATAGATAAAAAGGACGAATCTGTGGCTGTACAGCGTCTCAGCACTGCTAAAAGATCTTCAGCACACGCATCACCGAGTCACTTAGCTGCAGGATTGTCCATCCATTATATAGTTTTGGTGCGCCACCTCAACAAACACAGAAACAGTCTTGACAAATATGGTTGCTTTGTTATTAAAAAGTTTTGGAGCAGTTATTGCACTCCGGAATATATATGATGCCCTGAATGGCAAAATCTGAACGTCTGCCTGATAGTGACGGTGAGGCTGGAATACGTCTTTAAATTTCGGTGGGTACTTTAAAGACATATTCCAGCCTCACCGTCACTATCACGGTTGAACACATCTACAATCGGACAGCTTGAGCGAATGTCACCACCGAATTAGTCATTAACCTCTTATCTCTGCTCTCTTTTTCCACACACATGGTTGTATAATTATTTTATCTCTGCTACCTGCTAGCTATCATTAAAACTTCTATACCAGTACTGTAGGTCGAATTTGGAAGCGCGTTACTGCTGCCGTATCATGGAAATTAAAGACACCGATTGAATCAAGTAGGAGATTGAAAGGAGGAAGGCCGATAAAAATGAGGACAGTGGGAAGCTGGCGAGCTTTTTGGGCAAAAACAAACCCTCGAACGACAAAAGTCAAACGACAAAGTAAGCGCAGAGAGAAAGTACAAGTATTCACTGTCGATGACGAAACGATCGATGGCTACGTATACTTAAACCTTTGTGGCTGATGTATTTTCAGCAACTATTGCAGAATTGCCATGGAAGATGGCAAATATGTTAATTTTGCGCAACAGAATCATGCTTAAGCACAAATTAAACACCTCTGACATTGCAGAGCCAATATCAGGCAAACAACTCCGTGTCAAGCATTCGCATTTGAATTGCAGTGGGACTGCTATAGCTTTTACTAAGATAAACCGTGAGTTTGGGTAATTCACCTTCGTTTTATACTTAAAGCCAATACGAGTCGCGGATTACTACCTGCCTGACGCTTAGGTTTAGCCTTAGTCTCAATACCAAGACACGATGTAGCTCTGACACATCATAAAGACAAAATTATCTTTATCTTATATTTGTTAAGTTTTATCATCGAGATCCCTAGAAATAACATATTACAACTTTAGTAATTGCTACTAAAAACACTCAGCAGTGGCCATCGGATTGTTTGCTACTTTCCTACATGACTAATCACTAACTTGATATTGCTGATCGAAATAAATTCGAAACTCATGTCACACGATCTGGTCGAAACAACCAAGTAGTGTTTCATACACTAGAATCGTGCAACCTAGGTTCCTTCCCCCCATATAAAACTTAGTGTCACAATGTTTCTACGCGTCGAGCATGTTAAACAAGGTTATTTCTGCTTTACCAGTCCATACATTGAGGGCGGGTGACCAAGGCACTGTGCTAAGCAACTATTTCATCAGAACCGTCTTTACACCACCTTACAGCTCTTTCTTAGTCGTCGTGAATTCAATCGACTTTGTCTGTCAAAGCTTATCATCGTCGACATCGGAAACAGACAACATTCCCAAGACACTATTTAATATCACAGTGTTCAAAAACCAACGGCATTCCGAACAGTAAATGGATGACGGTTGAATTGCGCGTGCATTAAACTTTCGCCGCGTGCCTCAGTTAATTTTTTTGTACAAAAAGAGCAAAATTCAAGCCGTATGACTCGTCAACGTAGGTATTATAGGGAGTAGAGAATAAGTGCTAGCCCCGACGAAGTCCGAGCCCAGTTCATGAAACTGCAGCCCAAAAAGCCAAGCTAGTAGCTTGAAGGTGGTACTTTGTATCAGTCACATTCCTCTAAGCTGTATAGTTGCAAGCCCGCATCACAAACATTGTGCAATCGCAAACAGTGCTCTCACCATGACTTTCGACCTCCGTACCCATTTCAGATGTAACCTAGAACACTTCCCGTGATGTGGCACAAAAGCCTGTTTAATTTTTATACCCTCGAGTAAATAAAAGCATATGGCAACTACGCTGGCTCTGGTTGCTTGGCAGGCCATGCTGAGCTTTTTTAGCATCAATGCTACGGTCTTAGCAAGCGTTAAGCATGATGCATACGCAAATCAAGCGCTGAGCTGGTCGTCGCGCAACATTTTTTTTGCGGATTATCGATACTGAAAAGGGCAGATGCGCAATTTGCAACAATGTTGCTCGCAACCAGCGTCTGAAACGAAAACACTTTCTTAGCCAAGATACGCTCTCGGTGTCGCAGCGTCAATCTTTCAGCTTTCTTTCGACCGCTTGGTGATTATTAGACGCGCAAAACATTTCTTTGCGATCGATTTGCCCAACTTGCGCCTCAATATTGTGGTACTCCGTGTCTAAAATCAAGCCTTGGCTCAATGACAAGCCAAGGCTGACCCATTTCATGTTCACCCAAATATAGTCATTACACGAATTAATAAGTTTTTTTTTATCGTTGGATACGTGCACGTTCATTTAAAAGTACCAAGCGTATAGGATGAACCTCCTTTGGCTATGACCTACTGACAGTAAGTCTCTAGGCATTTCGCACTGTAAAAAGGCTACCATTAGTCAGCCGCACGACTTCTTTTTCTCCAAAGAGCCTAAGATCTTAAATTGGTGGTGCTGACGGAATGCGAAAGTTGGCGAAACCATTTGCGTAAATCGGCTTTGCATTAACGGCATTGTTCATGCAAATTCAATGAATGGGTTCATAGTGCTCCAGCGGCTTGGCATTATTACGTACGCACTGCGTGACACGGCTTCAAAGACGTAATTTACTCGCTCTATTTAATTGGTCTGCAGATTGTCTATAGTGAACGTGTTCAGCCGGGTGCCAGACATCGTATAAAACTTTTCAAATTGGAGCTCATAAAGCGAGTTTCCAGTTTCGGAACAATGGACGGTAAAAGTTCATTTTTCTGAAATTATGGTCGCTGCTGTTTCGACAAGATTGAGCGTGTCAGGACCGATACCATAGTACTCGTGCTGCCTGTCGAAATCTTTGGCAAGCTGGAAGAAAGAGCTAACCAATGGATCGTTAGCACATGACAAACTTGCCGATGTTGAGGCCGCGCTTGGCGAGCGATCTGCACGCTGGCACACATTGCACGTGTGCTTATTGTTACGTGTATCTCTTTTCTAGTGTTGAATACGTATACTTTACTTATAGCCAATCATGAGTCGAGGCTCGTTGCTTTATGTTTCCTCGTTCTTAGAGCAAGATCAGGGACATTCTTGGCCTATAACAGAGTAAAAAGCAAATTTCGGGTAACGAAAGCAGTCAAGCCATAAATTATTTCTCTTAGTAAGCCCGTCGGAGCATATTCTCATTGAACAGCTTGATCCATCCAGTGTCCTTAAGAGTATACAAACCTGCTCTGCACGTAGCAATACTATTCTAGTCTGCCGCCTCATCGTATTTGCTTCAAAAATCTAAAAGCTGAATTTAGATCATCGCTGTCGCTAGAGAGTAGCGAAGGGGATGAATGATACCATACTGCAATTCAAAGTCTCTTGGCAATGATGCTAAGATGTCGCCCGGTACGTTCAAGAGCCTGCACTTTCGATGCCGCTTATCAAGTCGAAGCAAAAGAATTCCTGTACCTCTAAAATTAAGATAATCTGTACTTAAAGCAATATGACAGAAAAGGACAAGGAAGACTAAGCAATCAAGGTGCAGCCTTTGTTCATTTTGCTAGCATACATACTTGTATTTTCGGAAAAGGTTGGGGTGACGCCCTCCTTCCAAGCGCGGGGGCTTAATGCTCGCGCGCTTCGGGCAGGTGCTCTCGGGCATCTGCAGGTCTCTAACGAGTCTCACCCTCGACGCGACGGTCTCCAGCACCAGGCCAAACCCCCTTCCACGCCCTTAATCGCGCCAACCGCATCCGGATTGGCTCCTTTAATGTGAATTCTCTAGGTTCGAAGCGCAAGAAGCACGTAACACTCCCCGAAGATCTCCGGCGCTACCGCGTCGATATCCTTGGCCTCCGCGAAACCAAGATCTACGATAGAGGTGAGCACCGCATTGATGACTTCCTTCTAACCCTGAAAAAAAAAAAACGAAGCCAAGACCGAAGTCACCGAAATCCGCCGCCACTGCAACCCGTCGGGCGCCACTCGACACGCCCGATCCCGAGAAGAAACCTGGCACCACACTAAGAAGCTCGGAATACTCCTCGGCGATATTAAAGATCTATCCCGACGCAAGTCCCTGGCCACCCTCGCGCTCCACCGCCTCTGGTCCGTCTGGCTCCGCCCCACGTTCATCTCACCCAAGACACGCATTCGATTGTACAACACCTACGTTCTACCGATTCTGCTGTACAACTGGGCTCTTACCAAGTCAGAGCTCCACGGCCTCGAGAGTTTCCATCGCCGCCAGCTTCGCTACGCTCTTGGCTATCGCTACCCCCGACCCATTTCGAATGCAAGACTCTACGACCTCTGTGATGAGCGGCCGCTGAGACTACGACTGACACAAGCTCGCTGGCGCCTGTTTGGCCATGTACTTCGCCGCTATCCCGACATTCCAGCTGACCTCCAGATGCGTGCCTTCTTCTTCTCCACCGCAGCAAAATGGCGCGGACGTTCCCGCACCACGCTCGACCACAATCTTGTTTCCCGTGGCTCCGGCTTTCGACTCCGGACAGCACAAGACCTCGAAGTGGTACGTACCCTTGCACAAGACCGAAAGAAATGGAAGACCCATTTGACCTCGGTGCTGGATGCACTGCCCGCCGAACGAGACTCGACGTATGCGGACACCACTCTATGCCGTGGACTAGCCAGACTGAGCCTAGCACGTGCATACCTTGGCAACGCGATAACGTAATACATTACATTACATTACATACTTGTAATTTTTCAAATTTCCAAACTTTTGTTTATTAGCTTTTTGTTCCTTTAATCCGCTAGTAGTGAGGCGAGGCGATGCGTTTATCAGTACATCTGTATGCACGTCACGCCCCACCTCCTTGCGTAAAGAACTCTTGCTGTAGAGCTTGCCCACACGTGTCATTGTCATTGACCACAAAAGATCAAAAATCTAGACTACATGATGGACCACGCCTGCGACCACCCTCAATTAAACTTGCACATGACCGTTGGCACTTTGAACACGTTTCCATCGTCATCGGAGCACGATGTCTGCAACTCAATGTACTTGCGGCTGCAGTCCACGAGTCCTTCGTAGCGTGATTCCACAAACATACGCAAAGGCTTTTTCATCTGGTTGGCATAAAGATCCTTCAGCGCTTTGCCGTAGGCGTTGCGGTCATAGAGCATCAAACCGCTGACAGTGCGGTAACGCAGGTCCTTCTCCGCAGCACTAGTGTTGCCCATTTCCGCAACACAATGAAATAGCAGGTCGCAATTGAGTTCAGTTTTATCCTTAAATTGAGCTAAAAAGTCTTCAAGAGTCGAATCCGACGACAACTCAATAAGCGTGGAATCCCATTTTGTAAATCCAGGCGGCTTGCATTTCACTTCCGACATTTCCACCACGTCATACTCGTCCTTAGCTCGAGCAGGGGCAGCTGGCTCCTGCATCAGATACATGTTTAGACCTAAGGAATTTGAGGAGTCCTTAAATGCCTCCACATCCTTTTTTTGAATCAGCTTGAGCATTTCCAGCATTGCCAGACCCGTCACAGACGCTGTTGTCGTCGCAATGGCTGGAATGATCTTGCCTGCAATCATCTTGCATTTGTGGCGCGACGCTTCGCGGATACAATAGTTAAAGGCTCGCAAATTTGAGGCCGCGTAAATGAAGTCAATGTGAAAGTTCATGTCTTGATCTTTCTCAAAGTCTGCCGGTTCAAACAATAGGCCCGAAAGATCAAGTATTTCAAGCTCGTGGAGAAGTTTCACGAGCTCATCCTTGTCAGCTTCATTCGAATTCTTAATCTTCTCTTGCTCCAGTCGCTTAATTTCATCCGAATCGGCGGCAATTTTTTCATTCGAGGGTTTCCATGAAGGTGGAATATACTTTTCACCAAGCTTCTCAAACGTGAATGGATTACGCCACTCTGAATCAGCGGGTACCAATTGGTGTTCGGGGGGCGGATGAATTCCGAAGCATACGGCTAAAATATTTGCAGTAGCGCGAACGTAATTAAGGTGTAGAGGGTTTTTTGGGTCAAACTTGTCAACCGCGTGGGGAAAACGCTTAGCTCCTGACCAGAACTTTTCCCCGGAGTTTGTCAAATGGTCTTCAGGAAAATTGTAAATAAGCTGCAAAATGCGGTCACGAAAGCTTGTTGTCATGAGCTCGAATGACAGTGTAGCGCATTTTTCAAACGTAATGTCCTTCGCCATTTGCAAAGTAGAGCGCAACCCACGAAGACGCTCCAGCTCCCGACAATTGCCGCGCGAACAACTTTGCATTCGGGTTATCGAGTGTAGCCTCTCTCACTTGCTTCAAATACTCAGCGCGATTTTCCACAAACTTTTTTGCCTCTGCAAACGGCACGACAAACAAATCTTCAAATTGAGCGCGCGACCATTCAATGCAGTGCTCGATGAGGGATGGAAAGTTTCGTAATGTGCACATTGGAATCCCATCACCTTCAGCATCCTTCGGGCCATCCGCATAGCTTTGAGTCTTGTGCGGAATCACAACCTGAACATTGCATTTTGTGCCGAGCGTGCCACTCTCAAGCAGAGGCAGCTTGTGAAAAACACACTTGCTATCCACGTACAAACGGGCTTTGACATTATCTAAGGCATTCGTGACCACATCCAAGTCGGTCCAAAAGCCGTCATTAAAGACATTTTCCGTATGAGGGGCCACAAGGTGCTCTAAAGTCTTCACTTTTAAGTCTGCATTCATCTGATGCACCGCAGCAGTTGCAGCTACGGACTTAGGCTGACCTACATTGTGTTCCCGAAAGAGAAACTGACGGTTTAAATTGCTCACTTCAATGCGATCGTTGTCAGTGACCGTCACAAGACCCTTGTCGCCACATGCAATGCCAACCATGGCAAAGTTTTTCAAATATTCACATCCAAGAGCACCGCAGCCTACAAGAAACGTGCGAACATCTCCTAGCTTTTTGTGAAAAGATAGTCCAAAAGTTGTGATCACATGGTCATATCGCGACCCAATCGGCGTTGCATCCGTCGGTTGCTCGTCAGGTAGAACCTCAAACGCATCCAAGTGCAGCCATTGCGTCAGTGGGGTAAATTTTCCCGTAAATTTTACCACTTCTTGAGCTACGACCCCACCGTAGAAAGCAGCTAGTGGTTGCAGTTCCACAGCAGAGTAAAGAGTAGCCAAGCGGCAATTTCTCATCCAGTTCTCCAGCTTATCACATTCTGCTGGTAAGAATCACGAGTAGAATGATGCTGAACTCCTTGCTTGGCGATAGCCACAACTTCATTCGCATCTTCGTCATTGTGCAGCCTTGGTAAATGACCATGACGCTCCTCAAACTCCATCAGGCTCCACATAATGACGTGAAGCTGTTCTGCACGACCGAACTTGGCGCCATCCGTAAACATGAGTCCGAAATCCCCTTCAGGTACAGGTGACACGAGTGACTTTCAAACGACTTGAATTTCACAGCAAACGGCTTCTTATGCTGCGTAAACAGACCTCCACCTTCGTACGGCGTAAACTCCGATGTGTCGCCAATTTTCAGCGATACGCATCAAAGACTTCAGTCTGCTTACCGTCGCGAAACACTTTCTTATTCGCAAACTTGATGCGACGCGGCCCCATTGTGTTTAATAGACTGATTCGGGTCGCTCTTTAGTCTCATGCCTTGCACACCACAAATCTCAATCCACCCGTCGTGGTCCGAATCTGGCATTTCATGCATCTTGCCGTCCTCATCAGGGCCCAAGATACTCAGTACACCATCCTTATCGTTTGTAATATCCGTGATTATACGAGTGATTGGAGCTTCACCCGTGGCGTCAAAGCCCTTGAAGTCGTCTCCAAAGTCCGTAAACGCATAGCCGAAAGCGCCACGAATGTCGCACATGATAAAGCCAATTTGCGGTGACTGCTGACGGCAGAAACGGTTCCAACGCACAAGCTCTTTTCGAACTGTGTGTGAAAAGACGACGACATTGTGCTTGGCCACGACCTCCTCGGTTAAAAGGCCTTGATGAATACTTACCGACACCATCTTGTTCAGTTCTGCAAGCTTGTGCAAGACAGCGGGGGCACGTGGGTGGCCCACGTCTTGTTCCGTCAGAAAAAAATTGGTTCCCAGGTCTTTAATCTCTGTGATGCCGTCATCGTACAGCGTGATGGCACCGGGGCCAGCGAGGATCAAGTTCTTAGCGCACTCAATGCCTACGCCCTGGAGACCCACAATAAGTATTCTAAGCTTTACCAACTGTGCGAAAACATGTCATTAGACCATATGATCATCACTCTACAACTCCGCATTGATATTTGTATACCTTCGCCATGGTTTCGAGCCCGAAGGCGCCAATTTGGCGGCTGTACTTGTCCATAAAGCGTGCATCCTTTTCTAGCTGCTGCGTCGTCGCCATGGCACAAATTTGTTTGTGTCGCTTGCTGCTTAAGCCTTCTTTGTAGCCCTGGCCGCGTCCGTCGGGGCGCGCTAATCGCTTCAGCTTCTTTACTTTTTCCCCTTCGATATTGAAAGGAAAAATAAAGATTTTCATGATACTGAAATATAATTTCTGTATCGGTATTAATACCGGTTAGGGTGTGGTACATAGCAGCTTTGGTATTGTTATAAGGCTGGAAAAGATGCAGGGCAGTACAAACAAGACCCCGACAGACAAAAATAAACCGTAAAAATTTTTTTTAGTGGTCATAAAGCCGTAAAAGTGGATACACTGCTTATAAAGCTGTAAATTTGCTAGCAGGCCGCAAATGGGCACTTCAAATAACTGGCCTTGGAGGGTATTTACGTGTGGTCTTCTGAATTGCATGCACCCACGCAGCGACCACTAAACGATAAAGCAAATCAATGGTACTAGAAATGAAGTAGAGGGCAAGCATGGCCGCTGTGGGATTTTTTAACAGCCTCCGTCGAGAAAATAGCTGAATGCAATCAAACAACAACACATTATCGGCGCAATATTGATCGTCCGACGTCAAGATGTCTGGTTTCTAGAATTTACAGCATCGAGTCACCATCGTGATTAGGTAACTCAGCTCTTTAGTGATTGATGATGCTGGAGGTCTAAAAGAAAGTTAATATAGAGCATCGCATCACCAAGTTGTGCAATTACTGAGAGGAGATCTTTGAGCCTCCACACTCGTGTGTAACACGACACCACCATATGTGAAATTGAAGCTCCACAAGCTAGTAAGATATGTCCGCGAGGCAAAGTTGTCAAGTGCCTATAGAATCTATGAAGCAAAAGTGAATAACCTTTTGGCTTGTCGTCAGTGAAAAGTGTCTTGCAATGCATACCTGTATGCACTGAAAACACATATCCTTTCATGTATGTATGACTCTTTGGCGGGTTTTAGTAAATAATCTGAAATTGGCACATCAAAGCCCGGGAATGAACATGTCTTACCACCAGGTAAATCAGAAGTCTTTTGTAAGACGCCATCAATGCGTGCCTGAAACTTTCTAAATTATGACGAAACAACCGGGTAATGCCTCAAGATATAAGTAAGTGCAGACGCAGAACTGCAGCTTAGTTGTAGCTGAAGAATTACTCTGGCGAGCATTCGCTTCACCAAAACAAATACGACCGAAAATGAAGGCAGCATTAGCAGAACAGCTCCGTTAGCCAGGGCAATAACAAGTGTACTTTGCAGCGGCTTTGAAGTTGTCGTGCCGAAGCCGTCACAACAGCTCCCACGTTTTATGAGGTGAGATAACTGCCCCGCAATGAGTTTGTTTGCAACGCGAGCTGCACGCTTCTTCAATAAAATGTTGCTAGCGAGCAAACTTCTAAAGTGAGCCCCTCCATGAAATGTACTTAAGTGTAAAAGACGGCATCACGCAAGTCGTGTATCAATGAAGTCTAAGGACTCGGTCGAGGAGTAAGCCACTCGAGTTTGACATCTTCGCCTGAGCTGATGCACTAATATTGTTTGATTGGCCTCCACCGAGTTCGTCCGCGACAAATTTAGAGATTGCCTAAGTATATTTGGTACTCATCGAAAGTCATACGGCTTTTTTTGACCGAGATAACGGCTTTTCGTATTCCGATGTTTATTCTGCTTTTGTATGATAGTATCGTATTTACATTAACCACATACTGATGAGCGATTGTGACGATATAAAAGTGGCCTCACAGCTCATTAAACCAGTCTTTGTCTCTGGTCCGTCGGACTCGACGTTCTGTGGCATCCACCGCATAAGCAAAAATTGCGTTTTGTCACCCTATTACATGACCTATAAGACACTCCAAACATTTTAAAGTGCTGCTAAATAAGTCAATTGGTCTATTCGAAAACCAAGTCGTACATGCAAAAAATAGAGAAAGTGCGAGGGACTCGCTAGAAAATCACGAGTAGTGGGAGCGGCAACCTCACAATTCTAGTCATAACGACTAAAACTATGGGGGTAGTTTACGCATTGCGATAGAGCTGACTTTGCGGCGAGGGTGCTGTCGCTATTTGCTTTCAAAGACTACGTAAATGTTTTTGGTCATCCAAGTCGCAGATCGCTGTCGGACTGTCTCGAAGTGCTTGCGTTAGCCTGATACCAAGACTTAAATGAGCTCTCACAGAAATGTAAGCAAACTCTAATGAAAGTTAATCGATAAGACCTCTTATGGGGTACGATTCCCACATCAATGGTACTCCTTATTAATATGCTCTTATTAGATTATGCGCTGCGATTCTGTTAGTTTCTTTGTTTCTTACTCGTGATGTTCGATATAACCCGTGTCTTGTTTCACACACACCAGACACACACTGGTTCCATTACACCCTCTTCCATCAAGGCTCTGGACTATTTGACTCTGTACAAACCAAAATGTTCTTTGAAATATTTATCGTCATGTGCTGCTTCTCAAAACCTACTGATTAAGCCTCGTAGTTTGCTCTGAAAAACAGACACTAAATGAACAAGCTTCTCGTTCGCACCTGCAGATCTAAACAGACAAAAAAAAAATTGCGGGCTAATCTTACAGTACACGACATTCCGGCATAGGTATCCTATGCTGTTGAACACCGCTCGCAGAGCACACTCTTGCCTCGCGCATCGATCACCCTTTGAATTAAGAACAGAGTCATTTGGCTGATTGCAACACATCAACCTTGAATTAAAAGACGGAGTTTTTTACCACACGGATCTCGATTCCTGATCGCTTACGGCCCATATCAACTAGCTGGAAAGAGCCACTCTGCATACGCCGCACTCATCCATAGTGCACACTCGCCGGTAAATGCATCGCTTAGCGCGTGCTCGATAGCAAATTGTATTGTCACTGCGTACCCCACGCACCCATGGCATTAACAATTTTATAATTTGGTCATGAAATTTCTTGTTATTGATGGAACTAACAAACTCCTTTCGCACCAACTCTAAGTTCTCACGACGTCAGACATTATTAAAATCGCTTTAGTGATAACTACTCGGGAACGATAGCTATTGAATGTACTCTATCGGCGTTTGTAATCACGAAAACACTTTGTAGCTGGCTGGAGCCAAGGTGGCTAGCGCCATCTTTGCTTAGACATTTGCTACTTGCATAGGCGCGTACAGTACAAAAAGATATTAAGGTTGTTTTTGCATCACAAGTATCAGGTGCTGGAAGCATTGCGGCAACATATCTGATTGCACTGTCATTATCTTGTCGCCGATGCGCTGGGTAAATATAGGATTTCTATACCTATAACGGTATTATTTCCAACAGAAACGAATGTGCGAGTATAGTATGATTTAAACTTGGTAAAGTGATTGTCGCGGTGTTATATTCCATGTAATCAGTTTAATATCAATATTTTGTACAAGCGAACAAATTTTGCTCAATTTAATGACTAGATTTCTCATATAATGCTTAAAAAGCATCCTTTTCGCTTTCCACTTTGAGTCAAATTAATTTTTCAAGCTGCTTTACAGATTTCAAACCACAACCGCCCAAAAGGTCCAAACAGGACCTATTAACATATCCACTGCAATTACCCTATATCTACATCTTTAACAAACAAGACTTCCAAAATTTTTAATGCAACATCATTCACCAAATTCTCTTTTCTTAACAGTATACTATATACCGAGCAAGTTCAAAACCTGCGAGCAGAGAGGAATTGCCGGCGATGTCAGGAGCAAAGAGGTAAGCTACTGACGTACAGAAGAAGAAGAACGAAGCTGTTAAATTTATAGAGACAGGTGACTACATATGCTTTACTTTCTCAGTTAACGTCTTAGACGTGCACGCATCCCTACAACCGAAGGGGTCGGTCGGCACTAGGCCGCTCAGTGAGCCTTTTTACAGCTGAGCATACTTCAGGTACAGAGGGCTACTTTGTGCCCGAGCATGTGCGTATCTCTAATGTTATGAGTCTTATGCTACCTTGCAAGAAGGCATGAAGGAAGATGTACTGATTTCGGTGAGCGACTATTCACCATTTTTGGTCTTTAATATAAAACTTGAGATGGACTGCACCATAATGACAAGTTTATTTAGCGGAAGATTTATTTATATAGCTTTTACTCTTATTCTTGATAAGCGGCTACTACTGTTTGAATTTACTTTTCTTCACTTTAAATATCCAGGTATAAATACGATAGGATACGTGTCGTGCACCAAGAATCGCACCTAACGAAACTTTTAAATACAAAAGCTTGGCTTATGTAACGACCTGTCTAACTAAGACCTGAATATATATATATATATGTAGAAGAGACATTTTGTTTCAATCACTTTGTTTTAACACGTAAAGTATGTCTTATCGTAATAACCGACAAACAGGCAGCAAAAAGACTGTCAGTCAGCTGGGTCATTGAATAAAGGCCATGCTAGCCCCCAAAAGGGTTGCTTTGGCTTCCAAAGTTGTCATCGCACCAGAAATGCTAGTCTTCTTGCACCGAAGACTTTGCCTGCTGCATCTGCGTTTTTGATGAAAGTTAATAGTGGTTCGGCTGCTCAAGAGTCTTTCGGACCATGAAATGCTTTAAGAAAATTTCAGCTCCCCCCTTAATGAAGATTGCGAGTATACCATCTGCCTTCACCCCATCGTCCTTAAACACCTCCGCGTTTGAATTTTCAATAAGAAGAGTTGTAACTGTCCAAGAAGTACTCGCCTTGCCTTTTAGTTGCTAAAGCAGAAATGAAACTCTTAAATGATAGAGCAGCTATCAAATTGCTAAGTCGAGCTAAAGTCCTCAAAGGTATAAGACTTGTCGTCAGACTCACCGGCTGTGAAAAAGGCATCACCTGTCTGTCGGGTAATTATATGGCGATTCCCAGGGGTGGAAAAATCGACATGGAATGTTTTTAATGATCATCTCAGACTTAATGTGAAGTGGGTGTAGTCAGATACGACGACCAGCGGCTCATCTCTTAAGTGTATCCAGAGACCAACATTTCAACCGAGATCGGCGATCGGCCTTATGACTCACCCACTAACGGGCACCACTTTTCCGTAAGAGGCTCTTTCACTTTCCGAGTAAAACTTTTTTCGAGGAAGTAAACTTTACGGATATATTGCACCCAGCCGATTCTATTCTATGTGTAATAAGCTCCAGATTTATTCGTCTGCTAGAAACGCACAGCTCTTATAGTCCATATAAAGGTATTAATTTTACTCGTACTTGCTTTATTAGCAAGATCAAGCATGCAGGCACTACTATGTTGAAATGTTATGGGTACCTCAAAGCTTATACAGGACTCAAAAAACTGAGATTGTAACATTTCTATTGATGCCCTGCAAAAAATGTTGGTCAAGTGAACATCGTCTTGAAAAGAGCAATTCTGTACGTCAACCTATGCACTTACAGGACCGCGAAAGGCCCGAAAGAGCGGTGGTTTGTAATCGAAATTACCAACCTTCCCTTTCTAGCAATAGTTTTTATACAGATTGTGGTGTTCCCGCATGTGAAAGTGGGTGTAAGAATACGCAAGACCTACCAGAAAATTAAATTCGCAAATTACATTGGGTACTCTACATCGCCTGCCAATACCGGCGGACTATTGAAAGTCCCTGATACGCGGCATATAGTGCCGTCTGAGCAAGATGCTATATTTGGTGCCTGATTCAGCCAGTATAACATAAGAGTGAACAGCCAAGCTGTTCATTTATACGATTTTCAAATACCACGGCCTTTCGGACACCTTTATGTCGTATGAAATATGCACCATTGTTCTTTGGCAAACGTATTTCTGGGTATCGGGAATCGCTTGCTCGTACCTACAGCGGACCATTTACCGACAAACGGTCAGAGGGAAGCGGGCAACTATACGCTAGAAGATACAGTGCACAATAAGTGTGGCGAGGCGTCACAGTCATGGACTGGTAAGCTTTATCTCAATAATTTTGCACTAAAATAATGCGGCTAACGCATTTACGCCTATACGGTAATGGGCTGAAGAACTTTTAAGTTTCTCAGCCCATTATAACGGCAATCCAATAATTCGCGCTCTTGAATTACCGTAATAAAGTCAATTAAAGCTTAACAAGCTTTCTGACAGTGTAACACGGCCAAATTATTGAGAGAGAGCGCAAACTGACGCTTGGCCTTTTATAAATTAGAAAAAAACCGCCAATTTCTATTAGCTCTTTGAAGTACAAAGGCCTCAAAAATAACTGAGGGAGAAGCTTGGAGAATCTGTGCCACCTAAGTGTCTAACGGGTTCAAGTGAAAACCCTTTACTTTAAATCGACACTAATAAAGCTGGGAAACCACTATCAGGACGCATTTGTAACCGCCAGGAATGTCTTTTAGTGACTCTACTGGGTGAGGCAAAGAACTTTAGTAAGCACCCCTAATAGGGACGGTTTAGTTTCGATGGTTTTTCATATATGACTCACACCATTGTATTTTAGCTCCTGAAAGCTTGCCAGTTCTTGAAGTAACTTCCAACAGCACTGAACCACACAAGTTATGCAGTTGGTAAACAAACTTTTCGAGTGTTAGCAGGCGTCGGACAATTTGCGCATCGGTAAACGATTGCGAATATAGAGAATAAGCAGACTGATGCTCGAATAAATGCAACGAAAATAAGTCAATTTCGGATTGACTGGTTATCAGAGCGTTTCGAGGTCCCAAACAATTGTAGTAGGTTTGACTTGTGGCGCTTAAGAGCTTTGATAGCTTTATATTTTAGCTGTGTCCTTGGAATGAGAAATATTACTTGATCGTGGACATGTTGTGGTTAAAAAAGTACGAGCCCTGGATTTATTGACAATACAAGGCCGAAGATGACTGCCACCCCAGCCCGTGCAATAAGGTGTTGTTGAGGCACAATCCTACCCCTGTTGCTCGCGCCGATTCTTTAAAATGAGGCTTGGGCAGCGTCAAGTTCAGTTGAAATGTAGGTGGTATAGAAGGTGTTATATCTTACGTGACGGTGTCTTTGTATTCTTTCTTAACGAGCAGTCAAGTTCCGTTACCATTGGCAATTAAAGACGCACAAAAATAGCGCTCTAGAATGTGAACAGCATAGTTATGCAGGTAGGCAACATAGCTTCACCAACTACAGTTAGCAATAATTTGCAAGCGGGTAGCGGAGATTCGCAAGACTGCGCGTATCAATGTTCTTATATCGGCTAACATAAAGTCGCAAGACAAAGTGACCGCTACAAGAATTATACAAGACTTGCTCATTCAAATTTTGGTAGCATCGGTTCAACATTTCTAGTTCTTTATACAACGTGAACCCGGACATACGACGGGTCGTCCTTTCTTTGGGTTTCATGCAGTTACCTTTACACTTTTTAACTTATTTGTATTGCGAGCTTTCACCACCATCTGACGAGTGCAAAAATTTTGAATTTCACACCTTGTTCTTCGCTCTTTCCTTTGTGACGAAGACCGTCTCAAAAAGCTCACATAAAAGTAGTGGCTATGTTTATTGTCGGCTACATGCTTGTTGCGGTGATTACCAGCGTTTCTGAGATTATGAGGGTACAGAAACCCCAAAGTTCTCCAAACGTACAGTTTGTCGTCGACTCGTTTAAGAGAGACAAGAACCATGTGTTCAATCTTGGCGCAACTATAGCAGAGAAAAGTGCTCTGCCTGGCAATGCTTTAGTCTGTTGCGATTACGAGAGCCACTTTTCACAGTCCTATAATCCGAGTAGCTTCCTATCCACAAAATTTGTGGAGAGAGCCAGCTTATGACTGTAATTATCTAGTAGCGTGATTGAGTTTTCCTATTCCACCGTTGCTACCGGCTCAATGCTTAACAAAAACGATTCTTTGTTCTGCATTTTCTTTACGCGCTATCAAGATGTTACAAAGCGTATTCATGGATGAGCGCACAGCTTCTAACAAGTACGAGAACGCGAATGCAAAGCACACTCAATCGCTTGAAATTATGACCGCATGTTATGGCCATTCGTTAATCCGTTTTTCAATAGAGGAGCTTTTTATAATTCCTTTTGCTTTGCAAGGCATAGTCGTAGATTTAATTGGCGTGGACCTGCTGCCGCCGGAGCCACTAGGAGTGTGCTGTCTAGGGCGCTAAACACAAACCCTGCTCGCAAGTATCGTGACATTTCTCAGCTGCTAAGCAGCAGAGTGGGCTTGCACATGCAGCCGCCTCTTCAGGCTTAAAAAGCTAGTGATTCTTTCGAGCAGTATAAAGTGCCCGTCCGTCTGATGCGGTGGTAACACGATCATGTACAAATCGTGAAGCCCGCATGCTCCATCCTGGTACCTTAGCGAAATTTTGTAGACTATCTACTCTTGTTGGCGTGCCACATAGTGCTAGAATAAAGGAAGCGTGCAGGAAGATAAGTGAACTAACAGTGAATGACCGTCCACTATCCCCGTGCAATTTAATGACATACAATGTATTATTTTATGTGTTTGATCCTACTTTGTTCTTGATGATTGACTAGAATTGGCCATATCAGCACTTATGGATCATTGATAAGGCTGCAACTCTGCAAAAGTTCTCATTTATGGTGATACTGGATGGAATGTACTCTGCTTCGCTAGCCACTCTTCGACATTTTGTTGTCGCGTTCATTAGCGTTGGTTCTTGCATATGTATTTTGCTGTAATTATTTTATTAGGCTGTATGCAGCTCACGCTTACGTCGCCAACTTATATGTGTATCTGCTGTGCACGATCTAAACTCAATCCGCACACCGCAGGACGTTTGTGATCCACAGGTAAATTTTTTTCCCTTTCCAGACAGCTTGATGTCAAAATCGTAGATGAACACTTCGATAATATCGAAAGTTTTTGATCGGTCAAATCATTTCTAGAAGAATATTGAACACATGAGTTTGTAGACTCTTGTACAGCAACTACTAATCGTTATGCTAAATGTCAATTTGATGACGATGTTTTCCCAAATACAATATCTCGTGCGATGATTGGCTGGCTATGTCCTCCATCTGTCATAGGTTTAAACGACCTTAAAACCATTGGCCTTCAATTGTTGCGAGAACAACTTCCACTCGAGAAATTGTCGCACTCATGTCTTCCACCGCTACTCTTGACCCTTATATGCTGGACGGCCGCTCGGCCATTGACATTTTTGACAGCAAAAATCAGGGCCAAGGCTATACATACGATGATCTAATTCTAATGCCGGGCCACATTGATTTCGGCGTGGACGCCGTGCATCTCGATACAAAAGTGTCGCGGAACATCTCGTTGCACCTGCCACTTGTTTCGTCGCCCATGGATACTGTTACGGAGCACACAATGGCCATCGGTATGGCGCTACACGGTGGTATTGGTGTTATACACTATAACATGACGATCGAGGAGCAGGTCAAGGAAGTCAATCTTGTGAAAAAGTTTAAAAATGGCTTCATCTCAGACCCCAAGTGTCTCTCGCCCGAGGACACACTGGACGATGTGGACCGTATTAAAGCTGAATTTGGCTTTGCCGGTATTCCTATTACTGAGTCGGGTAAAGTCGGTAGCGTGCTTGTAGGTATCGTAAGCAACCGTGACATTGACTTTATCGAGGACCGTCAGACCAAGCTCAAAGAGGTCATGTCCACGGATCTCGTAACTGCTCCCGAAGGCGTCTCACTCAAAAAAGCTAATCGCATCTTGCGTGAGAGCAAAAAGGGCAAGCTTCCTATCGTCAACGCCAAGGGCGAGTTCGTATCGCTCATTTCGCGTCGCGATTTAGTCAAAAACCGCGACTTTCCGCACGCATCTAAAGACGCGAACAAGCAGCTGCTGGTCGGTGCTGCTATTGGCACACGGCCTAATGACCGTGAACGTTGCACGGAGTTAGTCAAGGCTGGTGTCAATCTTATCGTCATTGACTCATCTCAGGGCGATTCGACGTTTCAAGTTGACTTGATCAAGTGGATTAAAGCCACGTACCCTCAGATCGATGTCATTGGTGGAAATGTCGTCACTCGCATGCAATGTAAGCGTCTTATTAGTGCTGGTGCTGACGGCTTGAAGGTTGGCATGGGTGTGGGCTCGATCTGTACCACGCAGGAAGTGTGTGCCGTTGGTCGCGCACAGGCCAGCGCAGTATTCAACACTGCGCGCTACGCGCGTCTACATGGCGTACCTGTCATTGCTGATGGTGGCATTGCTAGCTCTGGCCATATTGTCAAGGCTCTAGCGCTTGGCGCGTCGGCTGTCATGTGCGGCTCGCTCTTTGCTGGTACTGAAGAGTCTCCTGGCCAATATTTTTTCCAAGACGGCGTACGTTTGAAAAAGTACCGTGGAATGGGCTCTGTAGAAGCAATGACTGCTGGTTCATCCAAGCGTTACTTTGCCACTCATGCCGCTGTGAAGGTCGCTCAGGGAGTAAGCGGTGCTGTAGTGGACAAGGGATCATTGATGAAGTATGTGCCGTACTTGCAGCAAGGAATTAGACACGGTTTGCAAGATTTAGGCCAAATGAGCCTAAAGGCAGTGCACACGGCACTTTACAATGAGGAATTGCGCTTTGAGCTGCGTACGCCTGCTGCTCAGCGTGAGGGAAACGTTCACTCACTGTACACGTACGAGAAGCGGCTGTACTAAGCTTCCGGTCGAAGCAAAGTTTCTGGATCTACAGTATATAGGGATTTACGAGTCGAGCCCGAAACTGCATGGTGATATATTGGAAATATCATTAGTTGGCTACATCCTATATTGAAAAACTTAATTTCATGTGGAAATTTTGATAGTCATCGCACAAACAATATTTAAAAACTGTAGTGCAATGCGCAAAGTTAATCCCAGCATTTCTAACGAATATTTCCATTTCATTTGAATTGAGTAAACGTTACTGCAAGCTACACTTACTGCACTTTTGAAAAACGTATCCATGATCGATCAGAAAACATTTCGCCGGACATCGTGATAGCCGATCAATCGACCGAATTTACTGCCAGTCTCTTTTTCATTCGAAGGACTTGACGAGGTGACCTCTGGTTCCTGCCCTGGAAAACATGCCCACAGCTCGGGTAAGAGATCCCCGTAAATCGAACTGTCCCTAAATTTCAGACAACTCTGTTGCTCGCCCAGCGTCTTGGCGGCTTTTTCCATCGGCGATGAAGTGAGAACAACGCGACGCATTGCGACTCGCAACGATCCATGCTTTTGTCCATCGGCTCGACATACAAGAGGATACCAATCTCCGAAAGCTTCATTTAAAGGCATAGCGAGACTAAGATGCACCTCACCGAGTTCCCTTGTTTTGCCTTCGTGCACGAAAAAGTCGATCGTACGCTGGTCAATGGTTGGAGACGAAGGTATCCAAAAGACAAAGCGTTCATTAGAAACCAAGCTGATCGGATCAATGGGTGCTGTCTGCTGACTCGTGCGACCGAGCTGCATCGTGATAGCAACTGAGGCACAATTGCCACTCTCGTCACGTTCAATGCCAAGACCTCTCGCTTCCAAGATGTCAACAATGAATAACTCACCATATGGGCTGCCAAATGAAATAGAGCGAGATGGCCCTAACCGGGATCGAGGACACACGTTGTGCACATTGTTGATAGCGTTCTCAGCTGCTTCACGAGGAGATAGTGACATCAGATTAACCGAAGTGAATGAAAAGCTGGTCGTAGACGACGAAAACGACGAGTTCAAGGTAGCATCCGAAGCTGACCGGGAAGATCTCCACGGATTCCGAACAGGAGGAGAAAACGAGAAGAGTGACGATGATCCTACAAATGACGAAACAGGTGCAGGATAAGATTCGTTCTCCATGCCAGAAAAAGTCTTGCACATGGATGTTGCGGGGTCCAGCAAACTCGTGTCCGATAGCGCCTCCGGTGATCCTGACGAACAAACTACAGTTGCGGTAGACGGCGAAGGCGTAGATGACAATCGTGGGGTGGTCGGCGAAGGCATAGAAACCACTGGAGATGCATCAAGCACAAAGTTCACATTCAGTTTTTTTGTAGATTGATGGGTGTCTGCATCGACTGCAGTAGTTTGAGACGCCAGAGCATCGCCATTACTCATAACAGTGAGTTTGCGGTAATCTTCCTCCCGTGGAGTCGCTTCTCGATCGGAAATTAAATGGCTGCTCAGGCTCTTAGAGCGACCAACGCGCGTCTGCCACAGAGTTTTGACAAGCTGGAAATCGGTGGTTACCATTGTCACGCAGCAACTAAAATTGACTTTGAAGCTTGCACGGGTTGGGCTTGATGTTGGACTTCCAAGTACGTTTTCTACTCGTTGCGAATGTAGAGGTACGAGAAAGTCAAACTGGCAGAGGATGGTGTTGGCCTATGTAAACGACTCCAGCTAGTCTCTACAGCAAGCATTTGACACGAAGTGAACCTAAACAGTGTCCAAATTCTAAAAGTCTATCTGTAGTAGGACAGCTGTAAGTCTCGGTCTGTCCATCGCCACTATCCATCTTATAGATCGTCTCACAGCTCTTATACTTGACTGGTAGGGTTTGTGTCAAACCCCAAAACATAGCAATGCTATCTTAGACAATAACGAAATTAAATCACGACGCTTTCGACAATCCTAAAGCGGGCAAGCTTTGTCGTGTCCGCTTTCCAATCCGCCTTTTCTAGTCTGATTGCGTTACTTAACAACGCTGTCTATAATTCGCGAATGGAGCACAAATCGCTGTCTCTCTATATTACTACAATACCTCATATAACATAATCGCACTACATTTGAACATTAAAATTTTTCTAGCATTACGTGCCGTACTTTCGCCGATATTCGTTCATTGGCAGAAAACAAAACTCGGCCTCTCCATCCACACCACGCCATAGTTTTGCAACTTCTCCAAGTGCCATTTCGTACACCGGCAGTCCATTCACAGCAACAAGGACATCACCAACATTGATTGCACCACTCTGTTGAGACTGTTCTCCAGGTAGTAATCGACGAACAATGACTACATCTGACTCGGGATGGCGAGAAAACTCAATGCCGAGCTTCCGCTTTGATGACAGCACCACTGTACACGCCGTCAAAAGCGATCGAATATATTCCAGCGCAATCTCGAGACACGTCACGAAATACGCAATTTCGCCGTGTTGACCACCGGAATCGAAGAATGTAATCATTTCCTTTAGCGCTACCGGATCGTGCAGATGCGAGTGAATAAGCACGTAAATAAAGGCCGGGATAAAGGCATCTGCACTCATTGGCGCTTGAGTCGGGTGTTCCGTATGAAAAATGGCGTAAATCTCCTTGCATGCGGCCAACAATTGAGCGCGTTTCATGTACGGCAAACTGACCTTGTCAATCTCGCGCAGCTTCACGCAGGCAGAATACCATCGAGTCGACGATTCGCTATCAGGTCCAATGCCAAAGAACGCTTGTGACTTATTGCGTAGAATCTCAATTTTTCCTTTTAGCACCTTTGCGTCTTCTCGAGTCTGTGCTTGGACGTTCGTCAAGATGACGCGATACAAAGGAAAAAAGACACGCTCCTCTATCTGTTCGTGAACGATCGTGTGAATGTTATCAGTGATCCCACTGACCACCTCTGCGTCTTGGATTTGGGTCGAATCAGTGTGTTCAACATTCACCCCTTCATCATAGATATCGCTCTCAGAGCTGCATTCAGACTGTGCAACGCCAGCAAGCAGCTGAAGTTCCTTCAATCGAGTATGAAGTAGATAGTTTGAAAGACCACTCATAAACTTTCGCACTGTATGGTTGGAAACCGGACGACCAGTATGTTCCTTCAAAAACGCTGCAGTTGTAGAGCCCTCAGGAGAATACGGGGATGCTAATAGAAGCCGCACCTCGCGCGCCACGTCCACCATGGCGTCTTCTGTATTAGAAATGAATGATGACATACAGCGTCGACACACTCCATTCAATGCTGCCCCACCCTCATCAAGAGCCCCACACTTGCACATCCGACCAATATCAGATACACTCGTGGGCATGGCAAACTCGGCTACATCAGGTGACGCCACACTTTGCGTCGTGTATTCGTTTACAGAAGTGAGTGCTGCCAGCCAAAGCATGCGCTCTTCTTGACTGTCAGCATGCAAAGATAACATGCGATTTGGAGTGCAAATTTGAAAGCTGTGTCGTTCTCCCGTCTTCAGAGTGTCAACAAGCGATACCCGTGCACGAGAGACATCGACCGAGCCTTTACGTGAGCCGCCTTGTGGGTGTGCAAAGTATGAAAGCGTCGTGTTCGAAAGCTCGAACCAACGGCGCTTGGTCGACTTGACCATCCGGCCACGTTTGAGTAGCCATCCGGAAAAAAGAACAATGTCTCCTTTGTCAGCGTTATCGCTATGCTGTTTCATCAATTTCACCGTCTTGGCACCCTGAGGTTGTACTTGAACATTGTGTTCTTGTAGCTTGCGTATCCACAAGTCGCGGTCGTGATTGTCTAAGGCATAGAGAACCATGCTGTTGCTTCCTTGCGTAAGCTTGAAACCACTGTGCAACATGCACTCGACGGTGCTTTTCCGGGTAAGATCCAGTCGACCACGCACCTCTGTCGCGTCGTGGGAGTCGTGGTAGATGAGCTCATCATCCACAATGCAAAACAGTCGACGTTTGAAATTGCGCAGACCGTGATCGCGTTTGATTAGCCAACCAGAGTGTCGAACAACTGGCTTGTACTCCAGCACCCACCGTCGGCTTTGACACAGCCTTTGTGCGCTGGTAGAATTTCGCTGTGAGCTGCTGTCTCTTGACTTGACCATCGTGCTCGTCGCGCGCTCTGTCCACATTTCAATATCCCTGCACAACATTTAGTCAGAATAACGACCTTGACTACTAAAGTGGATCTCAACATTATAAAACGAACCGCTGGCTGGGGCGAGTCACGAGTACTACACGCCGTGACTCACGCATATTGTCCATCGGCTGAGCCGTCGAAGATCGGGGCGCCGTCTGTACTTGTCTTGTCAAATCCACGGTCTCGTGCTCCACAGTCAACTCTGCTACCTCGTCAGACTCGTCCAATCGCACGACAGCTTCAATAACTCCCACGTCATTACTCTCAGTAAGAGTGGACGGAGAGTCCGCTGCGTCTAAACTACAGCGTATTGTCCGTGTGCTTCCATCACCACCTGACGAAGAAGATGCAATCAAGCACGGTTTGCGTCGTTCATGCGGCTCTCGGCCATCGATATCTTCCTCGTTATCGCTCTCCTCGTCAATTTTAATTTCCTGACCAGCCACAACTTCCTCGTCACTGTCCTCGTCAATGTACACGTCTACAGGGACGCGTGCT
This sequence comes from Plasmopara viticola, assembly GCA_001695595.3. Taxonomy (NCBI): domain Eukaryota; phylum Oomycota; class Peronosporomycetes; order Peronosporales; family Peronosporaceae; genus Plasmopara; species Plasmopara viticola. The sequence continues at coordinate 172,258 of MBPM02000072.1, forward strand.
CGCGTGGTCGGCCTCATGAGTGGAAGAACCACGAGACGTTTTTGACTGTGATCTTCCAGTGGTTGCATCTCCTTCCTCGGCTCTTTCTGTTGTCCCTGTCGCTCGCTGTCCTGCGAATCTGTGGCCGTCTCGTGCACCGACAGACTGGACAAATCACGCGATTGACCACTACCTGCACTCTCGTCGTCGTCGTCGCCTTCGTTTACTGTCCCGCGTAGTTGCAACTGAAACACTTCGATGTTTTGTCGGCGTTTCGTGCCCATCGCCATCGTTCAGATGCGCAGGCTTGTGTTCGTAATGCACTGCGTCTCGGGTGACTCGTGCAGTGGGTCGTAGCCAATCGTAGCGAGGTGGGTTGGGGGAAAGCTTGTGGACTTGGTCGATTTCAAAATAATTATTTATACTTCTGCTATACCGTCACGCATGACTGTCTTGCAATAGTGGGAAACTCTCTTGGCCGAAAAGTGAGCGGCTCGCCTCGGTGCTTTTTTCGCAACACACACCCATTCTCTGTTTGCTAGTGGACACTTACACATAATGGCGGTCGATCACCTCTGTCATTTGTAAAAGCAAAGCAGCTGAGAGTATGTAGAAGAGCAAAACCAGCGAATATTTAGATGCACATTTCGAAGAGACATTGTTGTATTTGGGCGTTGTATTACTTCAATAGTAATGTAGCAGGCGATAAAACATAAGGTGGCTATAATTTTTTTTAGTAGCCTCACGGCGCAGCGACGTTCGCATCACCACGATTTGTGACGAGAACGGTCTTTCGATGCTCATCAGACAGCGACTTAAGTCGAATCATCCCATCGACAAGCTTTAAGGGAAAATAGTCGTGCATTATCTCGACTGAAAGCATTTGACGTGTGCAAGCAGCACTAGGTACGCGTGACCGGCATAAAGTACCAGCAAGGCGTTCAACAATCTTTTTCTGTGGACGACAACAGCATATAGAGGATTTCAGCGAAACGTAATTAGTTGCTCAGCAATCACAATTCTTCGTGGTTAAGGGTTAAAAAGGTAGAGAAAAAACTCGACTTTTAATTACAACACGGCAAACGCAGCAGCGTTTTTGGGTATAGCTTTTTTTGTTGAATTCGAAGAAAAATGTGTGGTAGCTTAGCTTACACTCAGCGATACGTCGAGTATTCAAAGTCGGAATCACAACTCGACGACACTTTGCTACATACCGTACGGGGCTTATATGTAAACACGTACTTAAAGAATAGAGACTTTCGTACTTCTTACCTGAGTGGTATCTGTTCCAGATACGTAACACGGTAGACGTATACATAGCTTAAATGAAGATTACAGTACCTGCAAAATTGTCCGACTGTTTTCGAAGTTGTTTCATAGCTGTAGTGACTTTTACTTTATTCGATCTAAACCTTTGTAGCTCGGCTGAGGTTTGATTGGACGATAATGCATTCGATAACGTACATTAGGGCATCGCACTAACCGATATCTTTTTGTTTTCACACCGCGGCTTCGAGCTGTGTATTGCGTCAGATACAACTTTCGAAAGCCGATATTTATCGCGTTACTGCTCGAGGACTTATAAGCAGCGAAAGCAACTAGAAATGGTTACGCTGTACCTTGTAAAGGGTGCAGGAAGATGTACAATAATTCGGTAAGCTACAGCTCCCTATCCCCGATTGGGGTGCGCAAATTAGAGACTAATTTTGCTTACGTAAATGTGTTTTGGTCATACCATTTTTACGGGTTTCAAGCAAAATATTCAAAAGGAACAATCTTGTAAAAATAGTAAAATGATGATTGAAGTTGTAAATTTGATGTTTTCAAATGCAAATTTTATCTACAAATGAGGCTGCTAGTCATCTATACTACACTGCACCTACGCTTCACTAAACTGTTATATGGTCATTGCCAAACGATGGTTGGCACATACGTTTGGCATCGAGCGTACCCCTCAGTGTATGAGGGTATAGATAAATGGGCGAGCGTACCCCTCGGTTTATGAGGGCATAAATAAATGCAATTCAGGTGACGCTAAAACATTGATGCCAAGGCTTACGCAGGCAAAACAACGAGAACTCGACCTATCAGCTAGACCATAATTGAGGCTGGGCCCAGCGAGCTGTCTTGAGGGGCGCGAATCGAGCGGCTTACTCACGGAATGATGCGACTGTACAATCAAGAATTAAAAGCTGGTATAACAAAATTAAAAAACGTGAAGTGATGGAGCTTGCATGTATTGGCATAGACAGTCGAGTTTGGCGGTGTAAGAGCTTGTTGAAGTGTATGTCGCGCTTGTCAGGCGCTCTTCACAAGCGACGGAGCACTTAGCGCACCGCATGACGCGGAAAATTAGTCTTTCATTCTTTATCTCTGATTATGAGGGAGAACGTCCCTCCTTTGTAAAGTACATTTTTGCATGACGCCGTCGTCTAGGTTTAATACAGATCCTTCAAAGAGAAGAATATATTGGAACCCGTTGATGTTAAGGGACCGCTTTGGTGAGATTTCTCTGACGTCGTATCTGCTTTCGAATATTGTAAAGCATCTACGGCGAGATTACACGTCTCACCAAAAGGGTAAGCATCGCTGAGGGCACCAATAATAGCTCACCAAGAGGTCTCTGATGACCGTTGCGGGAACTGGGCTAATGAGAGAAGTTTGCTCCGAGCTATAGATCGCAAAACGAGGCTTTGGCCGAGAAAACGCGTACTTTCAATTCGCACATTGAGGTTGCTAGAGCAGTTGTACAGTACGACTGGAGAAGACAATTTCTCGGTTTTTTATATCAAACTCTAGAAAGCCTTTTCACACTCTCAGACGCTTTATGATGCGCGAGTACACCGAAGAAAATCGCAACGACGACCTCAAGACTAACTTTTGAGACGACAAAAAAACTCGGTAGTCCGCATAGCCAGCAACATAGTTATCAATGTTGCAAGTGTCTAATGCTGAGCAATTAAGTAGGCCAAAGCTCAGTACCGTATGCACCCATAACACCTGACGTAGCCTCTAAATGTAAAAATTACACAAACCCGCGGAGTGCGAAGCAAAAGAAATAATCGTTGTTTCGACAGCACCCGGTTCTCGCGTACCTTACCGAAATTATAATATTGAGCTTTAGCTCAGTAAGATCAGCAATCAATCCGAAAATTGACGCGAAATAAGTGGGGAGCACATGGCCGCTCACGAGCATGCTGTGTGTAATGCGCGAGTCTGCGAATCTATAGTTTTGGTTGTTCCTTGGCTTAGTGGTAAACGCCACGATTTTACGAGCACTTTGCTAAGAAGAGCACTGATGTTGATGAATAATTATCGCTTATATCGCTCACTTTGAACAGGGAGTGACCAACGCTGGTAGTGTGTTTGTGCTAGAATATACTTGGACACTGTAAATTTGGTTCGCTGAAATATGCTTTGGGAGATCAGTGGCTCGTAATATGTTAACACCGGATTACATAGTGAGGACTTTTGATAAAAACCGATATGAATATCGATACCCTCTTAATTGAAAAATTGCATTTACTGCACCATTGGCGGGACCGACTGATCTGTATTGCGTTCGATATAGCGGTATTTATATTGCGATATGTTGCACACAAAAAAACTCTTAGTAAGGGATTATTCACTGGAAGATAGTACACGTCTCTTCGGAACAAAATAATGTGCGACTTTGTCAAATAATAGAATTTGTAGTTACGATTTTTAACATAAGACTTCACTAAGCAAAATACACAGAATTATCTTCTGCATTCGTTGGAAAAGCACTTTGCACTGCATAGAAAAATTGCTGGTATTCATGGCCCTAAGCATCTATGTTTGCAGTCTTCTCTCTGCTAGCATTATGTACGCGCCTAGGCATACGCGCTCAACGAGCAAAGTCAATACTCGAGGCTTTGTGTAGCACAAGCTCATGTAGCCACAGCGCTAGCACCTTACTGGATTCAAGCTGGCAAAGCTTAAGACTTTAATATATATATATATATAGAGAGAGAGCTAGCGATACTGCTAAGGCAGTCTGGATCACAAATGATCATATGCGAGTGATGCTCGCACTCTCTTACCTGTGAGTTCAGTATAGAAGCTGTGCACTAGCCCGCTGGAGAAAACTTCTGTTTTAGAAGCGCGTAAAGGATCAAGTATGAGCAGCTTCTTCTCCAACGGTCTTTAGCTTCCCTAGCGTTCTTGCATCCTTAATTTCGTACTAGGGGATGTATGAATATTATGACGATATTCATGACCCTTTTCCAACAAATCAAGGCGTTTATAATGATAACCCTACTCCGCACTTTGGAGTGCAGAGAGTATCTCTTATCAAGAGAAGTGAAGCCACAGAGAGACAGGCTTCTCCGTAATGCCATGTATGGGCAGCATTCCGTGCTACGAAATTCAATGTAGTGATGTTCGTGCAGCAATTGGCTTGAGCCTAGTCCCAATGAAAAAAAGCATTGCCAAAAAAACATGCATCGTCTTGGCTGCGGTAGGCATAGGCACGTGATCAATGCCTATCTCAAAGAATGGTGACAATGTATACAATTTGCCTCGTGAAAGGCTTCTGAGAGATTGCTCGCACAATCTGCGCCTTTGGAGCCAAGAAAAGCTTAGGTCCTTATTAAAAGTGGGGCACTCTACTAGAATATAATCTAGTCCTTATGATGTAATTATAGTTGATACAGGCTGAGGAAATTTCTGTCTCGAGAGCTTGACAGTTCTATGGGATATTAAAACCCAATTCAATTCTCGACCCCCATTCGTTTTTACAGAGATTATTATCGATAGCAACCGATTGCGGTCAGCCAAAGCAGATTAACTGATCCTTTGATGGAGAGCCACTTCTGGAACATAAAGATCGCCATATATATCGGAACAAACCTTATATAGAGGAACGGAGGCATTTTTCTCGACATGGACATATGTGTCTTGAAACTGGGCATGCGGTGCATAAAAAACCTCTAAATTTATTGGTTAGGCAAAGCCACAGGTAAAAGCCTCCCAATTCCATTCGACAGGACTTTGAAAGGAAGGCCGAGCAAGTATAGACATGTCGTATATATGTGTCTCTTCAGAGGTACATGCAATTGCTCAAACTCGAAGTGCTGGAATCACAAACGAATGCGTATTTGGCTTAAAATTGCGAGACAAAAGTAGAATTGTTAGTGGAATGTAAGCAACTTGTTGTCAATCACTCTAGCCCTTAAACCTACAAAATGGGATGTCGTTCCGAGAATTGGGATGCAGATGCAGCAGAACGAGCTCTTGGTGAGCTTTAAGCACCAGGTAGTCAAAAATAAACTTATTTACGAAGAAACTTGACTTATACTTCATTAATTGGCACCCCATAAGGACGGATCCAATTCCTTTCCTTGACCCAGTTCGCACTTCAGCAAGCTCTTACTCATGATATGATTATCCACAGACCATAGCTGCGAAATCAGTATTTACATTCTTCTTTGATGTGCACTCTCGGTGTATCTCACCTTTTTTAAGCAACTAACTGAGCGTTCGAGTCTCTCGAAAGCTTATGTCCGCGACCACTATGTCCGTCAAATTAATTTTGAGCTTGATTGCGCTCGGCTCTTACAAGAAGCTGTACTTGTTGTCGATGTGCTTGGTTTGAGAGTCTAATACCTTTGGCTAGTGCGATGCATTCTTAATTATATTGCTAAATTTTTGTTGCAGCATTCCGATCGTACTCTGTTTAATTCGCAACATAGAGTTTCATATACTTCGCATCCGTGGAGAATGCCGTAGCCGTTCGCTGACACTTGAACTTCCACGAGACAGGGCTCCATATATATAAAGATCTAACCAGTCATCAAGGTCCGCGAGTTAAGTCCGTTTCTCTAAATTGAGTCCATGAATCCACTATGCTGTCTTTGCCAGTGCCTACAAATCAATACCAAGCTCTTGTATCGTTTAAAGATACAAGCCAGTGTGACTTGATTTAGTGCTCGCCAATTTTTCTACTTCTTAGACGCATGATGTAGCGACGTACATCAGGACTTCAACCAGTTCGCGATACAGAAAGTCGAAGCCAACTTTTTGTAGCCATCATCGCAAACTTCAAGCAAGTGTTCGCCGGTGTGTGAAAGTCCTTGCTGCCTTGTCTGCCTAATCGTTCCGCAAGACGCTACACTAATTCGTGACGATCGCTTGGTCGTCTTGCGTGCATCGGGTCTCAATATTCGAGCAGAAGTTCAGCTTGCCAAGTCACTTCATGCTTAATGCAGACTTGTGAGCTTACTTGTTATCGTCAATTTGGACCTTGATCTTGCGAAAGAACATCAACTCATCCCATTAATGACGATGGTGCTGTAATAACGCTTGACATGTGCCAGTGTTCAATACCATGACGACAGGTGGCTGTGAGTTTAAAGGCTCCCGGTGTAAGCTTTTCTCTGCCATTGCCCCCCCTATAGAGCTTTAGTGAGTTTGTTTACTCACTAAAGCTCTATAGGGAGCAAGGCGGGAGACATTAATGGTCCTTGACTTCCGGTCAAGTTACTGTTCGAGGAACTACAACCCACAATATTAATATGCCTTGTTTTCAAGCTCAAGATCAAATAGCGTTCGAAGTCATCAAAGACGAAAAGCTTCACTCCGGTTTCCATTGTGATCCGACTGTTCTTTAATTGCTAAGCGAGCAATGCCAATGTCTTATGGATGCGGTCGTAGATCCGAAGCAAATGAGTGGAATTTCGAACATAATTGCGTAACCTCAAAAGGTTGATGGATTTCACGGGCTACAAACTTCTTTTACGACTGCCTCAATCTTTATCAAGCTAGACTTGTACGCGAAATTCGGATTATAGACGACGAATCTCTTCAGAATAAAGTTCTGACGACCGTATACTAGCACTTAAACTTTGTCGGACCTTAAGTTGCTTCCATTAAGCGACTCAACTTTGTTGTTTCCCTGCGAATAACCAAATGAATGGCTGTCCGTACTTTTTTGGATTTTTGAAGATTTAAGCACTTGGCGAAAGGGATATCTCAATCGTCAATGGTGGGTAAAACTACGAATGAAGCGTCGACAGGTGCCAATACGCCCACCCGTACTATCCAATATCCATTCATGTAGCTGAAATAAATGGCGAGCGGACTTCCCGATGGCCTTAGCTCTGCATGCCCCACCTGGTAGTATATGCTACTTTTTTTATACAGACAAAAAAGACATACAATACCAGGTTTATACATCTACAAGAGCTCGGTCGTACACGAAACACTTCTTTTTGGCCACGCTTGTTTGAAACCGTCAATAAAGAGGATGACTGCAATCTTAAAGGAGACAGTTGGCCATCTCAGCCAGCAGCAACTCCCAGATAAATAGCAATTTTTCCTTGGCGGCTTGTACGAAAGAATGACCATACAAGGCACACATAGTAGAGACGTGAACGGATCAACTGAGGTATTTTCCGTCAGTGCTCATTGCCTTTATCTACCACCCAGCTTTAATTTGGCCAGGTCCACTTTCTCTTCTTTCTGGTCATAACAATAAGGACATCACGATTTTTCGACCCAGAGAATGATGCTTTTCTTTTTTTTCTTGTCTGCTGCTTTAATTTTGGGTGGGTTAAGCTCCGATTTTGCCCGATAAAGTGCTCCTATAGCCGAAGAACGCGCTTTGACCGCGACAGAAGTTTGTGCGGCCAAATATTGCAGTCAGGTAGGACTTAAATCTCCAGAGAGCCTAGCAAGCCCTACCTCAATTATGCGTACTGCGCGATTCTCACTGGAAATCATTCTAAACAATTGACGTGTAGCTTGACTATGAGTGCTTCAAGGTATAATGCGGTTACTGTAGTAATTGCTAAGAAAATTGCGTGACTTAAGGTCTGTGATCTTTGCTCTGTACCTAAAACGAGTACAAGTTGCAGATCGGTATTTGCCTGACTTCAATAGTCCAAAAAAACTTCATATAGCTTTTGATTCCCACTTTCGAACTTAATCAAATCGATAAATGGCGCGGTGGGGACATCAACCATCTAGCATCTTGAAACGGTCTGATGTGCAACAAGCAGATCGTTTACATAAAATTTCATTCGCTTTCTCAGTAGAAAGTAATTTTATTCAGCTTTATCGATAAATGCCCAGGGGGACAAATACAGTCTACCATAGTAATCACTCCTTACACGCAACAAGTAGACCATGTACAGATTTCTCTTACTTTTCCTCAAATATTTTGGAAATATTGCCTTCTTATTGATGCCTAAAAACAATACGGTCAGATTACCAATTAGTGTGACACACACTAAGTCCTTTACAAAAACAAAATTTGAGCAAGTATAGGCCTGAAATGAATATAGAAGGTAGCAAATATGCTGAAGTTCTCCTAACAAGAGACTTGACGAAGTCTTCCAGACCTTTATGTATTATAAAAAAATGGATATAAAATTAGCCTGGCATCTACTTTGGCTAGCAGCATTGGCAATTAAAGACGCCTGAAATTGCGCCACTAAGTTGGGTGGCGAAGTTCCGCAAGCAGCCACCATAGTCTAGACACAGTAAGTAACACTTTAAAAAGATGCGTAATATGCACAATCAACTTCGGGTGATAAAGTTCCGCGAGCAGATAACACATATTCACAATGCACAATGGGTAATAGAGTTTCATCTGTGGTGACCATAGCATCACCAGCTTGTGGGTACTAAGCTTAAGTAAATGATCAACATGGGTCCGCGCGACACAGAGGGTAGCAAAATTATCAAGGATAATCATATACCACTAACTGCGAGTTCCAAAAATCCGCAAGCGGGTAGTGTATGTCCACAAAACACAATGGGTAACATAAAGCCACATGTGGACAGCGAATTTCTACAAAAAGCATAGCTCCACTAGAAGAGGACGGGGATGTAATTCAAATTTGAATCTCGAGTGTCGCAACCAACCCAAAAAGTGATAAGGAAAAATTACTCGCAATTAATATCGTCATGATGTTACAGAGGCTTTACAGTTTAAGACACTCTCTAACATTTCTAGATTCACTAACCTTGAAGTACTTAAAGCTACTAAGTCGTTGGACAAGCGTGTAATCGGAAGTGGTTTGAGGTGGTATCTTAAAAGACAGCAACCTATAGGGGATACAGATGTCGCCCGATCTTGTCCTAGGATTTTTTATGAAGATGTCGTTTAGCCATTAGGCAGCGCTTGGCTAATAATTGTTGGAGGAACGCAAAGATCTGGTATCATTTTCAAAACAAATACTTGGATGCAATGCCCAGAGTCTAGTTGTCAAAACTTGCACCAGACAAAAGAATAAGCACGTGAGCAACAAAAGTTCACTGAGATCTACATCTTAAAGATATGAAAAATGACAGGATACAAGAGTCGACATCCCCACCGCTGAAGCTGAGTATATATGCTCATATACTAAAACGTTTGGCGTAAATTTATGCTTTTCATAAGCTAAAGTGTATTTTTGTACGATTCTCACACCTTTTTTGACAGAAAAGAACGTGGCGTTTAGCACTATGTCTAAGTGTTCCTTGGTTTGGCCTACGCCACGCTCTATAGAAATTTGAGGAGTTTGCATAGATCTAGCCATCAATTTGCACCAGTCCAATGCTGGCTGTGTGAGTCCTGGGATAGGTAGCACCAGACTGCCTTTGTTAGCATCAAGGCAGGCACCTGTCCTGTCTTTGCCGCACGAGAAAGTCTGCGCGCTACTACAGCTTGATGAGGACGGTAACGATTGAGTCATTTCACTCCAGTCCACTTAGCTAGGACTGACGGACGGGACTATTTTGTTCGTGCCATGATGTACACTCCACAGGTGTACCTTTCGCGTTCTTAGCCTTTTAGGACAGTTATAATATGTCTTACCCGTTCTAAATAATAAGAATATGCTAATCACCCTTTGTCAATGCTATCTACAAGCCAGGCAACCTCGATGTCGTTTTCGGCGCTCTTTTGCGTAAGCCAAACTATACGTTGGCCAAACCAAGCAAACTTTTGTCGCTCTAGAGACGTAAGTACAATTTTATATCGCAGGCAAAACTGGCAAATAAATGTGGCTTTCTTCTCGGCAGCTACTCTAGCTGCACTACGGTGGACCTATTGTAATGTCGCGCTGGGAGAATGGCCTCGTTTTAACCAAAATTTGTTTGCAAATGCAGTGCAAGCGCAGATCTCTGAAAACCCTTCGCGGCGCGCCCAGGAAGCTAGATTTGACGTATCTGAGGCCGTGGGAAGAATCAACGCTTCAAATGGAGCAGTATCTGCTGAGTTGCGCTTGGAACGCGTGTCTGCTTGTCCAGGGACCTAGATTTGACGTATTTGAGGCCGTAGGGCGAATCGGCGCTTCAAATGGAGCAGTATTCGCTAAGTTGCGCTTGAAACGCGTGTGTGCTTCATGAAGCGAATAACGCGTTATAGCGGGTAAATCTCGTTCAAAGGGTCTTCCCCTTCCCGTTGTACTCGCTGACCGGATACTAGTATTTGCCGGAGCGCCCTCGATGTTCCCAATCGTATTCCTCTTTTGAAAGCAGAGATGTTTGCGGACCATTAGCCGTGGACAAACGGTAGACGCGCGTTTTCTTGGGATGAAAGGCTCCACCATCGACTTTTTTGCTCGAGTGGCTTTATGGTGGGGAACCACTCCAATCTTGCTGCACACGACGCAGGCGCAGCTTTTAGACAGGCGCATCGTTAGATGAAGACACAGCCTTCGCTGTAGCCACAGTCTTGAGACAGAGGCTGATTTGATGCAGAGATACCTCGAAATGCAACCTATTAATAAGTTGGCTTGGTTCATCAATAATTGATTCGGACGACTGATGGCTTTTTTTGCCGCCGGTTCTGTCTTCGTTATGATAAAATCGAACTTTACATTCAAAAGCTGAAGACCTAATTTTTGTGATTACAAATTTGAGGAGGGGAGGATATAACAGGTCGTCGAGGTGCTATGTAGAGATCGAAAAGCCCTTAACGTCCTTACAAAGTTTGAGCAACTTTTTATGCTAAAATATTAAAGCAAATGCTCGGCCACCAGCCTCACATTTTCGCGTTAGCAGCTAATGTTTACACCGAGCCCACTTAAGTACACAGTTCGACTTTTTGTATTTCTTACAGCTACTATCCCGTTTTCCACGAGACGAAGTATGTGGATGCAAAACTCGACCAATGTTCTAAGGATAGTGTGTATCCTTCTTCTTTTGGCCCAGAATTTGCGGTTTTCAAAGCGATACAGCTGCTGTCATAAGCGGACGCTGACTCCATTTCGTACGCCATCTAAATTGTGTACAAGAGCACACTAACAAATGATGTTGATTTTTATATGCAAGATTTGAGCTGGGAGCATTCCCAGCTTCGCAGACTCTGGAAAGAAACCTCGGTGCGGCCGGCTCGTTTGTGCGTTATCACTTCCGCGGTGCCACTCAAGCAGCGAAGCAAGCAAATCGTTTGCAAACGAAATCCTGTCCGACATTCCATCCTTTAGTACCTTAGCGTTATTCCGGGCGAAATAGATAAATTTTTCTGTAATCGTTTTTTATTGTATATGTATCGCTCATGATTGCTGCGATTAACGCGGGCGGCATATACACACTTTTTCGTATCACTCTAATGACACCGACGCAATTGTCTTGCGCAACTATTAACCTATTCTCCGCTAATCAAAGCAAGGGTACTCGGCCTCACCGGCTTACAATACGCCACAACTAACGATCTTAATGTCCGTCAACGGTCTGTGCTTGACACAAAATACGCCCTCGATGCTCTTCAACACATTTTGGCCTTCCACAACCTTCCCAAAGGCAACATGGCGGCCATTTAAATGCGGCAACGGCTTGAGCGAGATGAAGAACTGCGAGGCGTTCTTGTTAATACCAGCATTCGCCATGCCCAGCACACCTTCCTCCGAGAATTGCAGTGCATAGTTTTCATCGTCAAAGAAGCGTTGACTCTCGACCAATGCCGCGTGGCCACCCGTACCATCGCCCTTCAATACGTCGCCACCCACGATGTACACACCCTTGGTGACATTGTGAAACGTGGAGTTCTTGTAAGAACCAGAGCCCAGCGCCTTCGACTTGAATCCATCCGTGCACATTTTTATAAAGTTCGTAGCCGTCTGTGGCACAATGTCCTTGGCCAACTCCACTACAATACGCTCAGCCTTGGTACCACCGATGCTTACATCCATAAATGCGCGCGGCCGCGGCTGTGGAGGCGTGGGGACCATTGCATCATATGCCACGGCAGCTGCTTCGGGAGCATTCATCTTTTCTAGTGAGCGATGGTACCACCCCCAACCACGAGCTCCTGCGCGCGAGATGGCGTCGCCAGCACCCCACACCAGCTTCGAGCGACCAAACACAGACATGACGAGCACCACGTAATGGAGTATATATGTTGGGTACGCACAATCGTACTTAAAAGAAACATCAATGATTGATGTATGTCCTATCGTACTTAAATGTGACATAGCACAGAGGATATGGTTGATGCACAACATTTTGAAAAAAGATGGCGCAAGCGCTGCTTGTGGTGGTAGTCATTACGATAGTGCTCGTACTCGCGCAGTGTTTGCTGATAAACAGAGTATCAGCGACTATAATTGCGGGAGCAACGAGTGCCTTGGAGGAGAAGCCACAATTAAATGCCGTGGAAAAGAAGACACTGGTATTCGAAGAGTCGACACTGTTGCCAGTCGTGTTAATGCACGGCATGGGAGATGCTGCAGGAAATAGAGGGATGAAAAGGATTCAAAAGGTTGTGAATAAGCAATGTGTTTATTCCATTCATTCACCTATGCAATGCTACTGACAGGCAATTGCGGAACACCTTGGAGTGTATGTGGCAAGTGTACAGCTTGGCAACTCGGTAGGTGAAGATGTGCACAATAGCTTTTTTGCGACGATGAACAATCAATCGGAGATGTTTGCCAAGATTGTGCGAGAGGTATGGGGACTTGATGGAGTATATTATGTTTTAGTCGCCAAGACTTCTAATACGAGTATCGACTTGCGCTCACTGCTTTACGTAGGACCCGCACTTGGCAAATGGCTTTAATGCTGCTGGCTTCTCCCAGGTATCGCGATTTTTATTTTTACTGTAATTTACAAAATACCAATTTTACAACTCGCACATACCAATATTTCCAGGGTAACTTGGTGATCCGCGCATACATTGAGCGATATAATGACCCTCCTGTCGACACTTTTATATCATTTCATGGACCACTAGCCGGTGTGGGCGGACTACCACGTTGTCCCCCACTTAACTTTATTTGCAAGGAAATTGACAAGGTAAAGACGGATTCCGAGGTTTGTAAACATATTGTGACTGTTATCTTACCTTTGATTTGCATTTATCGCTCTAGCTTATTGGTGAGGCAGTCTATACGGAACGTGTTCAAGGTGAGATTGAGAAATATTTAGACAATTTTGAGCGACCGAGCTTACTACTTGTTGTAGATCTCATTGCTCAAGCTAATTATTTTCGTGACCCCCTTCGCATTGATGCCTACTTGAAGCACAGTAAGCATGCCACTTTTGTGTCGATGCAGTGTCATCTGTGCCCTAATTTTCGCTTCTTTGCATTTTGTAAAGCGGCATTTTTACCTGATCTAAACAACGAAAAGATTCCATTAAACCAGACGTACAAGGACAATTTTATAAAGCTGCGGAAGCTTGTGCTGGTTCGAGCCAGCGAAGACACACAGGTGTATCCTAAAGAATCGGAATGGTTTGGAATGTACCGCGATGGCGACCCGTACAAGCATGTGCTTGGCTTCAATGAGACCAGATGGTATCAAGAAGACTTATTCGGTTTAAAGACACTCGACCAGGCTGGCAAGGTGCACTTCTTGTCAACAAACGGCGATCACTTGCGCTTTTCGGTCAACTTTTTGCTAAGTCTGGTGGACAAGTATTTTCGCGTTGAACTATTAAGCAGCTGATTAGGCGTCCAACTTCTGAGTCGGGAATAATTTAGCAGATCGTTTCTTGCAAAAAACCTATCCTTTCCCTTTTCAGCGAATCAGAAGTACCCGATGCAAATACCGCCTGTAACGTGTTCTCCCTACCATATTCTAAAGCAAGCCCAACTCAGACACGAGGCACTTCAAGACAGCGCAGCGCACGCCGCCCTCTCGACCGATTGTTAATACACCACCAGACGTGATTTGATTGTGCGTCACTAATCAACCCTTTAAAATCGTCTTACCGGCTATCGTCAAATAGTTCGAGTGTAGACTAAGTCCTCGAGTTCAGTCAGGCGATTAGTTTATACCATTGTTTACACCCCTGCATAACAAGATGGCATCACAGGATCTAGTTGGGCGCCCATTAGTACCGTTCTTCGACGGCGACGATAACTTGAATGAATTGTTACAGTTGGGAGACAACGAGCGCGAGGAAATGGACGTCGATGCGCGCGTTTGGGATAAAGAACTCGGCTACTTTGTGTACCCAGCAGATAGAGAAGAAGTTCATTCAGACACAATAGCGAACGTGAAATGTAGAACTGAAAGTGGCAGCAAATTGTTGCTCACGCCTTCCATGATGTTATCCAGCAACGCACCAGATCTCTTTAGTTCAGTGGCTGCTGATGGGAATTCGGTACGAGCTAGCACAGGTATTTACCTTTGCAAAGCGGAGTCTTGTACAATTGCACTTTTTTGATAACTCTGATTCTTTTTGGTTCGCGTCAAATGCGATCTTAGCCACAGATGATGCTTGCGCGCGCAGCAACTCAATCAAGCGGGGCTCGAGGCAAAAAAGTCGACCTATCGCGTCCGGGGTGCGACAGAAGGACAAAGAAGAAGGCGTAGCGGCATGTACATTAAACGCGGTACCTGTGTTGAAAAAAACGAAAAGCAAAGGTGGTGTATCAATCTGCACTGGCGTGGCTAGTAGGCAACTGCCGATTGGCAAGCAACAGGAGCAATTGTCAGATTCGGGAAAATGGGCCTGGTCAGCGTTCCAGTCCTCACCTGATCCGACGGAGTTGCCAATACCGCCGTTTCTATCGGATTCACTGGAGGAAAGACTTTCCGTTGCGAAAGCATCGATATCCCGTCTCTTACCTACTTCACAGCCTTCTCAGCTCGCAAAGGTGCCAATTGCGCCCCCACTTCCACCGGAACCACCTCTTTCCCAGCCTTCAAGACCTACAGTACCCCCGGAAGCCCTGCAAAAGTCTGTCGAGTTTTCGATGACCCAAGATTTGCGTAGAATGCTGAACATTGCTAAGGGTTGATTCGGAAATGTTAAATTTGGCCAGGCTTGAATACTCTAATAAATGTGGGCTAGGGTGCGATGTGATGAACAAAATAGCGACCGGATATCTGTGTAAAAAGAGGCTGGCTTTATATAGTTGATGAGATAAGTGACGTAAAATGGACTTGCGGTTTCATTTTGTATCCACACACCCGTTGATTACGAAAAGCATTGGAGTTTCTATATATGTCAATGCACTCCAGAGAAGGTTGGGGTGACGCCCTCCTTCCAAGCGCGGGGGCTAAATGCTCGCGCGCTTCGGGCAGGTGCTCTCGGGCATCTGCAGGTCTTCAACGAGTCTCACCCTCGACGCGACGGTCTCCGGCACCAGGGCGCCACCTGGGCTCTTACCAAATCAGAGCTAAACAAAATAATGGAAGACCCTCACGACCTCGGTGCTGGTTGCACTGCCCGCCGAACGAGACCCGACGTATGCGGACACCACTCTATGGCGTAGACTAGCCAGACTGAGCCTAGCACGTGTATAACTTGGCAACGCGATAACGTAATACAATACAATACAATACAATACAATACATATGTCGATGCAATGAACGTGGGTAAATTGTTTTCATTAACTTTAATGCAATGAACGTGGGCCTTGTTATAGTAGCTGGTGTTTGCAGCGTAGGATAGATTCTCGATGCAGAGCACCATCGCACAGTTGGCCATTCGGGCGGCAACGCTTCGGGATTAAAAACAGCACTTTCTAAGCAACGCTATTTATAGGTCTTCGAGCTGCGACGTGCTTGATGTCTACTTCAAATCTATGTTCGCAAACAAGTACGAGTACAGTGTCCTTGGTTGGTCAGCGTGATGCCCAAATATACGTCATTGGACTTATCGCCGACTTCGTTGAGCCTCAGCCAAAGCTGTCCAGCATGTTTGAATCGAATAAAACGAACGCTACCGACTGTAGGTCACGGCATAAGAAAATGGGGTCGCGACAAGTGTACATTAAATTCAATATAAAGAAATTTGTTTATATGGAGCCGCTGCATTTGGAACTGATCGTAAAAATGATGCGTAGGCTTCGATGCAATAATGTGAATTTGGACACGAGACGTATAGGCTCCAATGCCGTGAGGTGACGAAAAGTATCGCTGAGCGAAATATTTTGAGCGGGGGTTCAATTAATAAGATTTATTGCGTCAAATACGGATTCATCGAATTCATCTTAGCACGCTGCCAATTTTCGTAGATGTCGATTTTAACTTCACGACCAAGGAGGCACATTCGTTTTGTCGAAATTGGGAAAAATGCACCTACCAAGCTAGATATGACAAATGCCACGAGTAACTCGCGCTGCTTGCGAATATAAAAATGTTATATTCCATCAATTTACAGTCCGAGATGATCAAATTGATGCGTGACCATTTTTGTCGATCGGGCTTCCGATAAACAATTTAGCATTGATCGCGCCAAAAAAGAAAGGCAGCTTAGAAAGTCACCTTACTTTTTCAGCTTGCTTTCCTAGAGTGCATTTATATAATTTTTAGATTCTATTGCTCCTTCATTGCGCATTGCCTCATTAGGTACTTCTATTCACCGCTCGAACTGAAATTGATAGTTTTGGCAAATGTGCGATCTAAATACACAACAAGGGTAGATCACAAATATTCGGCGCTCCGCCTAGCGCATAAGACTTGCTAATTTTTATGAGCCTGAAAAAGTGGCTGCTTTTGCAGCCCTTCCTCTTCGTATTAGCTAAAAATCGTCGTGGCTTTCAAGCTTTACGAGCAAAGTCTATGCTTGAGGGCTCAAGCAGCACAGGAATTTGTATCTCCAGTGGTAGCTAGTGTAAGCCGATGAAGCTGATTTTATTTTGTGGAAAACAGCTTTCGTGTTGAATACAAGCTGTCAAACCCAACGTGCTTGCCGACACTATTTGTGCAGAATTGGCCCACATTGGTGGTGTCAAGAGGCTGTTTGGTGAACAGATTCGTCAGCATGTGAGACAAGACAGGCATGGATCTCGTGGTCTTGCTTAGTGTAGCCATTGTAGCGCAAATTTTGTTCCCGGCAGCAATTAAGTTCAAAGGGACTAGACCGGAGTCGTTTGGCTGACTGGCTTTCTCTGTAGGCAAAAAAGGGCCCATTCACGACACTATAAAGCGAGCATGTTTGCATTTGCAGCTGTACTTCACTTGTCGGTGCCTGTACTCGAAAGCGCTGAGAGCGACGTGGGCTTTCTCTCATACATTACGTGAGATTAGTCACCGTGACTTTGGTGGTATAAGGTCACGCTGATCATGTAGCTTTCTTTAAAATTTTAAATTGAGAAATTTTTATTCTCTTTTAAGTAAAGACACTGACTGAGCTTGGACCCCATAGTAGATGCCAACGCTGGAAGAGCCGAAAGCTGTAGACCCTGAGCCCGAGAGCATAGACTTAACGCTTGAATGCCATTCAAGCGCAAAAGGGAGCAATCCAGGACAATAATTTAATGTTGGTGAACAACAGCTCACTACTTCTGGTTCATTAGATATCATACACTGCGATCTAAAAATTAAATTAGGTCGCACCAGTTATAAGCGACAGTTTAATGATGGAAGAATTGTTTTTATCAATAACTATAATCGTTATGTATACCGGTATAAATACCGATAAAACCGACCATCTGTCCCGAAGTTTCAATTTCGACGTGTTCAACTTGAACACCGCAATTGACAGCCATGCGTCAGTCTCCGCCTTTCTAATTTTTGGCAAATACCCGGCACCTAGATCTTTGTCTATTAGCCAATCGTGCACCTTGATCCCCTGAGTCATTTCTTGTAGTCGTTTTCATTTCCAATCTACCGCCTCCTACCACCGCAGACCTGCTTTGTCTTTCAGCACTAATGAGCGCTCCGTACGTCCGTATCAGCCAGATCGCCAGCCACTTAAGTTCGCATGATCCACGTGCCGAAGAAAATGAGTTTGCGCAGCGTGTGAAGCAGACCGAGTCTTTCTTGCGGGATGAGCGGTTTCAGTATGTCAAGCGCCCCTACGGCGCCGAGGACGTGGTCAAGCTTCAGGGCACGATTCCTGCTTCGAGTGCCGGTGTCGCCATGTCGCGTAAGCTGTACAAGATGCTTCGCGAGCTACAAGACGCTAAGAAGACGAGCCACACATTTGGTGCGCTGGATACGATTCAGGTGACACAGATGGCCAAGCACTTGACGTCTGTCTACGTGAGCGGCTGGCAGTCATCATCAACGGCTTCTACGTCCAACGAGCCTGGACCGGATGTGGCCGACTACCCCATGGACACAGTACCTAACAAGGTTGACCAGCTCTTTCGCGCTCAACTCTTTCACGACCGCAAACAGTATGAGGCCCGTCGCCGCATGACCGCCGACGAGCGCGCCCGTGTCCCGCCAACCGACTTTATGCGACCGATCATTGCTGACGCTGATACTGGGCACGGGGGCTTGACAGCTGTCATGAAGCTGACGAAAATGTTTATCGAGCGCGGTGCCGCGGGCATTCACCTCGAAGATCAGAAACCTGGTACGAAAAAATGCGGCCACATGGGCGGCAAGGTGCTTGTCTCTGTACAAGAGCATATTCAGCGTCTGATCGCTGCACGTCTGCAAGCTGACATTATGGGAAGTCCACTAGTGATTGTGGCCCGAACGGATGCTGAGGCTGCGACTTTGTTGGACAATAACATTGATCCGCGCGATCATCCGTTTATTATTGGCGCCACTAAGCTCAATGTGGAATCGTATATCGATGCTACCCACGCTGGGCGTGAAAGCGACTGGGACAAGCGTGCACACGCCATGACGTACCCGGAAGCGGTTCGTGAGGCTTTGAAAAAGTTGGGGCACTCGAATTATCTGGCCAAGTGGAACGCCCAGTGCTTGGAGCTTAGTCTGCCTAAGCTACAGGCTCTGGCGAAGTCTTTTGGCGTCAACATTGCCTTTGATTGGGACGTTGCTCGTACGGTCGAGGGCTATTATCGCGTGCGTGGTGGCGTAGAGTACTGCATTGCTCGTGGCCGTGCTTATGGCGAGTATGCTGATTTGATCTGGATGGAGACGGCCAAGCCCGGTGTGCCCCTTGCGCGCACGTTTGCTGACGGTGTCAAGGCTAAAATTCCTCACCAAATGCTGGCGTACAACCTGTCGCCGTCCTTTAATTGGGATGCCGCAGGCATGTCTGATACGGAGATTGAGACTTTTGTGACCGATCTTGCGCGCCTGGGCTTCTGCTGGATGTTTATCACGCTGGCGGGCTTTCACAGTGACTCCCTGGGCATTACGCGCTTTGCGCGTGACTACGCTAAGCGCGGCATGCTCGCGTACGTGGAGGGTGTGCAGCGTGCTGAGCGCAATGAGGGCGTAGAGACGCTTAAACATCAGGGCTGGTCGGGCACGGAGCTTGTCGACGCTATGCAAAACATTATTACAGGCGGACTGTCGTCGACAAAAACGATGGGCCACGGGGTGACGGAGTCTCAGTTTTAAGCCAGCTGCCACGAAGATTGCAGCTACATTCTGACTGCGGTTATTTTCCATGCGTGTGAATATACATCGAGTAACGCGAACGCTTTAGCAAGAAAATGGAGGCAGAGCTTGGTGCAGAAGCTTACTAATTCATCTTAACTTTTTTAATAATATGAAAGGAGTATAATCCTAATATTGCTGCAAATTCTCGACTTTCTAGAGTGGTTGAGGTGAAAAAGTACCTAAATTTTGGACTGTAATGACTCGAGCCACTTCACACTATTGGGTGTGGGGTAGTTATGTGAGCTAGACGCTCCACTGGCACACTTTCGTGTGTGATTGTTCGTCCACTTTAGCGTCGATTGGCACTGCGACTGCGCGGGATACTGTTAGCTACTAGACCTGTGTTAGGCACCAACTTTGTTACACTATTGAACTCGAAATGGTTGTGGGGGCTGGGACGCCCCCCCATAAATAGCTGCCGTTTTCTAGTCGAATACATACGTTCTCGCAACTGTGGCGCAACACGTTTGTAGGTAATTTAATAATGCTAACTTTTTAATCTGAAGCAGCTATTTTTTTCTATCCCTTTCGGCCATTTTATCCAACTTGTTTCCTGACTTCGACACAGTATTAAACTTGCTGATAAAATCAAACCGCTCAACTGTTCCTTCTTTATCAAGCCTGGAGCCGCAATGCGGTGGCGCTTACGAATCGCGTGAGCTAGCTTATGTGTTCACGTAAAAGCGTGTAGCCTATTAAGGAATTCACGGTAAAGCTCAATGCAAACGCAGCGAACGAGATCAACACATTAGCGTATCAACGCTCACACTGCGCATCATGTCATCATCAACGTCGTCCACATTTTTTGCCTGAGTATCGGTCTGACAATGGTCCGCCATGGAAATATTCAGCTTATTGCCGAGCACATTACAACACACTTCCGAAATGATTCAACTAAGTAAGAATATCGGGCCAAGGCAACTGACTCTAAGAGTCCTAGAAGTCCCTGGTATTGAAAGGCACAATTGAAATGTGGCGCTCCTGTTTTGACATCATTGACCATTTCCGGGACAGCCGATTTTTATCAATCACTATATTGCCGAGTCCTTCAGCAGACCAGACAAGACTTCGGCACATTTGTCAATGGTGCGGCCGTATTTAGCGGAGTCACACTTACGCTTATATGGGCAGACTTACTTGTACAACATTTGGTCACTATTTGCAAGTAAAATTAATTCATACGTCTTCTCTCGATTAAGGAATTTGCTAAGCGGTGTATCGTTAGCCAAGAATTTTGTAAGGGTCTTGAAATCTCACTTCAGCAGAAAAACGCACATGTGGCCTTAAAATGTAAGAGGTAAGGCATATATTTCGTAATTAGATGTGGTGTATGATCCATGACGTCGACGAATGATCTAGCACCAAGCAGCAGAATTTTTAATCTGACGAAAGTATACTGTATCGACAGCACCTCTTTGTGTTTAGACAGGAATTTTATTCCTGCAAAACTGGAATTGTTGTATTCTAAAGCGTTCGCTCAATTTCGCCCCATGGCGTCATCCTGCGTCAGTGCGATACCAATGGCAAACTTTGATGCATCACAGACAGCACTAATCGGTCATTTTGGGACCAACAATATTATTATAAAACGCCTCTCGGGGTTGAAAATTCGATCCCATTCTATGCAGGGTTGGACAATAACCTATTCACCCTTGCGTAGCTCGAAATACACTTGTTTGGGTAGTTGGTCAGGCCAAGGCATTTCTTCGTTCTTCTATCTTTATAAATTCGGCCGATCCACAATGAGAAAAACCTTAGAATGTTTAATTTGACGATACCATACTGCATCGCAAGCATCTCTTCGTGATTCGACCGAAAAGTTCTTCTTGCAAAGATGAAGCTGTTGATATTCCAACGCGCTCGCTTAATTTTGCCCCTTGGCATCTTCCTGCATCAGTGCGGTATCAATGGCAATCTGACGGATCACAGACAACATTAAACGGTCATTTTGGATCCAACAAGAGGAGCTTGAAAATTTGCCGTCGACCGTATCCACAATGGCGTCTATATTTAACTTTTCTTGAATTCATCAAACGCGTCTCAGTGTTGAGTTTCCAATCACATCCTATGAAAAATTGGACAATGATCTAGCCATTTCTGCATAGCTTGCACTATATTTGCTTGAGTAATTGGTCAGGCTAAGGACTTTTCAAGTCCTCCCAGCTTAATGCAAATTCGGCCGATCTACGATGGCATTGATCTTAGCGAGATGTACTTAGGAGGCATGCTTTATCGCAAAAACAAGGATTAAAAAAGCGCTTATTTTCATTCGAAAAACTTTGTTCGTGCGCATAAACTCCAGCACTAAGGCATTAGGTTCTTCGTAATCTTCCATCCCCTGTTTACACAATAGTGGACATAAATAGCATAGTAAGTGTACCCTGAAGGCCTAGACAGTTGCGTCACCTGACGAGTATTCGTCGCAAAAGCAATCAAGCCTTGTGCTGATCGCAGTCGTTGGTATGTCATTACATGTATAAAGAGATAAAATACCCGTCGACCAACACGAGTGCTCTTTACATCGCATCCCGCCAATTTATTTGCAACAAATTATTTTGAAGGTTATGTGTCTATCCCAGAATAGTGACCTCATCTAGCATATCGCGAGAAGCTCCATAAAGCGGAATGCCGTAGGCGGGTCCTGCGAATTTACATCTTGGTGGTTTTTTCTTAGGAATATAATAAGGCTATGCAAGACCAAACAATGTTCCAAGCTTACAAAGTCGATCTATATACGTGAATGTTCTAAGTTGATCCAGTCGCTAAGCGATCAGTGACAGTATCACATTTGTGTGCTCGCAAATCCTTCGCATATGACGGACTCGCTTCGACAGAGAAGCATCAGGCTAAATTGCCTGAGGCCCATGAGTCCACGAGGACAGACCGAAGAAGTAAAGATTCTCCTCCTGGTTGCCTCAACCGCTAGTATGTTATGGCATGGATATACGAAGTCTTTAGAGTCAATCTCACTCGACCCTAAATATCTTCCAGAGCTTCGCTTTTTACCAGAACCCGCTCCACGCCCATCATATGCTGATGTTCTTCCGCAGTATACCAGACGGCAGGTTTAAATCAGTGAGCGATACTTACCGGTCAAATTGCCACATTGATTTGTGGCAAAGATGGCTTAAAGCTAATGTGATACAGTCGAAGCCCTTCTAACGGGGCATAGAGTGGCATGATGATGTCTGAGCAATACTCATAAATGGCGATACTTGCCGCATCTCTCAAAAGATGTCGTTGGCTTTCAACGTGCCGCCTAGAAAGTAAGCTCGGTGGTCAACGCCACTCACAAGGCCTTCTTTGTAAAAAATCAGGTGCACGTGGAAGACCTCCTTTTGGGCCACACCCAAGCACAGGCCTTGATAAAGACACTCTTTTCGGGCCACACCTGAGCACAGTCTTCAATAAAAACACTTTGTTTGAAAAAGAGTTATCGGTCACTCGGCAAGCAGAGCTTGTGAGCGTTGCACAAAGTTTAATTTTACTCGGCGATTTGCAAGAAAGCGGTTCGAGGTGGTCAGAGCTGACCTCGTTTACTCTGTACACAGCAAGGCAAACGCTGTAATCGCTTAGCGTTCTCTGACCCAAAGCACGGAATTTCCCCCTTCCTTTTTTAATTGTTCCCATCGCTTCCGTGAGTAGCTTCTGTTTGTCAGGATATCTCTTTAAAACTTAATCTTCATCGAAGCAGACGCCGATTACATCCTCTGTTGGCGATGGTCCAACAGGTTTTTATGGATGGGTGACGCACACGAGCTGCTGCAGGTCATGTGCAGTAAATGTTACAGCTTGCAGAAGTGTCATATAGTTTAGACTGTCTGGTATGCCCTGATACAAATGAGTATATAGCTCCATTTTCTGAAAAGATCGGCCTTAGCGACCTTGTTGTAGGTTGGCAACGAGTGCTACAGGGGGCAGTAAAGGTATCGTACTAATTTTCTTTGAGAATGCTCGAGATCAGATTTTTAGCCTCTTATTCTATGCTTGATAAGATTTGTTGAGTCGCAAACCGCTATCTCGAAAAACACGAAGCGATAGTAGAAAATTATTCAGATATGCATTAGACCGTGTAACTTTTAGCTAACTCTTCCTTTCTTTATTGAAAAAGAAGGTACGGAAATGCCCCTAAACATCCTGAAGCCTTCTTGCGATATTCCAAGCAGACAGTTTATATACGTAGGCTTAAATTTGCGAAGTGCTACCAATTATGATGGGTTCATACATCAACTTTTACAGAGAAGGCGAGCAGGAAGAAGTTTAATCGTAATGACGCTTCCATTCGCGCTATTAAATAATATGAATATCCCCTCGCTTTACGGGCTTATTGCTTTTGCAGCTACCAAGAAGGTGAAACGCGTCACGGCATTTGTGCTCTATAAGAAAAAAACACCCCCATGTAGCTGCAGTGGTTAGTAGCTTGGCATGAGACCGGGAGGTGCCTTGTCCGGTACTTTCAAGATCCGAATTAAGACATTAAAAGAAAAGCCGTTGAAGTGAACGAGCTACCAACTCTAAGAAGTGCTAATCAGCACCCGAAATGTGTGCGTGAAAGCTGAGCGGGATGAATGTCCACCGATCGAAAAAGCCTTGTAGATACGGAGCCCTACCTAGAAATGGGTCGAAAAGCAGCCATCATCTCGCTATGGAAACAGGATAGTCTTAGCAAGTGGCTTTCGTAAGCATTAAGCTTTTTGCAAACAAGAATTATACTTTAGGACTCATTAAGCATGTACTTTGGTACCTTGCGGCAATACCAATATAATAGAAATTCCAGCATCTATGAGCGAAGTTAATCATGTAAGGTCCTCGCGTTTGCTTGCATTTACCACTACATTCCCATGATAATTTAATGGACCTAACATTAAATGCTAAGCGAATAGAGAGGTACCACGACCCAACAGATCGCATTTAAAGCTTATACAGAGGGAAATAATTCTCTATGCACTTTAATATCTTGCACTTTATTGTGCAGCCGTCGATCCGACTGTAATGCTCACGTATCTTTTGAACGCAAATTATCGTCTCTTTTTCAGGGGTCGCAAGGGTGCGGAGACCTGATGGGATCGCAAGTTGACCGTCAATAGCCAACCTCGAAAGCAACGTTCATTCGGGCGGCAGCTCTACACAAAAAATGTGCGAGACCGAGACGCAAGAGGCC
Source organism: Plasmopara viticola (assembly GCA_001695595.3). NCBI lineage: Eukaryota > Oomycota > Peronosporomycetes > Peronosporales > Peronosporaceae > Plasmopara > Plasmopara viticola. The sequence goes on from MBPM02000072.1 coordinate 197,116, forward strand.
TCCTTCAATGCTTCTATTAAAAACATTTCCTTGTGGTATGCGCTGAGAGCAAATGTTCTTTCTCAGGCAACATGCTTTTTGCGAAGGCAATTAGCTTCACAGAACGCGAGAGATCCGTGAATCGGCTTTGACTTTACTTCGTGGAGACAGAATGAGGGGGCTTCTTGGTAAGTCGTGGTCTTTGTGCCGCACGTTGAGGAGCGACTCTATATATGCGCTAGGATTTTGCCGTCTCAGCGCCTGAATTGGCAGTAAGCCGAAACCGAGACATATCGGATGTGTTTTTTTCAAATCGCCAAGACCAAGCTGCACTTTGCATTTAGCACCTTCTCAGATGTATCAAGAATTTGAGTTGCAATGATCAAGAGACTTTTTAGATTAATATTTGGCGGCGACAGTTTCCAAGGATATCCCAGAACAAATTTAAATCATCTTTGTATTCTGGCTCTTCATGACGGTAAGTGGAATTGCTAAAGAAGGCATGATGCGGTGCCAAATGTACGCACATAGCCGCATAGGGTCGTGATAAGACACTGGCTTTCTTTAAACTTAGTTCTTTTCATGTATACCACACATAGAGTGGCCTCTGATAAGTGACGTGCAAAGAAGACGAGCGCACTGTTTGGTGCCACGAACAGGTAGTACCCTTCCCATCATTCTAGTCACAGCCATTTCCTTCAGTCAATCGTTGACATATCATTTTCATCCAGGCTTTGTGTCTTTGACTTCACCTTGCTTTTTCTGAGCATCCCAGACAGAATTTTGCTCCCTGAGAGCAATGAATTTTGCCATCTTCGCGGTGGTGGGGGGTCTGACAGCAAGTATACCACCTTTCGGAGTGTGATCCGCGGGAAAAAAAGTTGTTCTGACACCATCTTCAGCAAAACACGACGCTTCTTCACAACGTCAACAATCGAAAGGACAGCTCTCTAACGTAAAAAATCGCTGTCGCTGAACGAGTCATTTCACACTTCTTGACCCGAAAAACCTCTGTTAGTCGTGTTGATTACAAAATTATTGCATTTTCGAGCACCCGTGGTGCTCTCATTCTTCTTCATCATCAGGTGTCAGCGGTTTCTATGGATTGCAGAGCATAGAAAAATAATTGGAGTGCATTCTGAAGCGGGAAGTCCAATCAAATCTACCCTTGCCTATGCGCCTCTTCAGTGAACGAAAGATTCCTGTTTATCGTCCACGGCACACGCGCATATGCACAAAGGCCAATTTTGGTATCGATATCAAAGCAACCTTCTCGGGAGCTGCCTTTATCGTTGTGCATGAACAGTCAAGAATGATACATAAGTTACCCCCTCTTCGGCGATATAGTGGGGGAAATTGTAATTTACCATTACACTAACATGTGGTTCTGCGGCTTAGCTCGCTACGTGCATTAAAAGATTGGTGACTTTAGTACGCGATATTGATCTATACCAATTTTTACTCTGAGGTATATTGCAGGATTAAATCTTGTTGTTTGTGGCGAACTATTGGTTAAGCCCAAATGTAAGTAGTGTATTCCCTTGCACACGTCGAACACTTAGCACTGGCGATACTGAACAGTCGTTTACCGAGAGGTCGTATGTCTTCGTTCACGCTCGAGTAAAGTGTTGCGTGAATCAGCCGCAGAATGAAAATTTAGTTAGCATTTTTCAACGAGTGCCCTGATAATAGGTGTTTGAGAAGCTCAAAATTGCACTAGTAGTCGGCAGCGATGTGTGTGCGCTTCGGCGTTGAGCCAGCTCACAAATTTAAAGCCGACTCATTGCGCAATTTCAACTAAAAACCAAGAGTTGAAGCTCCAAATTGAATCTTGAAAATTCTACTAAGTTTCGCTTCCCAAAAAAAATTTACGATCGCTTTTTATGCAAACAGAATGCTTACGACACCAACATATTTATTGAGAATTGCAAGCGCAGTCATTATACACATACGCTGCCAAGCTCGCACGTCGCCTTATTTTACATAATCCGTTGTTGTCTCTAGCTATTTGGTTACGCGAATCACCTAATTTTTGAAGCAGTGATTGCTGCGACCAATAGCGTTGAGGCTCGCTACATTCAGCGTGTGCGACAAAAAAAATGGCAGATAGTTGTTGCAATTATATAGTCAATTATAAATGTACTAGTGCAGATGAACCAAGTGTCATCCACCAGACCATAGAGTGGGAGGCGGCTCCCACCCAAGACTGAATGCAATTTTCATTGATTGCATAAATATGCCCAGACCGTGAAGGGTCTGGGCAGTGGAAAACGCCCTTTTAGATTAAAATTTCCGCAGTACAGGGGGATATCGTTTAAAGCGTTTTTGAGTAGCTTTGTGCAGCCCAAGATTGCAAGAGCTGGCGACTCTTTCGGAAGCCACGGCCTTGCAGCTCCACCCTCTGCTTACATTTTCTTTCCCCTACTTTGTCATTTGACTTACCGACTTTAGTCAAACACATTAGCTACCATATTAAGAGAGAAACCCAGCGTAATATTGTAGTAATGATGTTTCTAACTCCTCAAGTAGTCATTAGTAATGATTAAGAAGAGGATGTGTAAATTTTCTCAAGGCTGTCGTATCATTGCGTCTCACAGCTCACGCGCTTTCCACTCAGTCCATCATTTGCCCGAAGACGTACAACATGGTGTTTATCTCGCTCCACAATGTCGTCTGCAATTTCACCGATACGAAGCCGTACAATCAAGAGCATTTGGAACCATCTCGAAAGTTTAAAAAGCCCTTACAAGTAGTGGTGACTCCAGGGTTGCCAATCAAGCAGCAAAACACTTCACTTTCACGCGCGAGTCTTTTCCACTTGTCGACACAGCGAGCACCTTCGATGCTCCCTTCTTTTGTGTTATATGTCTTGGATAACGCCATGCGACAGAAGTGGGTCGTAACCAAGAGCTCCATGGACTGGGCACAGCTGGTCAATAAGATCCGTCGAGCTGGATACAAGTGCAACAATCTTGGGTGTTGTGGCCACTTGCAACAAATTATCAAGACGTCGATCAAAACTCGGCGTTTGTGGGGTTCTGTCACCCACTACGAGCAATGTACTGCGTTCCAGACATTTGTGAACGACTTAGTTCTGGCCGTCCTAGGACGCGATACTCCTTGTAAGGCTATGCAGCATACCCGGCATCTTGTTGAAGAATTCCTTGAGATTGCACATCAGCAAAGCAAAGCGATTGACTGTATGCTACTTCATGAAAATCCAATTGCATCACCAACAATAGCTTCATTGGAGCCCTGTCTTGCCAGAACAAAACGCGAAGACTCGAGTGATGCGAGCGCCGACACTTGCGAGTGCCCAATTTGCTGCAGCGATTTGGCTGATGATCAAACGTTGCGTCTGATGTGCGGTCACATCTACCACACCGAATGTGTACGTGTGTGGCTGAACCTTCAGCACACGTGTCCTGTGTGTCAAGTGCAGCTTAAAGAGGGCATCTCGCACGTCGAATGAGTGTGAAGCACGTGACTACTGATACTTGTAAAGTGACAAGCTGGAGCGGTCCCACATGTCAGTAAAATTGGTCCAGTTTTTGCTTCCGTTCGGGCGGTCAGCAATTCAAAATTGTAGGAGATTGTCAGCTTGTTCGATAGGTATATACTGTCATTCACCTTAGATTACGTTGTAGCCAAGCTCAATAATTAGCCTCGCTGCTTCTATATCGCTAACTATTTCTTTGCTCCGTCATTTGTAGCACAAGAGTTTTTGTCATCCTCGTAATATGATGTTCCATATGCCAGAAAAAACTCTTCACGTACGGCCACTTCCTTCCACGTAACAATATACAATTGATTCAAAACGATCGGACTCGTCGTGTCCTGTGGGTTTTCAATTATGCAGCCAGGTACGAGGATGCAATTGTTGTAAAACCCAGAAGCATCCCAGTAGACATCAGCCGGATATTCGTATACACGGTCGTTCGGAAATCCGCCAGCGGATCCATCTGCGTCAACTAAGCCGTCAAAAGGCATCAAGCGATGCCCATACTGCGTTTGAAATTTATCAACATCTCGTACGGTGCCGTTGACAACGACAAAAGTTTCTCCCAGCTCCCCGCATCGCGCTACCTTGTTCAGTCCATCATGGTGCATTTCTTTGGTAATTCGTCGAACACCGAAAATACAGACTACTGAGAAAGCCGGCCATGGGTGGTCTGACAAATTAAAAAGCCCCCTTCCGGCATTCGGAATGCCGGAAACCGCAACACCAACGGTGCCATTATCATTTGTCTCTTGGTAGGTAATGGTTTTTAAATTCACCTTTTTAAACACTAGCTTTGGCGGCTTTGCAATTCGTCGTTTGACTGCAGCTAGCTCGGCGTCTGTAAGCTCGAAGTGAGGAGAGCTAGAAGCCTCGCTTTCAGTGACGGGAGACGAAGAGGCGCTACTGCTCTCAAGTCTTCGCTTCTTTCTATAATGACAAGCAAAAAGCACACACGTTTAATTTACAAATCCATCAAAAATCTTATAGACAGCAATAATCCACACGTACTGAGCATCCTCGTCAAATATAGCAAACATCTTCATTTGTCGAGAAATCATGCTTTTCATTGCAGACGAGTAGGCCTTCATAGGATTCTTTGTAGCTAAAATCTTTTGGCAAAGTTTCACCATGTGGACAGACGGATTCGCCACCTGGTGATGACGACAGCGGTTGCACAGTTCTTTTGTAATGCAGCACAAATCAGCTTTAGAGTTAATTTTGGCAATCATTTCACGCGCCATGGTATCGAGCTTAAAAACTTTGGTCAATTCTGCCACAAGTGCGCTTGGATTAACCTTTGATTCGTCGTCAACTGACTTAAGGATCGCATCCGCGGCAGGACTATTGGCAAACTGAATAGTTTTCACTCGTCTCACTTTTCCAAACACAAACGCCGAGAAATTTTGACACTTGACATTTTCCATTTTTTTCCACATGTCGTCAAGTAAAATTTCATCCACGTCCGACACCGCACGCGCTGCTGTTACATCCAGATCCCACGTGCACAAGAACGCATTACGAAGCAGATCCAAGGGGTCTTTAACGCGTTTTCTCTTCATTAAGCTTGCATTCGTCGGTAAAGCGGATGCGTGGAGCAGCCATGGCATAATTGACTTAGTGTAATGATGCAAAAACATCTCACCACCCCGCCTACCTCCTTTTTCAGACGGATCCCAATTGTTAAACCCGAAATACTTTATATTCAAGTCAAGGACGGTATCCAGTTCTTCCATTTCCTGAGGTGACGCCCGTCCAAGGTATAGTTCCCATGGACCTGGCTGTATTCCGTGCTTTTTCATGAGTGCCACGACCTCGGGAGATGCTGAGGGTTTGACAGGGGATGATGAAGCGTCAGAAGCTAGTGACACTTCTCGCTTTAACATCTCAAACGCTTCGTCAATTTTGTGCATTGAGTCATCTTTGCACGCATCCTCATCTTCTAAAGGCGCCGAGTACTGCAATCCCCACTTGGTCCAAAACTCAAATACTGCTCGTACGTTTGACTGATCGACAAATCACAAAAGAAACGCCGTCAAAAAATGCTACAGTAAGCAGCATGCGCCTCATCGACGTACATTGTGTTTTGCATCGTCATGCAATTTTTGCGCGAGCTGGAATAGAATTTTTTCAAGCGAGATCACCAAAGCCGACTCCCGCATCTTCACGTTTCGCTGTTTTTGCGGGTAATTCGCTCGCAAAGACTTGATGACATCGTGCACAACATATACGATGTTTGCTCGTGCCTTTGACGACTGCATGGCATCCATGGTTTGCGCTAATTTTTGACAAATTGCCTCATGCAAATGCTGATGACGAACAATATATTTAGAACAAGCCTAGTAAAACAACAAGTATAAGTCAACGTTGCCAATGTACCCAACTATTTCTTACTGGGTAAAATTGTAACACACAACGCACCTGAATTGCCGACGGTTTCGTATCCAATTGATCAATAAGCAAGTCAAACTCCAGCATTGGGTCGCCAAACGTGTGTGAAATCGCCTTGGCTGTCGACTCCAATTCCTCCATAATTTTCATTCGCTCGTGCAATTTCTCCTTCATCTCTACATTCACTTCTGCCACAATAAATCCAATCACAACGCCATCTCGATCGGTGCACAGTGACTTTATAGAGTCAGGACTTGCTCCTGCGATACACACAATGATGAGCACGTTGAGTTTATTCACAAAATGAGCCATTTTGTCCATTTGTCAGCTTCTTACCGCTTTTACGTAGTCGATGAAGACATTTAAGACTTTTCAACACCATGGGAACCAACAGGTAGAGCGTAAAGTTAAACGTAGACGCCATAAATTGCACACAAAGAGCGCACTCGTGTTTCTTCATGTAAACTTTCATATCTTCGCAATTTTTGGCAAAAAATTTGCAAAAGAAACCCTTCTGTGGAATGGCAGACAGCTTTGCCTTGGTACTCACAGCCAGACGACGTGGAAAGTCCTGTAGCAACGAGCGCTTCTCCGCCGGTAGTCGGCCAACCAAATCAATGGATCGGCCTTGAAATTTCACGTCGAGTCGCCAATTATCGCTCATTCTTGCCTTCTTGTGCCAATTTTTGCCAAAATGCCGTCGAATGAGCTCGACAAACGTCGATTTGATACAACTTTGACAGTAAAAATGAGCTCGAGAGCGCGAGAAGCACGCGTGGCGTACGTACAGAGCTCGTACAAAAGCACGATGCTGATTGTGGGCGGCTAACTTGCAGTGAGTATGCGTAAATCGAAGGTCTCGCGTTCAGGCAACTCGTTCTAGGATTCAATGCTTGCGGACACAGTCTCGCGCGGCTGCTTTAAGGGAGACTGTCCGGCCACCGAGCCCTCTCGGTATAATTGAAAGCGCACGCGGATTGGCTTAAATAAAAGTATTGATTTGTACCGCAAATTGATTGGCTGATCTGGTCAAGTATTAATCTGAAGATGTGCAATACAAGAAGCGGGGGTTGCGTGTGCGCTGGCAGTAGGGCTTCTGTGCTGCCTTAATGCGCTCTCAGTCAACAAGGTACTGCTTGCTAGAACTTGCCTCCACACACTTTTGTATTAGAATAAACGTTCAACTTGTTATGTGCTTTATGATAAGTAAAGTTCATCGATGGAATTTACTCCTTGATAACATCCGTAAGGCAGATTGCGAGTACACTATTAATGTATGCCGTTTGCCGACAATTCCTCTAACATACTTGAATGAAGAAAGCGATTCACAGAGTAGAACTTCTCATTGATCCGTCCAATTTATCATCGTCGTCGCAATTTGATAACTATAATCATAACACCACGCGTACTGCTTCAGAGAGGAAGATTTGCGTACAAAACACAAGCCGATCATGAAGCTCCTTGATGAGGTAGCACTCGCTGCGAAGTAAATGTTTTTCGCTGATGGAATCGATTCGAGATGGTCCACACGCTTAAAAATGGCACCGAGCTATTGAATCTTTAATTATTCAACTTGTGTCGGTGTCTTGAGTGCTCATCTTCTCGTTTGACAGGCCAATTTCTGGGTGCACTGGCCAAACCAGTTGTAAATTTGCAGATAGCTAAATATTTGCGTCAATTTTTCGAAATACCTGCGCCCAGTACAAATGCCGTTTTAGGTACCGGGTTGCGGTGGGCTGCAGCATTCTATGCAGGAGCGCACAAAATCCGTAACGTGCATCGTTAAAGCCTCCAACCACTGAAAACAGATCACGCACTACGACTGAGCTTTGTGCTGTGGGCTCCGACTACGTCTCGTCAGCCGCAATGGTCAAGACAACAACCTCCACTATTGTGGCTGATACCGACACGTAATAAAGTCTAGATGTGAATAAGCCGATGGCGGGCTCGGCCACGAGTCGCACGCTGACAATGTCAAACTCTTTGGCGGCGAAGCGACCGCGCTAACGTTAGCCCTTTATGAAATGGCCTTGCGGCATAGGTCGCGCGTGTTGTTGGTTAGCAAAGTCAGGAAATATCTCATTGTCTTGACTGGCCCGCGCGTGCAACGTTTGACAGGCTCTCAATTGTCGGCGTCGACAACTCCATGGCGCTACTGAGCGCAAAGTAAGAATGGTGTTTTTAATACGTCATAAAAATGGAAATTACAAGTCACAAACACTGCCTTTCTCATGACTTTACATCGTTGAGAATCGATTTGTATAATCGTATGTATGGCGCCTCGAGATGTTGCGGCTGGCACAGTAGTCCCCCTGTGTGGCCCGATTAAAAGTGCATTAGGGAAAATATACAAAATTTTGAAGAGGAAAAAGCAGAGCGCCGGATGCGGCTACTTAGGATTTAGATTTTCGTACGTTTAGTCATTAAGATGCACTGCCACACATTGCTTGGGCAAAGATGTGGTCTGCAGGGTCAATTCGCGGCCAGCGAAAGCTGTCTGTCTGTCGTTTATCAAAGCACAATACACCGCTACTAGAGTATTTGTACCGACATTTCCACAACACCAGCATCCGAAGTGCTCAGCGGGATCTGAACATATTCACCCAAATGTGCTGTGCTTTATTGGGGTCTTACTCTCTTGTCATAGGTTCGCTGCTTCGAACATCGGTATGTGGGTGTGCTCTGAATGCCTTTGTGGACGGGCAGACTCGAGCATGCTACGAGTTCGACATGATACGAAGACAACACAATTGAAATAGTTAATCCATAAGCTTGGAACGACAGGAAATCGCTACACCGCTGCCTTCATCTACAAACTTCGACGTTCTTAACATCGTCGAAGTAGAACGCGGCGTTCAAGCTCTGGCTGAGCTGCTGCCTGACCTTCAATCTCTAGTCGCACGGGGCCTTGCAAACGAGAGAGAATTTGTAAAAAGGTAGGCCGGTGGCGAGGAACGTCACGAAGACAGGCTTCGATCAGTTTACGCCGTTCAGGGAGGCAGGTCGAGGGCAATGACGGCCGCAAACCTCTATGTGCCACGCGCATCAGCACCTTTAATCCTGTCTCCTCCTGATCGTGGTACGGAGTCCGTCGCGTTTCTAGCTCAGTCAGAACAATTCCGAACGAATAAACGTCAGCTTCCGGTCCATATCGCTCACTGCGAATTATTTCAGGCGCGAGCCAGAATGGAGTGCCCACGAGAGTAGTGAGGGCATCGACTCCTTTCTTGTACCGGCGACTGAGTCCAAAGTCTCCGACCTTGCACCCAAATGTGGCCGAACAAAGGATATTGACACTTTTCAAGTCACGGTGAACAACAGGCCGTTCCTGTGAGTGCAGGTAGAGCATCCCCTGTACTGCATCCACCGCCATTTTCAAGAGCGGGTCTGCCCACGTGAAGTTCTTGCCTAGTCCTGAATGCAATACGCTGTGCATATCTCCATTCTCAAGATATTCCATCACAATGCAAACGTTCGAGGCATTGTCCCAACTGGCACCGATAAATTGTACGATATTTGGGTGTCGCAAGCATGACATGAGCTCAATCTCATCGCGAAAACTCGCCAAGGCGCTGTCCTCATTCCAAGCATTTCGCTGTCCATGGCGACTTTGTCCACCATTTGCGTCGACAATGTGTTCACGACGCATACGCTTGCAGACCACAACAGTACCAAAGTACCGTGCTTTGATCACGTCGCCCATAGAACCACGGCCAACAACTTGCAGAAATGTGAGGTCTGCAAACAGGATGTGTACCATTTCCAGGTGCCGCATTTCGGGTGCTGCGAGGACTCTAGCCACAGCACGCTCTTCGTCTGCGTGGGCAGCATCGTTTTGCAACGCAGCCTCGGCTTGTTTGAGAGACGATTGAAGATTTTCATTTTCTGTTTCGACCAAGAAGTTGGACAGAAACGATCTCCGATTTGTACGATCTGTCGAATACGACAAAATGAGCAACAATACGACCACCATTCCATAGCTAAACGTGATGAGCCACTGCAACTGAAGCCCGAAAGCACTAACTACAATAGCGTACGTCGTGGCAGCAGTGACAGCCACCACTACGACTTGCACAAATTCTAGACGAATCGAGATTACGAACAGAAAACTGAAGAGCGATGCAAAACTCACGAGCGTCTGGACAAGCGCATCAGAGCAGATGTGAGTCACACTAATGGCCAAATGCATTTGCTCGTTGCTTAGATACGCAAGAGCAATGCTTGTTGTTTCATTGCTGAAAGAATTCCCATTTGAACTTGAATTTAAGCCAGCAAAAGCCGACGTCAGTTCCGGGTTAGACGCATTGCATGCAAGGTGGTCATGCACGACCGTTATATAGGCGTTCGTGGCCAAACGACTGGCGTCCGCCAGCCAGACCTGAAATGTCAGGTTAAATACAATAATAATTAGACACACCCAACAACGCCACCGAGTTTGAAATGGATTGATCTTGTTCGGAAGCGCAGCAAATGGAAGTGCGATCAAAATGTAAATCCACTGGAGCGTCGTCGGTAGTGATTTATACGAGAGAATGAATTGTTCCATTCCGATGATTTTTAATCTCGGAAGCACATAGAAGATTGAAATGACGAGTAAGTGAACCAACATCCACAGTGCCACGTGCCAGCGAGCACGTTTGAACCAGTAAATTGCTGTGAAATCTTGGTACAGTGTCTCAAGCTTTAGATCTAAAAAAAATCTAGTGTACTTGTTAAACACTTGTTGATCCGGTTTCATCAGCACGGCATCAATGTACTGCACAGTTGCATCATCGACGTCCAAAAGCATCGCTTCTTTATCGTCGCCACTGTTGGAGCTACCGCGGGTATATTCCTGCCGCCGTCGCCTTCTTTCATGTCGATCTTTTCTACGTGCATCCTTCTCTTCATTGCGATGATAAGTACCAGCGCTAAACGCCTCTGCCTGTCGAGTTTCTGCAGACGAAGATCCAGATACATCAGCAAGCGGAGGCGTGACGAAGCCCACACGCTTTAAACCACAGCGAAGTCGTCTCCTGTCTCGACGTCTCGGCGATAGAGTATAATAGGGGTGATCTTCCAATTCCTGAGTCTGTTGCGTGTCATTAATTTTTCCAGACACTGCCCAAGTATCTTGAGTACAACGAAGCCCCTCGTTGTCGGTAGCAATCACTGGAGGCAGCACACCCGACACCAATGGTGACATACTACTATCTGTCTCAGAGGATCCACGCGGTGCTGCAGGACTTGCAATTGCTTCAAACTTTCGACGCGAAACCTCTTTATACACTCGCTCCATCCTATGCTTGGCAACTTGCTCATCGCAGCCTCGAGGATGAGTCGAAGCCGATCGAGGTGGAAGGGCTTGCGCGGCTTCTGCTGGTTTCATGAAGCTTCGAGAATGTGCTGCGAATCGACTCAATACAGGTGAAGCAGATGCATGGTCTAAAGTCGAAGAAGAAGACATCTTGGTTTCTTCGTGTCGCTGGTGGTCGGCCAAAAGATCGGCCAGCGCACTCTTCCTAGCCATGGCGTTATGTGGGGACTTGCGATCATAAGGAAAAGTCATTTCAGCCAATTAAAAGATGAGAGAAGCTAAGACTCGACAAATTTCTGACTATCTTTTATATTAAACCAATCATCGATTACGAGCAGTGTATTGATCAACTACTCTCTTCTACCGTTACACGCCACTCCGGGCATTAGAACCGAACTTTCCACCGCGTGTCAAGATGAAGGCGTCGACTGTGCAAGAGTCTAAAGCGTGGTCTTTGAGTCTTGTGCGCTTCATGCAATTGGTGCTGGCTATTACAGTACTCCTCTCTGTATCATACATGTGGGAATTTACGACCGAAAGCACTACTACGAGCGAGGTAAACGCTGGCGCCAAGCTCGTTCGGCCTGCCAAGACCACTCTGATCACTCACATTGACCGCACTTACGCGCACACTCACTACTTTATCCGTGGCTTTGATGAGGCGCACAGATTCGTCCGTGAGTACAATGTAGAGACTATGGGTCCGTTGTTTCTGCTATTTACGAGCGATACAGACAGAAATGGCACCTATTGGTTCCGTCCCTGTCATAGCGTTAAAGCTGCGGTCTTTGAGGGGTTTAAACGAGCACCCAGACGCTCAAGATTGTTGGAAATTCAGGTGGGGTCTGAGCCTTACTGGAACGACCTTATGAACCCGTTTCGACAAAACCAGCTCTTTTATATCGACTACTTGCCGACATTGATGCGGTATGATGGCGGCGGCAACTCGTCAGGACTACTTGCTGGACCTCACTGTCTAAATCAGGATTTATTAGATGTCGTCTTTAATGTCAACAAGCCGGTGGCGGGAGTGCCTCACAACAACCGTATCATACACATGAACAACGCGAGTCAGGTCATAGACTTTGTCGCTTCTTACGACTTCAGCTACCCGCTCTTCATGTTCTTTGTGTCAGGCGTGCACTTTTTTAACAACCGTCTCTGGTGCCCGTTCTGTGATAAAGCGGAGGTGCCAGTTATGCACTATTTTAACTACACGGCACCAGAGAATGCTGTACTGTTGCGTATCGTTGTTGCACGAGAGCCCAGTCAATGGTTTGACGATGATAATGACTTTATGGATACCGAGTTCAGCGATGAAGTCGTCACCTTTGATGGCGTGCCGTATTTGGGCTTTGTCGGTAGAAACCAAACAAATAACAAGGTCAAGGTGAGCGAGTTTTTAGACGGTGTTGACCAACACGAAAAGTTGCAGGCATTCTTTCGGCAAAAGGCGCCAGATGCAGTTTAGAGGAGGCAACCATGTAATGTTATGATAAAGAAATACTACTTGTATGTACTACTACCTACCTATGTATTAGTCTAATTTTGTGATTTAAGCTCAAAAATTGACTTAGACGTTGCCACACCAGCCATTTCTTGGCAACAAACAGACATAAGCCATGATGAAGAGAAGACGCGAAAATGAGCCCGACGCGCTGGCGGATGCAGTCAATGGGGCCAAGAAGCAACAGATGGCTTCAATGGGTGGTACCAAGTACATTAATAAGCAGCGCGTACTCGTGTTTTCATCACGCGGCATCACGACACGGTACCGCCACCTGATGGATGATTTTCGCAAGCTACTGCCTCACCACAAGCGCGAGGTCAAGCTTGATGCCAAGGATACACTGCACGTCGTTAATGAAATCGCAGAGATTAAAGGATGCAACACAACCATTTTTTTGGAGGCGCGCAAACGGCAGGACCTTTACATGTGGATTAGCCGCGTTGGAACGGGCCCTAGCGTAAAGTTTCTCGTGCAGAACGGTGCGTACAAGAGTTGCACGATTCATTCCTTGTGCACTCAAACTTATGATTTGGTGGTACATTTTAGTACACACAATGGACGAGTTGAAAATGACTGGTAATGCTCTTTCCGGATCGCGCCCACTGCTGACTTTTGACAAGGCTTTTGACGAGACACCGCATCTACACGTGATTAAAAAGCTGTTCACGCAAGTCTGGGGCACTCCCAAGGCGCATCCAAAGAGCAAGCCGTTCATTGACCGCGTCATGAGCTTTTACTATGCGGACGGAAAGATCTGGAGCCGCAACTACCAGCTGGCAGACGACGCCGACACCAAAAAAGCAGAGCTAGCCGCCCTCCACCGCGGCGAGGATCTCGTGCAGCTCATTGAAATTGGCCCGCGCTTTGTCATTACGCCCATTCGCATTTTCGATGGCAGCTTTGGTGGCCAGACGCTGTACCAGAACGCGCGGTACGTGTCACCGAATGAAAATCGCCGCGACGCCAAGGCCGATAAACGCGATCGGTACGTGTCCCGCAAGAGTGCACAGGGCGAACGCAAGGACCGCCAACCCGAGCGCGAAATGCCAGAAGATCAGTTTGCAGACGTTTTTGCCGGTTCCAAGCAATAAGCGGCTACAGTTGCAGTGGTAGTAGAACGGAGTTATCGCCTAGTCCGCATGATCACTTTTAATGTACTTTGACCAACTTCCTCACTTTGCTGTGCGTACACTTTTGATTGTATCTGATTTCATTGGTTGAATTTTATATCTTACACGACGGCTCTCGAATGAAGGCGTTCAATGCCTGGCGCGATGGTGATAGAGGAGGTAAAGCATCCAACGACGCTGTCTCGGAGCTGCAGCAGGTGATTTTGAAAAAGGACTTGATGATCTTGAATTTGCAGATGCAGTTGGATGCGTACACGGCGCGTTTTGGCGCGTTGCCGATCGAAGATTGGGACAAAGTGGCCCAAATCGAGGCAATGAACGAGCTTCAAGTACAGCGGAGCAAGGATGGAAGCATTGAGAGGAAAAAATCTACAGCGAATGATCCCGCAGCATTAACCGAGGCTACTGGGGATGACTCGAAGGTTGTGCACGACAAGGATCAGTTTACAGCGCGTGTCGTTCCCTCATCCCCGAGGTCTCGAGCCACGTCCGACGTGAACGAAGCTCGCATACATACTCGATTTAGCAAGAATGTGGTGCTGGATTTCGTAGAAGACTCGCCCATGTTTCGATGCCAGCTCGAGAGCTTTGAAGAGTCGATCACGGGGCTTCGATCACTCTTAAAGGAGCTCATGGCGCATTCTAAAGAATATGCAGCTGCAGGAAAACACTTTGGTGAGGTCGAGACGGCGCTCGCCGATGAGTTGGTCCAACGTAAACACGCACGTGCCATTTTTTCGACCAGTTGTGCAGAACTGGGCAGTCTATCGGAACTTTTTGGAGAAATGCACGATACGTTGGCACAATTGCAGAGCTCTCGAGTGAGTATGTTGCTCGGTGTCGAGTCTTTACTGAGTAGATCTATTCAGCAATTTTCTGAAAAAGAGCTGGTGAAAGAAGCTGGAGAATTAAGGAAGGACGTGACGAGGCTGGGTGATGAGTATGAAGCGCTCCTGGGGAAATTGTTAAGCAAGTCAAGACAACCAGGCCAAGTAGCGAACGGCACAAGTACACCAACTGGCGCATCGGATGCAGGTCTTGGTAGTCCAGCGCAACTTATGGGAGGTTCCAATGGAAACGGGGAGTTTCCAATTACAGGTACACCACCTGCTTCCGGTGGGGGCAGTAGTAATTCCATTTTAGGCTTGGATTCGAGCATTGCAAGTGATAGAAACCAACGCGCTTTGGAACGAGAAGTCGTGATGGTTCGTCGACGTTTTGAACTCGCGCGCTTCGACCTTGTTCGTTATATGAATCGGATCGACTGCATGAAAAAAATCGTCTTGGTCGAGTGTTTTAATTCAATCATGTACGCACAATTGGGGCACTTTCATGCGTGCCACGAGCTCGTCAAGTCAATCGAGCCTAGTCTTCGTCAGCGTCAAGAAAGGATGCAGGTCTCGCGTGATGATTTTGAACAAGATGAAACAATGTGGTCATCGCAACGAGAGCTACTGGACAAGTTTTTGCTTGAGGATGTTGAGCTTGTTAGCTCGAGTTCTCGGCCCGGTGAATCATCTCCCGTGGCAGTTGGGCCATTAAGTGTCGATACGACCAGTTCGTCCGACTTGTTTCCATCACTTCACTTGCCCGTTGAGGTCATTTCGACTGACACATCGAGCAGTCGACAGACTGTTGCCACCCCTCGAAATGGCGTCGCCAAGCAAGGCTTTCTGTTCGTGCGCAACGCGATGTTTCCAGCTCGAAGCTGGAAGCGGCGCTGGTTCCAGATCCATGCCGGTAAACTTTTTCAGACAACGTCACGCGGTGGTAGATATCCTACAGAGAGCAGTGTGACGCTGGTGTGCGACCTTTTGCTCGCTCGCGTGCGCGAACTGGAGGGCTCAAATCTCCCATTTTGTTTTGAAGTCATCGACGCAAATCGTGCAAAGCTGTTGCTACAGGCAACAAGTGCGCACGACATGAACGAGTGGATCGAAGCGGCCCGACGCAGTACAGAGAGTGCGTTAGAGAAACAAAGTCACCGTCAAGAGGTGCATCCAGAGCAGCAATCAGTCATCAACGAATTGATTGAAGCTAATCCTTGCTGTGCCGATTGTGGACAAGACGCAGCTGAATGGGTGTCGATCAACATTGGTTGTCTTTTGTGCATTGAGTGCTCTGGCATCCATCGAAGTCTCGGTGTGCACGAGTCCAAGGTACGATCACTAACGCTGGACTCGTGGGACATGAATCTCCTTACACTTCTGCGTGACGACTTGGGTAATGACGTAGTCAATGCTGTGTGGGAGCACACCATTCCAAACACTTGGGCTAAGCCAACGCCAACAACGTCACGGGAGGAGAAAACACGATTTATCAAGGCAAAGTACCATTTTCATGCCTTTGCCGAACCGGATGCGACGTTGGAAGACGACGATCGCGTTTGCAAGCAAGAATTAGCTGAGCGATTTATTGCTGGAGCGTCACGTGGAGATCTAAAAGAGTTGATGTGGTGTGTGGCTCATGGAGTTGACGTGAATGTTCGCACAGGGAAGCTACAGCAGACTGCTCTCCACGTCTGCGCATCATTTAATTTCACCTCTTGTTGCGAATACCTAATTCAAAATGGCGCCAATCTAACGCTGACGGACCAACGTGGTCAGTTGCCGTACGATGCTGCCAAGGCTAGTGGCTATGAACACGCCACACTTGCTCTGATGCAAAAAATGAATCTCGAGCAGTACCCGTCTTAGCATGTGGCAAGATGGGGATCAACTACGTAACCTAACGTTCTCCTATCGTCAAGAGAGCAATAGTCTATGCTAATGGAACAATTTTATTCGTTATTTGGCCAGAGCGCTTTCGAGCTGATGGTGCTTGTACAAGTAATGCGGTTTCGCTTCCGTCGTCGGACGAGGCTATGACATTTAAAGAAATGGAAGACCTGGTCGGTTGGGTCACCTTAGTATCGGGATTGGAATCGAGAGCGCCTTTATTAGAGTAAGGAAAGACGCAACCGTTCTGAAACGACGACAACGACTGATTTGGACGATCAGTGTATGGTGCGACGTTGCTATCGTCGTCGACCTTTGTGCTAATAGCAAGTACTCGAGCGACAACTTCAGCATCATTTTGACTATCGCTCTTCTCTTCAAAATTCGTCAAGCTCTTGTTATTTGCCAAGGCAGATGCTGCTTCGTGATTGCTTGCACGCATAATTTCCGGATCTGCGCTAAATGCTTCCGATGTTGCTGCTTCTTCCTCGGCTTCAGCCGCTAATCGCGCCGCATGTTGCTGACTCGACTTTTCACGAACGTGAATCATAAACTCAACAAACTCGACAATGTCAATCTGTCCGCTGCCATCTTCATCGACAATGTCCATCATTTCTTTGAGCTCTTCATAGCTTGGATACTTTCCAATGGCTGCCAATCCCGTCCGCAACTCGGTTTCTTCAACTGAGCCACTCCCATCGAGGTCGAGCATATGAAAGACTTGCATATAGGACGACACGACTTTGGCATCGATATTGTGTTGTGTACGCAGAGCTTCCACACGACGTAGCGTTTCTTTCTCGGTCTCCATTTCTTGTGTCGCTTCTTCCATGCTTGTGGTGACCACACCAATAAATAGAGTAATGAGCACCATGGCACCGAGTACGATAAAGGAGCAAAAGTACAGCACGGCGAGAAATCCGGTAGGTTGGTGCTTACACTCATACCCAAGCTCTCGATACTCATCGTAGCCGTACAGGTCACAGCCGTAGTAATTAATGTACAAGACGTCACTCCAACCATCCATCGTAGCTAATTGAAAGAGTGAGATCATCGCAAAGTGTAGATACTGAAAGTGAAACGGATCATTCTCGGCAAAGAGCATGTTTCCGACAATGCCAAACACGTAAAAGCAAAGCAGCAGAATCAGGCCAATGTACCCAATGGAGCCCACACCTTTGATCAACGCCGAAACAATCACTTGAAGTTGAGGAAAAGCTCGCACGAGCTTGAGCACACGCAACAATCGCAAAAGACGCAACATGGTGAGCATACCACCCGATCCGCGGGTAAAACTACCGACAACAATGATAAAATCAAAAAAATTCCAGGCGCCATAAAAAAAGTTCCAAGGCTCAAGGCCTTCCGCCAGTATTTTTAACACGACTTCAGCTGTAAACACAGCCAGAATGGCCGAGTCTAATCCCGACAGTAAGGATCCAAGCACGTCCACGACGTCGGATGACGTCTGCAGCCCGACCATTAGGCCTGCTAAGATAATGACACACGTGACAAAAGCCGAAAATTTCGGATGCTCTACAATTTTCATGGCGATTCCAGCAATTTTCAAATACGTTCCTTTCAAACTCCTCGTATCCCCTTGCTGTTGAGTCAAAATGTCGGTCAAATCATAATCATCCCACGTCTGCATCAACACTTCACGCATTTTTTGGCGCTCTCTACGCTCAGCAGCAGAGAGTTTCCCGGCCTTAGCAGAGTGCAGACCCTTCTTTTCGTTCGCTTCGCCAGAAGCACGTAATTTCTCGGCCTCGAGCGCTCGTTGTTCGGCTTCTAAAGCCCGTTTATGCGCCTTCTCGGCTCGTTTTTTGGCCTCTGCTTCTTCCTGTGCTTTCTTCATATTCTCCATACTTTGTGTCATGCTCATGGTAATGGCACCAATAAAGAGCGAAAGCATGACAAAGGCCGATATGAGGATAAACGTGATAAAGTAAAGTGCAGCCACGACCTGGTTCAAAGCACGTTGTGATGCCAAAGAGCTCTCGGTCACATTCGCTCCGTACACTCGAGTGGCGTTGCAAAATTGAAAGCTTGCGGCAGCAGACGGATCCGTCGAGTAATATCCTCCAGCAAAGCGATCGCATCCGAAGTAATTAATGTCCATGATCTACAGAAAACGAGTTAGATGACAAAGGAACAAGCGCAGAAACCTGACAAAGAATCGTACAGCAGCCCAGTTCTCAAGCGTACTCATCCGAAATAGCGTAATCATCGCAATGGGGACACTGCGAAAGTGAAAAGTGTCGTTATCTTGCCACGCGTACATTCCAGAGATTGCATAGAGGTAAAAGACAAGAAACAGGAGCAACATGATATACCCAATGGATTTCAGCCCACCAATGAGTCCCATGACAATCATATAGAGCTGTGGAATGCGTTTGACGAGCTTCATGATCCTCATGAGTCGAAGCATACGAAGGATCGCAATACTGCTGCCACCCAGAGCTGAACCCCAGATGGGTAAACTCATGACAATAATCGCAAAGTCAAAACAGTTCCATCGCATTTCTTTCCCAGAAAAGAATCGCCACGGAAAGAGTCCTTCCGCCATGATTTTAATGCATGCTTCCAGAATAAATACTGCAAGGACGAAAAAGTCCATATTGTTAATAATTACGCTTTCCCCCAGGACGGGATACGTTTGCAGCCCAACTGAGAGTGATGCCCACGAGATACACAACATCACAATCGAGTTAAACCACGTTTCGTTAAGCGTTGCAATGGCAAGATTAGAAAGCCGCACATAATGCAGTCGAGCACCTGTGAGGCCACTTAAAGCAAATTTGTGAATGACATCACTCTCATTATGTTCCACCTTTATCTTTTGCTCGTCTTTGAGACGAGGTACACTTGCCTGATGAAGTGTTCCATTTCCACGTGCTCTTATCGATGGCTGCGTCGTCGAGAATGGTTTTGTTTGATCTACAGTGGCTGCTGTCGCAAGATCTTGGTCATTGAGGGGCTCCAAAGAAGCGACGTCGCCTTCCTCTTCACGAGGCGTACAATCATGCACTACGTTCCATTCCGAGGCCTCTTTTGCGCGTCTTGCGTCGGCTACTTTTCGATTCGCTGCTGCTCTCGCTGCGAGCATTTTTGTACGAAGACTCCAACAAAGTCGTTTGGGACTGAAGCGTGGTCGTGACTTATACTATGCGAATTTAAAAAACCTGCGACCTGTTCGCCCCCCGCCACGGCGGGCCAAATAATGACGGCTTCGCAACACCCCAAGAGATAGCTCTAATGTACACGCTTAGCTAGAAGGTGATCTATATAAAGCGAATTGAAAAAAAAAACGTAGTAAACGAAGGGTTATTTTTTCAACAATCTCGACAGTTTCTTATGGCTGAAGAATATGATTTAAGTCAAAAGACTCTAAAGGAGGAGTATTGCCACTTTTGATCAACTTGTACAGTTTAAATGCCGTCTTTTGTGGAATGGTTTCCATGATTTCGGGACATCATGAGCATTGTGTCTGTTTGACTGCTTGTAAAGTTTTTGCATTGATCTTCTTGTCCATACCTCCACGGCGTACATTATTTGCGAGCATCGTCGAGACACAGACAATGAATACGACACCTCATTACTTGATTGCTCGAAATGTATACATTAGCAATCGCACCAGCGCTAAAGTTAATACATTTTCATCCAAATTTGTTTAATCAGCATTCAAACTCAAATGAAAAGCAACGTTTAAAATAAAAAATTGATTCAATAAGTAAATCATCATTTTCATGGGCGATTTTTATGCATAGATGCGTAGAGACTAAACTAAAATAGGAGACGAATTATTTTATATTGCCGTGGCCTTTGGCCATCTCAATCGAAAGTGTCTACGACGACAGGGCGAGGTGGAACATCGGTCCTCTATAAGTTCTGGTGGTCAGAATAACCCTTTCACCTCAAATTTACGATCGCGCACACTTTCTCTTTATGTGATGATGGCGGTTCCTTCTTTTTTAAGAAGAAGAACAGTAAATGATGTCTTACTTTCACGCAATGTCTTAAGAGCTTTTCGCTTGATGTAGCTCATAAGTGGCGTCTTATAAATTAGCTCAAAACTTGTTGAGCCGTAACGCCAACGACCTCGACTGTCTTTGCCAAGACAAGCATTAAATGCCATAACTTTGAGACTTTCGGGTCTCACCTGACCTATTTTGAGCCTTAAGTATCGCTCCGTAAGCAGGTTCTCGACTCGCGCCTCTCGAGATAAAAGTTGTGGCACTCCGTGCTCAGTCTAACATTATAAGCTAGCAGATGGAGGATGTGTCTATGTATGATCCGACGCCATCATCCCTTGTTTAACTAATCTGGGTCATAGTATGGCTTGAGATATCCCACTTAAAAGACTGAATGTTGCTGCATGCACTTTAAGAGAAGATGTACGATCAGACGTATGTCTTGACGCGGTACAAGCCGATCATGCAATTGCTGGTGCAATCAATGACAAAGTGAGAAAGTGCATCGTAGTATGGACGCAAATGACAAGGCTGACGATGACTTTGAAATGGAGAAAACGATATGGTACGCACAGCTGACGACGTCGATGATGACCGTCGATAAACAGAAGCAAAGATAATGGCATCTAAAGCAAAAAAACAGTGCTGTGAAGAGAACAAGAAGGCTTCGGCGTTGAACCAGGCTTATCAGCTGATGTAGTAAGAGAAAAAAACAGGGAACAGATTTGCCGTTGTGCAAATTCTAGTTTGTTGATAACCAGCCTGTAGAAGCTCAGCAAATAAATTAGCATGTCAAATCCTCGTGTACTGCTATGAAATGTCAAATGCATATTTTTAGTCACTTTGGAGCCAATAATCGAATTGAAGCATAGTTGCACGACGTTTATATCGCAAAGTGAAACACAAGGACATTGTTAACTGTCAGCAATTGTTTGCCGACAAAGATTTCTTCCTTGTCGAGCCGATACCTTTGCCAACTACGCACATGGTTGTCAATGCGTGTCCAACTGAGTTCATAAATGCACATCTAACGGTTCAGCCTCCTGACGTATGTAATGGGTTGTTGCAAAATACCGAGCATGCTGACTTCCTCTTAAAATGGAGCCTTAATTAAAACATTTGGGCGATGGACTGGCATCCCATTAAAATTGGTCCCAGCTTTGCTTAATAAAATTTCGACAAACACATAAGAAGGTCTCTAGGTCATATAAAACACACTGCTTATCAAAATTTATAGTTGAACTTAATCGAATATAGCTTAAATGAATGGAAATGTTGTATTGAGTCCATTCTGAGGCTCACTTTGATTCTTAAAGATAGTGAACAGTTGTTGAGTGGAAGTTCGCAAAGCCGCCTGCTTGCCTTCTCTGTGCAAGATGCTGTTTGACTCCGCCACTTTAATATTACGCCTATGAGGGTATGTTGTCCGTCGGAATTATCCTAGTAGTACTAAGATGAATTGTATCCATCTTTTCGAAGGTGCTAGTCGCGCAATTGCTCGGAAGACTTGCTACGGCGGTTCATACGTGTTATAAGCCCAAAGAGTACCGACCAGGACACCCCGACGGTAGTGTCTGCTGCAAAAATTGGTAAAATATGAGATTATACCTGTGTAGAGACGCAATCAAAACCGTCTCTATTGAATTAAAAATACAGACTATTAACATAGCAGGCACGATTGCATACGATCAAGTATGTATCGCAATTGCATTCTCGTATTCAAGAGGCCGAATAATTGGGTACTTTATCGTGAAATCGCTATTAGTAAGTTTTGTATTATTATCTAAAGATACGGCTTAGAGCTTCTCTTCCCGAAGAGATTAAGAGTCGCCAGCGCTGACGTCAATCGAGAGCAAATTATGGTGACTGCAGTGGAATAGCGGCTAGCTTTTTTTTTCGTAATGGCGTAAGCTTTGGTCTCTAATCTTTGCTATAGACCTAGCTCTTATACGGGCTATTCGCCTAACTTTGAGTTTTTGATCAAATTTGAATACATTAATTTTACGTTAAAAATTGTGAGCCGAACTCGATTTGAATTTTTTTCAATAAACGCTATGACAAAGTAATTTCTTACAAACACTATCTACCAGGGTCCTTGGACCATGTACATCTTTCCGTTGGCTATGCAGTACTGTATTCCCGTCTAGATGGTGCTCAATACTACGTGTACACAATACAGCAATGTGACCAGCGATTGCGATCCATCCATCTCATGATACATTCTCTCTCGCAAGACATAAGACATTCTGTACCCATATACGTTACAACTTTTATATAAATTTGCTATCGATCCGAATCACCACATCACCGTCATGACTTGTGCCTTTTTTCAATAGGCCCATAAATCAGTCTCGCAACTCAGCCCGAAGCACAGATCCCGGATGATTATATTGTCATCAACGTTATTTGCGCCGTTGAGGTCGTATAAAGACAGCAATACTACATTTAGATCCAAGCTCGTTGTATCAAACACCACGCGACATAACAATGTAAAATACGCTATGCCGTCAGAGGACGCTTTAAACGCACTGGTGTTGCGAGCGTCAATCGCTTCCTGTTAACAATCCGAACCTAGTGACGTATCTACCTATGCACTGAGGAATAAAAAGGGGGGAGCATTCCCTTAAGCTACGTCTGAGCTCTTCACGTGTTTCTGTGGCTCGTACCATTTAGACAAGAGGTTGAAATATTATGCATGTGATTTTCTTACTTAAGCCCTAAACTTACAAGACTGTCCGTCGCTCAACACACTCTCGTAAGCATCCAGAGAGCGTATCTGGATGCTTACGAGAGTGTGACGTAGCGCGAGACGCTACGTCAGGTATCATGTGATGGCGTTAGATCTTCGACCTCAACATACGGTCAGCGAAGGTCAAGAACGGCTTTGACATTTACATTGTATCTTCTGTAGAAACGTATCGGGGCTCTTGCTTGGCGACGTAAAAGATCAGAAGATTAGTGCTGGCACAGTGAGTCGCACCGGTCGTATACACTCCTAATAATACATCTAAGGGTAGCAAAAGGTCAATTTAGTAATGAACAGCAAATATGAGTAGCTATTCTCGCTCCTTTCGGCTACATCAAAGTCCATTTACGAGTGGAATGAAACCTTAAGAAAGGAGTTTACTCGGCTTAATACTCGTTGCCAGTACGTGACATCTCAGCACACATACTGTGCAGTGTGTACTCTAGCACAGCACCTGTGTATCTGTCTGTGAATTGTCTGCTATCGACATTAGATATAGATCTCTATTAGTCTAAACAGCATTTGCCATGTAACAGCAATGAGCATCTAATCCCCAAGCATTATTGTTTCCAACAAACCACGATTTCAAATGTCATATCTAACAACAGTATCACTGGTTGCTCCTTAATAAAAATAGCTTTAGTGCATCAATTTGCACAGGCGGTAAGTTGTTTAAATAGTACATTCGAGATACTTCTGACGCGTCAGAGTCTACCAAGGCTCAAAATGGATTTCTATACCCATGTACATTGCGTGTACGGCCAGCAGTCCACGGTCGATGGATCTTCCTTTAAGAGCTGTCAAGCTATTAAGAGATTTAAGCTACCGGAACCCACGCGCTAGGACTAAGCTGTCTCTATCGCGGGATGCTGATAGCAATCCGACCCATCTTGGGACCGGGTTCCGTACCCCTCATTACACTATGGGGCTTTTTCGGTCAGTGGGGCGTCCCCCCCCCCAACCCTTTTATTACCCAATCGGGCGCGAGTTGGTAGGGCAGTCACACACTCGGGTGTGATTGCTCGTCCACTTTAGTGACCTATCTCCGGCTTCCTTAATTCGGATCCTATGGGTATCGAACCAGGTACCTCCCGGTCCTGGGTCGAACGGCTAACCGCTCGAGCCACAGGGTCGGTAGTGTCAAGCTATTAAGAGCCAACTTCTTATGGTGCATATCAATCCCATTTCTATCAAAAGGACTCTGGTACAGTACTGATGATCAGGATTTTCCTTTCTTCTGAGAGCGCGGCTTCTGGAAAGGACCTTTCAAAGTCCTTGGTAAAGTTGAACATCCACTTGGTCGACCCTCTTAGGACAATTCCCAGATCATTTATTTATTTTGCCAATTTCGAATCATCGCATTCTGCTATTCTCGAGGTGACTTCAGTCAGCGTGTGCACGAGGCCATTAAAAAAGCGAGGGATTGTTTATCGAACGCATCGCGAAAGAGCGAGTCTGTCTGTAACTGCACTTCTTGTAAGAAGCGGTCTAAAGTACTAAAAGCACCTTTGCTACCTGGACTTCGTAATATTAAATGTGAGCTGATCCAACATTTAGCCTATCCATGATTACAGCCACCTGGACCTGTTTTGATTGTGGTGTACCAATAATTGAGGATGTGATTTCCTTAACATATAACATAATCATGAGATCTACGCCATCCTTTACTTTTACCGGTGAGTAAACTTGAAAGTCGGGAACGGTGCTCCTTCGTATATTTCAAAACACAAAACACTCCGGGAAAGTTGTTCTCGGGTGTTTGCACAACTTTTGGTTGGTAGCGCGATCACCACGCGTACCTAAGCATCCTTAGTTAAGGCCGTGTTGGAAACCACCTCTACGTCTTCATTCTCTATAATCAAACTCTAGATTTGTAGGTGGAAAGCTAAGTTGTAAAATTAGGCGCTTAATTGGGGCTACCGAAGCCTGTGCTGTCTGGGCCCTCGAGCAGATATTTTCTCGTAAAAAATGACGTTTTCCACCTGATTGGTACGGAGGAGGGCTGGATAAACAGCCTCTCCCGGCCCATAGAAGCAGACAAGCCGTCTTAGCCGGACTGCTTGTCTGACAGACGCGGGTAGAGGCTTAAAAGTGGTACATATTGATGCGATATAGCTTCTCTATCGACTTCTTGGACTGAGATTTTGACCTCTGGTTGTGCACATTGATTGAGTATTGCCATATTCGGGATGAGACCACCATACCTGGAGATGGACCATAGATAAAAACATCATGCTCATGGAATACTTTGGGATGAGGAAACATAGATAAAACTTTTATGCTCATGGAATACTTCGGGATGAGGAGACCATTTCCAAGGATACGACTGGATTGAGGAAATCATACCCAAAGACAGTATTTAGGGGTGAGAATGCGATACTTTAAATGAGGATCCGGAAACTTAAAACGCCAAGATAATGATGTGGAAAAGGAGACCAAAACTCCGTTTCTACTCCTCCATCGCCTGCCTCGGTCTTCGTTCCTTCTTGCCGTCGATGCTTTGTTTCAAGGGCACCAAACACTGCAATAAGAGCCTTTGCTCGCGGCCGCGTCCATTGATTTCAGTCGCATATTGACAATTGCACGTTAATTTGTCTTCATCTGAAAGGCGCATTTTATACTTCTTCGACTGCACAATTTATTTCGTCCGTCAACTCGATTTCACTTAACGTAAAAATCTCAACACACTCTTGACTGCTACCTCACGCCCATGAATCTGCTGATCATCGCATTGATAGTCGGCACATCTTCATTTTTGCCACTAAAAGCGCAGGCTGATTTAAAGGCAGCAGTAAAATTGGAGCAAGTCTCGATGATATCGCTTTCACTGTCGGCGTACTCTAATAGAATATCAATAATTAGGACATGTTTGGTAGCACAAAAAACAATCGAACAAACATCAGCATTTGCATCGCCTGCAACTATATTACTACCATCGTCACGGTCATCGCCTGCAAACCCACTTTTAAGTTTGAATCGTTGCTGGTGTTCCACATCCGTAAAGCAACAGTGACACACAACAACTGCTGCAATCTCTTACTCAACATATGTCGCTCGTTAAAATTGACAAGCCTTTTCCTACATTTATAATTCTTGAAATATCGCATACATGTCACATTACTCAAGGATGTTTTTGTTAATGGAGGTGTTTTATGGCTGAGATTCAAATAGTTTAATATTTCGTCTTACATTTGCCCTTCTTCTGATTATACTCTTGGTATATTATTTTTACACATTTACTCGAAAGATTGCTTATTTTTTCAGCACCGATTCGTTTTTGTGTTTGCCCTAACGCGTAACATAACTATCGTGTTCATCTTGGAACTCGCCTTGTAGAAATCGTTAAGTATCCGAGTCGTCTTCTGATTGTTGATTGTATACACATCGACAATATGATGCATCTGAATTATGCACTTCAAATAGCCTTTCCTTTCTATTTTTCGAGCTCGACATATTTAATCCAATCCAGATAATGTCCCGAACCTTTGCAACTTTCGGTATTTGGATTTCCATTTTCTTTTTCCATTCTTTTTCCTATCTAAAAGAAGACTTTTTTTATATTTGAGCAACATACACAGATAGTAAGCAACATGAGGCCGAGAAGCTTTATCAATACGCATATCACACTATTTGTAGTAGACCACTACTGAACGATTCGATTTGAAACCTCACTCTGCTTCTACGCGCAACACGTTTGACGTCACATTCTTTCGTGACTGCATGTCTTCGCTCGACTTGCAGTGTTGTTCAAAACAATTTTTTATAGTAAATTAGATATCACACTTTGGCTCTTGTTTCCCATGTTGGAGAGAGCAACTTCCTCAACCCAGTTGAGATTTTTTTTTTTATTTTGCCATCGAGCAGTGGCGGCTCAAGCGTGAAGGTGCATGAAGCTTTCCGTATGAACTCGAATGCAACGGATTCACAGCGAGCGACGGTCGAAAGTATTTCGAGCTATCCCAAGTATACGAGCTCAGAGTCTCGCCTACCGAGACACGACCACTTGATCGATTGGTTTGATTGTCGTCGCCAATTGGCCTTTTCTCGTAAGCTGCTGGCTTTTTATAAAATTTGCTCACACCCGAGCCACGCTTGAAGCTTTTAGTATGGGAGCCACGCACGTTTGGTATCCATGACGAGTGCTCTATACTGCTTTCAGACACATTGGAGGGGTCTTCAGCGAGCAACAACGACCGAGAATAGTGTAGCGAAATCTTGCTCTGCCGCGATTCCACAGCACGAAGACTCATGACACAGCGCACGCAAAACTTGGTCCGCCAAATGGCAGTGGATTTCGTTCCGTACGCATCAAGCACGCCACGAGTGACGTTACAGGTCTTGCAAATAACGTCGCCGCATAGTCGGCAATGATGCCTCCGGCGGTGCATGAAGTGAAATTTACGACTGCAAATCCCGCACGACAAACAGCTTTTGTCGGGAAGCCAGTGTTGATAGGGCACGAGTGGCTGCTTTGCAATATTGCGCGAGTCAATGACGAGTAAGAGATCATTCAATCGCGCCATGTTCGTTCGGTAGTGGGCATGTTCAATGATGGAGGGCTCGTTCGTATCCGTGGCACCCATCACAAACAAGTCGGACGTCCCTTTGGTTGTAGCGGACGGACCCACAAGCAGCGTGCGCTTCATTCGCACACGCGTGAGCTTCATCGACTTTGAGAAGTCTGGGCATTCAGGCACCTCAATTGACGCCGTCGCGACAAACCCAATCTCTTGTCCATTCAAATTGGTCGTGTAGCCCACCATTTCGACATAGCAGACGTCACGCTTGCATCCAAAATGGTTTTCAACGAGCCATTTGATGCCCAAAAAGCTGTCTTTTGTCGCGCGTAGCGTGTGCAACACGGCACCGTCAACCACATCCGGGCACAGCAGCTTTTGGTGCTTGACAAAGTCGGTCGTGTTGGAGGTAGAATGAACGTCGACGATATCGCGATAGTGTCCTTGAACGCGTCCGACGATACGGTAAGATTGAAGCGGTAAATGGGGATCGCGAGATCCAGTCAAGGTGCTGATCGTGCGACGAGAGGGCGCTAAGCGTTTGCAAAGCCTTGGGGTGCTGCTTCGATTGTTCGTGGCAAACGTGTTTGATCCCGCGTGGCATGACTCATCTACACGGCCTGTCGTTGCACGCGTATTCCGTGGCAGGGTCGTTGCCCACGATGAAGTCGAGCTACACAAGTCAATTCCTCGGAGTTTGTACGTCTTGAGTTGACCCAGTGAGCCCACAAAGCGCCAATGCGGGTCGAGATGCGTGGGATCGATCGCGAGTTGCGCAAAGATTGCGTCCTGCACTTGCTGTTTCATCATTAATTCGAGTTGGTTTTCTTGCGAGGCCGTTAGCGACACGGGGGCGAAGACTCTTGCGGTGGAAGACATGGGATCGTTGCACGGAGCACCAAACTTTAAGAGTGAGCTCATTGGGCGCGTCCCGTTACGGCACTCTTGAACCCCTTGTACTCGTGCTGCGACAGCCCTGCAACCGGTATGGTGGAACAAATGGCGCGATATTGCGTACACGCCACATGTTTTAAAGTCATTGTGAGCTTAGCAATGTAATTTTACCTCAAGACCCTTTTGAATGAGTCGGTTCGTCGGATCAGGTCAAGTGTGCAAAAACAAAAGAACTTGCCGCCTATGACCTTGTGCACAACGCTTGCGCATGCAAATAGTAGCGGTAAAAAGAAAACTACAAAGTGGCTCTATCACGTAAAGTAAACGGAACCGCTGCCATATATGAAGGTTCTACATGGTAGCGATACTTTCCGACCTAAGAGAGCATTTATTTTTAACGAACGGACAAGCTCATATTGGTACAGAAGGCGGGTGGGCCTTGGTCGTCTAGTGCCAGCAGTAATGCGATTACTATGTGTGTTATTAGCTAATCAAACAAATCGGGTAGGAGGAGACCATCATCTAGGTTAAAATTGCTGACATAATCTTTGGGACATTGCGTATGACATGGATGATCCACAGTCAGCGGTGACAGCTGTTGAGTCGCAGCCGCCAAAAAAGGTTTACGGCAACACATGTCGAGGTTCACGTAGTTATTCTTCCCTTTGTCCGAAAAACCCCTTCTTGCCCTTTTTTTCGTGCTGTACAATACTAAGTGCCGATTTTAATCGATACAAAATCAGTAGAAGCGACCACGAACTCGTTAAGAGGATCACATTGTCGTGTCGCGAAAGAACCTAATGTAGAATGATGGCCAATTCTTCAGACTCTTTGGCTTTGAAATAATAGCTGCAGTACGTTTCATATACGGTGCCCGTATACGATGGTAATATATCACGAGATGGTTACTTGCTCTACGTGCGAATGCATACAATAACTTTAAGCTGATGCGTGCTATATAGCACCCGAGCTGCGATTACACTAACTTTTTACAGAGAATACAACTGTAAAGCGATTATTGTCAAAAATAAACATTTTAGCTGTACATGCGAAGCTTAATTACGATACGCATTCTCCATATAGCACGTATGTAATGAATATCCACCACAGATACATGTATCTGGGCAATATTGTGATTCGCTGTCTTTAAACTTTATACTTACTAATATGGTAACAGCACCAATCAGCGCAAAATTTATTATTGTGACAGAGCGGGTACGACAGGTCTCGATAAAGATGACATACGTGGTGGCTGACAAAGAAGACGTACTTTTTCTCACTAAGTCGTGCTACGAAGAGAGTGCGTGAACTAAAATGTGAGTTAAAGAAGAAACGATATCAAGAAAATAGGATCCTCTTGACATTCTTTTTCGTAAACTGTTTCTTCCACAGCGAGCGCCGTGGTGCAATTTTTCCGTTACAAGGAGCTACCAAAGTATGTTGGCTTCTGGTGCACGAGAGCTGGTCAGACCGAAAAAAGCATATGTATCCTGTGCGAGTGAACTAGTGCTTAAACAGAACTATAAGTAGGATGTGTAAATGAACAGTCTCTATTCGGCAAACGTCGATCCGAGGACATTTTACGGTTATGTACGCGAAGATTAAATTTCTTCTTCCCCGCTTCCTCTGATTAAGGTGTAGTACGACTACGTCACATCAACTAACATGCAGAATTACCCGAGCTCTGCATGCCACATTAAAGATGCGGATGGTTAACATTATATTTCTGTATCAAGCAATATTACAATCGAATTGCGAAAATGCCGTTTTGCAAGCCTTGACATATTAAGTAAGCAATGTCGAACATATTGACGAGCCAGGCCCAGTGTCCGTCTCGATTGAGCTTCTACCGTAAGCAAAAATGGCCTCGTGATTTACCTAGCTCTGCTGGAAGCAAAACGGGTGAACTAAGTGTCTTTGGTTCCCAATAAAATTCATATCTCGTGAAACTTAAGCCACGTCAAGCCCAAAATGAAGCCCTTCCTCAAGACAAAGCAGCGGACGACGCTATTAAATCCAAGAAGCTTCAAATCTTGTTCGACGAATTTCTTCTCGATTCGATCGCAAAGTTAATTATGACAATGTCGCATTGGTGTACTCGTAGATCGTTGGCATATGACTAACTAAATTTGATAGTACGTAATTATTAACAGCCTCGGAATTGACGAAATCAGGTCATAATCTTACACTAACTTTTACTGCTGTCTGAATCACCAGTAAGCCAGGCTTGCAAGCACGTGTTATAAAGGAAGTGTGGTAGATTGATTGGCACTTGCCGATTGCTATCGTTTCTCCGCGCTATGAGCTGAATTCGACTCTCAAAAGTGCAATCTTTTTCAGTCCCGTGCAGACAACATGGAAGGTGGTCGCCCACGGTCTTTGATATGCAATGCGCATCGATTTTGTTGTGCGATTATTCGGAAAGCATTGCACATTACAGCGCTGGACGGATTTTTTTGCGAACAAAAGATCTTGGCTTGACCTAAATCCAAAGTCTTCTTTGCGCGGACACTTTGCCCGCGTGTGCTTGGGAATGACCACAAAAGCTTCCGGAAGAAACTATAGTATTTTCGTTCAATCTGGACATCGCTCTTCACAACCGTGCTCATGGCTCAAAACTGATAACACTTATCTTTTCACGCCTGCCATGAAAAGACTAAGTGTGTTAAATGCATAGAATTTAGGCCTTCCGCTACATTAGTCCGACACGAATTTCTGAATACATGTAGGAAAAGCGCTTCTCATTGCGTAGATGAAAACAACAAGCACATGGCAAAGGCGACTTTATAGTTTTGTCGTGGGCACGGGCGTTATTGATAGGATCCACTGCCACGGCAGTCATGGTTCTGCAAAGCCGAATTCCCTAATGCCCAAATATTTGTACCAAATGATCATCAGAAATGGGTTTTTGTTTGGCAAACGTGGCGCACCCAATTACCGCTTTGATTTATGGCTATGTATTGCAATCGTAATAATTGTACAAGGCTGATCGCAAGGTAAATAAAAAAGGCTTAGCTATAGACTGCTACACGTATTTGCATGGCAACAATGGCGCTAGCATATAACAAGCAGAGCAAAATCATATAAATCCGCTCCGACTCGCGCACTTCCGTTGGTGAGCGCGAAAAGCAAAGATTTGCATAAGATGCGCCATAAATCATCGCACTCACATGACACTGGATCCAGTAGACCCAAATGCGAAGAGCATACGAGCTCAAGACATCACAGATCGCGGCCAATACAACGTACTGCCGACGAAGTGGCTCAATTTCACAATGCAATCGTTTCCAATGGCGCGTAGCTCGAGGAAACGCACCGGGCACGGCTAGCCACGTACACAAGCAGGTAAACACAAGCTTCAGTCCACACGCGTGTAGAAAAGAAAGACCTGCCGAAATTTTCGCAAAGAAAAAGAGCAGCACATACGGCCAGATCGCCAAGTCGTACAGGTAGTCACTCCAGTGATAAGTAGTAAGCGACAGTGTGTCAACCGAAAGAAGTTTAGGAAACGAAACCTGGACTCCATTGCATGGTGAAATTCGCGTACTGCGCCGTTTTCGACAGACACTCTCACGAGGTTCAGTAGAACTAGTAGTCCACTCTAAATTCGCAGCCAAAGGCACTAAACTCGAGTCGGCCACTTTTTTTTCGTCTTGATCACGAAAAAACTTGTCGACAATGGGTCGAAGCCACGTATAAAACCCACTTGGGTCATTCGTTATCCGACAAATGTGTTCATTCCCCGCACTTGCGCGTGAAGTCTTTTGGTCACGTTCGATCTTTTCAGCCTCTTTGCGGATCAAATAGAGCAAAATTCCTGCCATCTTTTTGATTCCAAAATTCAGCATTGCTTTTGGGATTGCACACTTGGGATCAATGTTCACAACGATACACGTACGAGCTTGCATGCGTGTAAGTGGTTCGATCAGTGCCCGAAATCCTTTAATCTCCATGCGTCCTGCATTCCACCCTTGCAACGTTGGGACAGGAACCGAGCTCGTGATTGTCGACGGATCCACGGATCCTCCTAATAAGAGCAAACAACGGTGTTCATAGACAGCATTGATACCAAATGCTCGAATGATTGCATCCCGTTGTAAAAAAGGAGATGAGATGGCCAAGTACGCTGCAAGTTCCACGTGACCCATTTCCTGTAGCAAGAGCGATTGAGAGCAAAATGGAATCCACACGCTGTAGAGATCGACTTCACGAATGACAGAGATTGTATTAAAGATATCCACACCGTCCACGAGCCCTTCCAGCTTGATCCAGATGGAACCATCTTCGTCTGGTTTCCACGACGTGGTGACTCCAAGCATTGTCTGGCCAAATTGCCAGTCGTCAGCTTCGTTTGATTCGTTGAATTCCTTGAGCGCTTTCACACCGTGATCACGTCGGTCTTTAATATGAACAATCAACTCCTCGTCATCACGCATGGCTCGCCTGACTCGCGTGGCACCAATGCCCTCAGCATCCACTAGAAACGCTTCAAGTCGATCAATTAAAGCCGCAGCCGAAAAAATTCGCTCTGTGGCTTTAAGCTTTGACACTTGATGCCACACCCAATCGATGTTATTGGATGTGACCGTCACTTTGAAATAGTCAATCAAATCACTGTCTTCTGGATTGGCATTAAAAGGTTGCTTTGCTTGAGTGTCACAACTTGAATCGCCGAGTGTGTCCCTTTCGTATGCCCACTCTTGAGACAAAGTTGGGCTCTTGGTTGCTAACATACCCGCATCAGCCGCTCGATGCTTCTTTCGAAAAATGCCTGGGAATCGTTTGGAAAGTTGATGTCTACCTTTTGAATTTCGCTGCTTGTTTCCTACAATCGACATTGCAGCTTTAAAAGTAACACTGCAAACGTCATCAGGACGCTGCAATAACGTCGCAATCTCCGCAAATGGCATGTCTAGAACAAATGAGTCATTGATTTCGTACACCAAGTAGCCAGCAGGTACCAAAACTCGTTCCATGTCAGTGAGCACAGAAGTAGCAAGCGTTGATGTTGGTGTCGGATCGGACAATAATAATGCTGAAGTACTCACCGCCAGCTTTGCGGTAGGAGACGTAGCAGCTTGAGCAACAAAATCGCGTTGTAGCACTGCACTTACTGCTGCGTCTTCGTCAAGCGGACGGAGCGAACTGAGCAACTCATTATCTCGAGAGATAAGACACTGTAGGACATTTTGGGGTTTGTGAAAGCGACGATAGTCAAAAAAAGCTTCACGATCCGGGTGGCTAAAGCCCAAGGTCAGTGGTCGTTTTGCTCGCTGGATCTCACTGAGAATATTGGTTAGTTTAAAATCGCTCACAGAGACTCCATTGACTGACGTCACGAGAAATCCAGGTTCAATGCTTTGTTTACTACCTGCCGCTTCACTGCTTTTTTCGCAGAAGGCCACAGTGATTTTGTTTGAATAAAGATCTGTTTCCAAGTGCAAACCAATCTTTTGCTTGCGAAACTTTACGACAAAGTCATCATCCAATGGCATCAAGACTCCGTCTTTGTCAAGAGGTGCCGTCGGTGCTGATGCTACAGAGCTCACTCGAGAACAATCCGATCTTGACAATGAAGCTATCGAAAATTGAGACTCAAAATTGTGGACGGATGAAGAAGAGTGCAGGTGATCGCCATAATCCGAGATCATCGAGTGGCGAAAAGAAGAAGGTCCGGAACTCTGTGGTGTCGGCACTTCACTGCACGGTGCGTCTTGATTATCTATTATCACACTGCGGCGGCCTTCCATTTCTTTTACGCTGATCTGATCAAGAGCCTTGCTGTTAGTACGTCGACAGAACAACCCTTTTGAAGGTTGTCGCACTGGCTTTCGTGCTTCGGTCACAAAAGCCCGAATAGCATTCTTCTTGTCGGTACAATTCATACTTTCCGACACGGAAGGTGTAGCTTCAGCTGATACCAGACTGCGATGGCGCACAACTTGAGACGGCATACTTCCGTCTCCGTCAGCGTTGATCGTTTCAAAGTAGTCTGCGTATCCTTTGCACGCCTTTTGCAGTTTTGTCATCCACGATGGTATCATCGTATACAACAACATATTAATGACGTAGTTGGGAAGACTAAAGTTCGTATCGTCTTCGTATTCGAAATGAAAGTCACACGAATCATGCGAGCTAGACACATTGCGGATACACAACCGTAATCGACACGTTTCGACTCTGACACGAGTGTTGTTCACTGGTGCATCCGCATGATGCGCCCCTTGATAAAGTACTACAAACGCATTTTGAGTCGGATAGAATTTGACACGACGTCGGTAGACGTAATCACGATTGGATAATGGCCACGGAAGCGTGAGAGCAAAGTACATGACGTCACTCACGTGTTGATGTTCGACCACGTGCACATCGTCCACGTTATTGTCCCAAGACTTGCGGTACCGAATATCCATGATTGTATTGAACAGTGTGTCCGCTGAGAAGGGTAACCAGCCTTTTGTGTAGTATATGGGCAAGCTCGAGCCTTCTTGGGTCGGTCGAAAAATCTCAACATCCTTTTCACTGTATATGGGTTCCTCCAAGTTGGCCCACACGGCGTTTTCACCCATATCCACGGCATCTAGAAACAAGACATTCATTTATTGTCACAACACAATACCAAGAAATTCACTATTAAGGTCGTAGATCGTACCATCGAGTTCAGAGTCGCTGAACTCGGGGTCGGAACACCGATGCGTAAGCGACGGGCGTTTACCTGATGCCGCCGCTCGTGAGTTGCTACGCGCTGGTTTTGGGGACTCGAACGAGCTCATAAGGTGAAAGAATTGTCGCGTAGAAATGCAATGAAAACTAAATCTGCTGCTCGCTTTTAATCCAAGTTAGGGGACGCTTCGTCGCACTTGGCTATTTATTGACTACGACGAGTCGGACTTTGTCACAGTAAACGTGCTCTCGGTATTTGTATCAGTATTTGCCGGTATCGTACATCGATGTCTACTATACTATCGCGAGCCCTTATATTAATATTTTGATATTTTGATAGATTTAGCTTCGCTGTCATTTCGTCGAATAGTGAAGTCATGGAGAAGAAAGAAGGAAGTAGGGGGAAGAACGGCTGGCAGCTCGGCCCTATACGCTTCATGCAAGTGGCACTGGCGATAGTGTTGCTCTGCTCCGTAACGTACATGTATCAATTTGTGTCGGTGAGCGTGTCACTGCGGTCGATGGGGGATTCAGAAGACTCGAGGGACAATGGTCTCGTGCGCAACCGCGTGTTGGGCCACTCAGTGCTGCAACTTCAGGGCTTTGAGGCTGCTCAAAAGTTTGTATCCGACTACAATGTGGAGCAAGGGTTTCTTTACCTGTTGTTTATGAGCGACGCCGACGAGAAGGGCAAGTACTGGTGTCCAGACTGCGAACGTGCCAAGAAGCCTGTAATGGACGGTTTCAAGCGCGCTCCACGAGGCTCGAAGCTCGTGGAAGTTCGTGTGGGTTCGCAGTCGTATTGGTCCGACTATATGAATGAGTTTCGGCAGGACCATCTTTTTTACTTGGAGCACATTCCCACCCTCATGCGGTACGAAGGTGGTGGCAACTCGTCCACGGTGCTTACGGAATCATTCTGCACCGACCCGAATTTGCTGGATTTTGTCTTTCGAGTGAACAAACCACTGGCTGGCAAGCCGCACAATAACAAGGTGCTTACTATGAACACATCGGAAGAGGTGATGAACTATGTCGCCACGTATGACTATAGCCATCCGCTATTCTTGTTCTTTGTGTCTGGGTACCATGCTTTTAATGGACGCCTGTGGTGCCCGTACTGCGATCGCGCGGATGTTGCAGTGATGCATTACTTTAATTACACTGCGCCTGACAATGCAGTGTTGGTGCGAGTAGTGGTATCAGCTTCCTACAAAGAGTGGAAAAAGAATGATAATCCGTTCAAGCAGCCCGAGTTTGAGAAGAGGGTGACACTTGTGCAAAGTGTACCATATCTGGGCTTTGTCAAGAAGGACGTTGCTGCCGATAATGTCCTCGTGCATCAATTTTTGCCTGACTACTCCGAGACGAAAAAATTGCAGACGTTTTTTAAGAATAAGCCACGGACTGTACGGCCCAAATAGACTGACTGTAAGGGAGGTGACTATAGTAAAACAATGTCAAAAAAATAAAAAAAGATGTCAATGGACTTATGATTGATACTTACAGATATTTATGATGCAAAGTTGCAAATGTTTGGTTACCGACGTCGACGTAGTAATGGACGTGTATGGCTGCGACGAAACGTGTGGCTGGTGGCAGTATCAGCGCTGCTTCTGATCTATTGCGTCTTTGTGATGTACACGACCATGTGGACACGAAGTTCTAGCGCGCACAAGAAATTGACCCAGGACATGGAGGAGACGATGAGTGTACCAAAGGGAAGGAGCGGGAGAAGGGATGATACTACACAGAGAGTGACGAGCGAGCTGGCGCAAGAGGCAGGAAAAGATAGAAGAGAAGGTTTGCATCCGGATACGTCTCAAATTGTTCGCATAGTGGTGACGACGAGACCGACGTTCCACAGAGACAAGGAAGACACGGCGGCGTACAATGATGAAGTACCGCTCGAAGATGATGGGGTTGTTCCGATGGTTGGAGTGACGGTGGACGGTGAGCATGAAGTAAGCAGTGGAGAAGCAGCACACCAGACAATAGATCAACAGATGACGGATCAATCGACGACGGCATCAGAAGACTTGCCTAGGGCGAAGACGGATTCAGTAACAGCTACGCCAGATAAACGGAATGCGACTGAAAGTAAAGATCTCGCTTTGCCAATAGTGCTAATTACGGAGCTGGTCAAGGACAATAATCGATCGTGGACTAACGCAGATGAGTTGCCTATGGCCGACGGAGAAGTTGTGGAGCATCGCGCAGCAGGATCGACATCTCCTGCCGTGTCTACTGCGTTGCAAATTTCTGCCCCTTCTAGGCCAAGTGAATTGAGAAAACGATTTGACAAGTCCAGACTTGTATTACAGACGCCGGAGCAATTGAACGCATC
The DNA here is from genome assembly GCA_001695595.3 of Plasmopara viticola. Lineage (NCBI taxonomy): Eukaryota > Oomycota > Peronosporomycetes > Peronosporales > Peronosporaceae > Plasmopara > Plasmopara viticola. The sequence goes on from MBPM02000072.1 coordinate 234,779, forward strand.
GGTTCCTTTTGAGACGCGACACCACACGATTATTGGCTACAACGCCACCTTGGCATATCTCCAATTTTATACAAAGCCTGCCAACTCAGATGAAGAATTGTTTTTATTTTTTACGTGCAGTACTAGCGAGGGTAATCAAGACGATTGGAACCCCAACTGTGCAATAGCTCGCGAAAAGGTGTACGCCATTTTTGCTAAGTCACCGTCCACGAATCGTCTGGTGACGATCTACGCCGGTCCTCACGATGCTTGGATCGATAATAATGACTTTACGGACGACGATGACCTTCGTTTGAAAGCTGTGCCGACGTTGATGCGTTGGGATGGCGGGGCACCCGGAGCGCGACGATCGACGTGGGGCGTGTTAGTGGACATGTCAATTTTATATGATTCCCTTGTGCACTATCTCTTCCGCACAGCAGACGAACAGGACAAGCTTTTAGTGAACCCAGAAGTTGCGACCAAAGAGATTGTGACACTTCGAGGTTACGCGCCGTATCGAACGTTTGTGAAAACTTACGCCACCACGAATGCGTCCTATCCGCTTTTTATTTTACTACTATCGGGTCGTTGGGAGCACAATAATCGCCTGTGGTGTCCTTGGTGTCGCCAGTCGGAGCTGCCCGTGGAGTATGCGTTTTATGCCTATGCGCCAGCTCATGCCACGCTAGTTCTCGTTGAAACCTATGATAATCGCAGCGAATGGCGAAGTCCGAATAACGAGTTTAAGCTGGATGCACAGCTTCATCTAGAAGGAGTGCCGTGGTTCCTTCGCGTCTATCCAGGGCCACCTGGCGAACCGCTCGTGTATGAACGCGTCAAGAAAAAATTCTACATCCTCGAAGCTTTGCAGCAAGTTTTTACTATGAAATAAAGGGCGTTTTTATAAAAATGAGGCTTTCGCCCAATCAGATGACAGTAACGTGATAGGGCACTGAACACGTAAGCGTAAATAAGCATGGGGTCGAAACCTAAAGCGCGCCGTCAGTCCGGCAGCATTGGTCGGCGACAGGGATGGATAATTTTTGCGGCGAGCGTCTTTGCAGTGTACTGCATGATCATGCTCAAGATGTGGGTCTGGTCAGCTGCGAGCCGCGTAGACCTGCGTGCCAATATCGTGGGCGTGGAACGAGCCCCGGGATCGTCGATTACGCAAGTCAAGGAGCCAATCCGCGCAGTTCAGAGTACACCACAAGTGGTAACTAATGAGGACGAGCCGCAAAACCTGCGCGTTATGAATTCTCCAGTATCGGCTTCTGACGCTCTGGAAAGCTCGACTTTTAAAGTTGAAACTACACAAACTCCCGCATCGACCGAAGCATTGACGGTTCCTTTAGTCTCTACGGCAGAGACAAAATCGGCTTCTTTGCTTGCTGACCGTCACGATAGTGTCTACGGTTACGCTGCCGCCATGAAGTATCTGGCCAACTACACGATTCCCGAAGACTCTGATGAGCAGCTCTTTTTGTTCTTTGTATGTGGTGATCAAAATGGGAAGGAAACGACGTGGCGAAGAGTATGTGTCGACGCATCCACTTTAGTGTACGACGTGTTTTCAAAGTCATTGGCAAGAAACCGATTGGTCACTATTTACGCCGGATCAAAGGCAGATTGGTCGCAACCTAATGCATTCTACAATGATGCCGATTTGAAAGTAAAGGCGATTCCTGCTCTTATGCAGTGGCACGGAGGGCGTCCTGGTGCAAAACGTGCGACGTCTGGTATGATTATTGAGGAAAGCATGCTTTACGAGCCGCTGCTGCGCTACTTATTTAAAAATGAAGACTTTCAAGACCCGCTGCTTGCACCGGAAAAGATTGCGTCAAAAGAAATCGTCTTGTTAAAGGGATACAAGAATTATCGACAATACATTGATACTATCGCAAGTGGAGAGAAGTCTTCCCTGACCGTTCCGGACGGCCCCATGTATTTCTACTTTGTCGCTGGTCGACTTTCAAGGAATGACCGCCCCTGGTGTCCGTACTGTCGATACTCTGACATTTCGGTCGAGTATTCATTTTATGCTTTTGCACCACCAGGGTCTCGGTTAGTGAAGGTCGAAACAGTGGACTCTTACTCCACATGGAAGGATCCTCAGAACGAATGGAGGCGGGACACCACGGTAATGGTGCGTGGTGTGCCATGGATGTTCCGAGCACATTTGGACAGGGAAGTGCGCAGCTTTCGCTTTGATCGAATAAGTGCGCGCTTTAATTACCCACAGGAGCTTTTTCAGAGCTTTTAAAGAACTACTTTTACGGCTCAATCACTTTTTAAAGAATTGCTTAAAAAATTATATACATGCTATAAAAGTATGAGAAGAGTCCTGGCGCTATAGGACGAAAAATACTCCGCGAATAGTACAAGAATGTACTACAAGAATGTACTACATTCTTGTACTAGGGATGGGGACGTCAGCTCAACGTTGAGAACGTTAAACTGGTATCCGTTGACGTATTGCAAACGTTTTGAGACGTCCCGGCAACATTAATGTATAGTACACCACACGAGCACTTTAGAACGGCTGAGATTGCAGGATAGAAGAAAGAGCCTACAACGCATCGTTCCCGGATGGAGGCTCCACCATCAAATGATCCTGCGCCGCCGCCCCTGTTCAAGATGCGCCGTATTAAGAAGGTTGATTACTGGTCGTTCATCCGACTTGTAGCTCCAAACGCACAGCTACCACCGGGAAAGAAGGCGTGGGAATCGTCTGATACAAACTTGGCTTATTGTCTAAAGTGCAAAAGCTCTTTCAGCTTTAAATCAGGAAGTAGCGCCAGCATTCGAAAGCACATGAATCAAAAACATCCACAAGATCTCAGCAGAGCTGGGCGTGAACAGGCATCCAAGCGAGTGGCGATCGCACTTTGTGCAACGCGAAAATCTGATGCCATGATGTTTTCTCCGACAAAGAGAACAAGAAAGATGGATCCAGCTGACGAAGAGATGGCCACAAGAGCTTTTATTGATTGGATTGCCAAACGACTGCGCCCACTAAGTGTTGCCGACGACAAGGAGCTTCGTTTTTTATTGACGTTGATTCAGACGATGAGAGGTCTGTACGAGCTACCCTCTCGCGGCACTATTACTGAATTAATGCAAAATCACTGTCAATTCAAGCGATCGCTGGTAAAGACGCAGATTGCTGAAGATGCAGACTTCTATTCTCTCACATCTGACATGTGGACATCTCGAGCAACAGATAGCTATATTTCGCTAACTATTCATTTTGTGAATACCAATTATGAGATGATGACGTACACTTTGGATGTTATGAGTTTTCGTGGGAAGCACACTGGCATCAGGATTAAATGCAAACTGGCGTGCTCATGCGCAAGTGGGGTCTAGATGTTTCTCGCGTTACCATAATGGTACGTGATAACGGGTCGAACATTGTCAGTGCGTGTGATGCGCTAGGTGTGCAGCACTTCGGATGCGTGGCTCATACGCTACATTTGATTGTATCAGGAGCTCTCTCAAAAACAAGTGTCGAGGTGACAAATGTGGAAGAGGATAATGACGGGAACGAGGAAGGTAGGGAGGAGGTTGAAAATATTGCTGACAGTGAAGATGAGGAGGAGCAGTGGATTGAGGACCCTGCAATTGAACTGGAAGCTATTGCGTTCTTGGAGCAAGAACTGGTAGATATCGAATCCCAAACGATTGCAAGTTCTATAGACAACGTTTCGCATGAATCTGAGCCACTGGACGTTACTGCTGATGACACGCTGGATGGAGGTCTTCTTGATGGTTGTCTTAGTGTGCGGACAACAACTTCACTTCTTAACGCTATGAAGCAAGCCATGAGTGAAACAAGGATGCATGTTTTTAGCTTTCGCAAAATTGTTCACTACTTCAACAAAAATTCTAAAGGAAAAGACAAGTTGAAGTCGCTACAAAATGTGGCCGTACCTCTTACCGTTATTTCAGATGTAGCCACCCGCTGGAATAGCACGCATCACATGATTCAACGCCTTCTGCAACTTCCGTCCTAGTATCCAATCATTCATGGAGTTTATATTGACAGCGAAAGGCAAATAAGAGTTCAGCGACGCAAGGATTGTGAGGCCCACTGGAGAAATGTGGTTTAGCATCCAATGCCTCGACAAGCTTCTCGTGGTTTTTGAGCTGGTAACTAAGACACTATCAGGTGGAACATACCCCACTGCTACATTGATATATCCATGTATACGCCTTCTTGAAAAGCGACTATTAAATCAGAGGATATTCGCCAAAATATCGCCTGCTCACGCTGGAGAATATTACTATAGCTCGGTGCTGGAACGCATGCATCTCGTCCGTCGGTTTTTCTTGTTTTTGCTCCGAAAAAGATTCAAGCAATTACCTTTGGATGTGAAATATTGCTGCTTGCTTGATCCTCAATTCGTGCATGGTGAGTCACTGAACGCAACAGAAAAAATAGAAGGGAGGGAGTTCTTGGTGAGCGAGGCAATGCGCTCTGCTGGTGCTGATATCTACAGCACGAGCTTCGGTGAGAATAGCGATGAGAAGAGAACTTCATAAATGATCTCCTTGGACGCAAACGAAGATTGCCTCATCCTCAAGTGCAAAACGGGTTGTCGCTTCGTGCAAAAGTAGAGGCAGAGGTGAATCGATACTACGATAGATCCCATCAAAAGGCACAAGAAAATACGTGCCAAAAGCAAAAGTCGAAAACACAGAAACTTGACGATGGTCTCAAGTGGTGGCGCGAAAATGGCAGTGATTTTCCGCTCTTAGCTCCTATTGCAAGGAAATATTTTGGCATGGTAGCTACATCAGTACCTTCAGAGCGCTGCTTCTCGTGGGCAGGAAACATTATTACAGCACGGCGTAATAGGTTGTCTTGTTCCAACCTCAGAGATCTCATTTTTACAGCAATACGATTGGCGAGGGACCAGAAGAGTAGCTGAAGACGTACGGTCGAAACGTGCTAAAGAGTTCCATGTTGTAAATAGACTTTTTGCACAACTCACATCAGCTTTAATGTGTCAGCAGCCGACTTATCTTCTAAACTCTTCTCCCGTCCGTTCTTATGTTTGTGCAGCTTGAACATGGTATGGGTTCAAACCATTGGTTTGACAGGTTACAGAGTCTTTCTGAGACGTCAAACAACGTTTTGGACGGGAACGGGAACCACATTTTTTTTGCGTTGACACCGTTTACGTCCCCATCCCTAGAATGTACTAAGCACCACTCTCACTAATTTATGTATGGAAGGAAGTACCTGTGTACACGCTATACCGTGAATGGTGAAATGCGCGGCTCAAGAGTGGGTTTGGCGCTAAGCACGTCTCCACAAATTACTGCGCGGTCCTGCTTTGCGAGCTCCCGCGCGACGTAGTTTAGCTACATCTTACAAAATGTATGCGGGGTTGGCCATGACTTCGACGCTCTGTTCAATAACGCCTAGCCGCTCATTATGCATGTCTTAAAACGTCGTTTTGCTGAATATTTTATACAAATCGCTCCCTAATAGCATTAATACGGCATTTTGTCCCTAACAATCGACTGTCGGCATTAGTGGGCAATGGCACTTCCTCGGGGTGGACATGGTCGGAAAAGACGTTACGGCTTCAGTACGTGCACGAACATACGGTACCTCTTATGTGGTGGATTTTTTGTGATGTACTTCACGTTTTTGGTGCTCTGGCGGTCCCAAGACTTTTCTTCCTTGCAAGACTTGGCGCCTTCTGAACAAGTCAGCAATCTGCGCAAGGCTAGCCATCCAGTGATTGAACATAGTGATGACGCTTTGGACGTGCGATTGATAAAACAGCGTAGGAATGAGGAACGCGCACGCCAAATTCCTACTGACGTGGAGCTTCCCACGACTATTTCAGTTAGTGTTCCTACACCCGATACGGCTTTTGGTGCAATGACTGAGAAGCCGAGAACATTGAAAATTGCTATTAGTCAGCAGCCTAATGAACACGATCCGGTGGCATTAACGCAAACAGTGAAAGCGACACTGACGGTGCAGATTGCACAAGCTACTGCGGTTGTAGACTCTGCAGCGGCCCCGGTCACACTGGATACTGTTTCTTTAGTCGAAAAGCCTGTGGCGGACCCAAATGCACCGAATTCTGGCTTTTTGAACGAACAGCCTGTGGTAGCTCCGGAGCCTGTGGTACCTCCGGTTTCACCATCTCTTGCTGCTGTGGTAGAAGAGCCTGCGGCGATCCAGCTAACGCCTATTGTAGAAATTGCTCCGATACCGTTGGCCACCAGGAACCAGACGATTTCTGGGTATGCTGAGACTATTGAATTTTTAGACAATTACCAGTACACTCCGGACGAGTCGCTCTTCTTGTTTTTCGTGTGCAGTGACGAGCACTTTCAACCGAGCGACTGGTCTGAAGAATGTGTGAAGGGGAAAGAGAACGTTTATGATGTGTTTTCCAAGTCTCCTGGACGTAATCGGCTCGTAACGGTGTTTGCAGGCTCGGAAATGTACTGGAAGTACCGAAACGACTTCTATGATGACCATAATTTGAAAGTTAAAGGCGTGCCTTGTATCATGCAATGGTTGGATCCAAGTGGCCGTACATCAGGTATGCTGGTACAAATGTCTCTATACGATGTAGAGTTTTTAGAGTATTTATTCCGAAGAACCAATGAACCCAAGTTGTACTTTCCTGATGAGACTGTCAAGAATAAGCAAATTGTCATAGTGAATGGCTACGATGCGTACGTGGACGCCATGACCAAGTTTGAGGAGGAAGTTGACCCCGTTTCTACGTTCCTAATGATGATCGCGGGTCGATTTCAAGACAATAAGCGTCCGTGGTGCCCATACTGCCGGTACATGGAGCTCCCACTCCAGTACGCGTTCTATGCATTCGCACCAAAGCATGCGCGGCTGATCTGCGTCGAGGTCACGGACTCGTACACGGATTGGCACGAGCAAGTGGATTTCACCGAAGATCCCAATTTACAACTTTACAATGTGCCACTGATGTTCAAGATCGAGCAGCAACTAGCTGCCATACCAAACAGCTCGAACACGATCAAATTTTCAAAGCACAAGTTTCGTTACGATCGTTTGACCCCACTACGTGAATTCTTTTTGAGCTACGTTTAATTTGGTCATTCACAAGATATGTTTTACCCCGGTCAATTAATATTGTTAATATCAAAATAATATTCTGTGCTTATTGCGAGTGTGTAAAATCTAAGAAACTCTCTAGTCCACTCATGCTAGCTGAGGTGACGTCAGATAACGTTCTGTCTACTCGCTGTTGATGAAGTGACCGCCTTCGAAGCAAACCCTTGGGCATTTGATCAACGATTCCACGCTCTTCCAGGAACCCCAAATACCGAGCGAAATTTAAGCCCAAGAACTCCTCAATCATTCGCAACAAGACGCTGGTCTCACAAGATGTACTGTCCGACAACACTCGAATGTGTTGACGAAGACTTCGAATAGTAAGTAGACACGTAACGACAAACTGTTGAAAGCGTACTTTCCGCTCACGAATCACTTCATCTTTTGCCATTTCCAGTGGTGCGTTTGAAAAAAGGTGCGAGCCCCAAAGTTTTCGTGACGGAAATACACCATTCACGATTGAAGCTAGTACATTATCGCAAATAGGGCAGTGGGGTGGACGACGCCGTTTTCCTCGACTTAATCGCTTGATTAATTGCCGTCGAAGTGCTCGAAACTCTGAAAAGCGACGGACCACGCGCCACTGCTGTTTGCTCAAATGCACTACAACTTCGTAAAAAATCACGCCATCTTCGGAACGGTGCAAATGTTGGCCCGTCACGTGAGCCACTAAATAGTCCGAGTACTCGGCGTCATCCCGAAAGAGTTGGAGATCTTCACTCCCGTCTCGCACTCCCATCGCGCTTGAGCGTGAAGTAGACTCTAGCTCTTTTCGTTTCGGGGAAGTTCGCGACGACGACGATCGTTCCGTGACTGAAAACAACGATTCATGGCTATGCCGTCTCAGATTGTGCCTGTCGTCAAGCAAAGTATTTTCATTGCGATCGCGAGCCAGTAAATTGCGGGCCGATAAACTGCATCGCCAAAGCAGTCTTGGAATCTTACCAGAGGCGCGCGGTTCGCGCCTTCTTCTTGGCAAGAGACCGTACGGATCGACAGCAAAGTGAGACTGTCGTAAGACCTCGTCCAGCGAACAAAAGGTGGATGCGGTGGAATGCATGGGTGAGTTTGAAGCGCACGTGGCGTCACTAGGCCTCATGCTGGTAAAAAGCACAAGTGTTTTCAACTTGCCTGCGATAGCCGAATGAGAAGTGCCAGCCAAAAGGTGGGTAATCGCACTTTTTTCGCGAGCCATCAACTGGCCAGACAAACGACGACTAAATGACTATTAATAGTTGAGTATTGTTGACACGGAGTTTCTTGGCCCTTGGGAAAACGAGGCAGAGAATAGCGTTGACAAGGCCAGTCGAAAAAGAAACTCTCGTGCGATCTGGATGATACAGTCAGATCTTGCTTCGAACGCAACGATCGTTGCGCTTTGGAATGCGATCATTCGAAACGCTTGCGCTTGCGGGCTATTTTGTTGGCAACGCAATGTAGTTTCGAGAAAGAATTTTATTGCTAATATGTATATTACGAACGAAGTGCACGTACTGGAACCTCGTGCCGAGTCGAGTAATCACGGATATAGACATTAACGGATCTACGATTTGCGCTATCCAAGGTAAGCACTATGCCTTAAGAAACAGATAGGAAAAGACAGGCTTGGTTCTACTGACCACCATTGGTGCGTTCAATTAGCTAAGCCAACATGCAACGGCTTAATGGTCCTCTGGACCAATGGTTCGTTAATTTAACGCTTTTCGACTCATAAATTCAGTAGCCAGCAAACGCAATTGATATATCATCTTTACCATGATTTAACGCTGCTTCCACTATTCAGTAAGAAAGCCTCTGGTGGTTTTTGATTACAATTCATGGCTTATAAAAGAACCAAAGCGTTGCTCTGACATGTTACACCAAAATAATTCAAGTATCTTCCGCACTGATATGTAAAACCGAAGACCCGTCGTGTAAGGTCACTTTTTATCATGTATAAGGTTAAAAATCTCGCGTCGGCTATTTTGCAATTCCAACGATGATTCTCGCTCGATAAGTTCTTGCTGAAATAGGCGAAACTATAAACGTCACGCTAACATTTACTACACATACTTATACTAAGTACTGGCATGTGACTAGGTCACACAGCACCTTGCACAGAAAAGTCGTGCAGAAAAAACAAATGACGCGACACTGTCCGCGACTATTCGCTGTTCCAGGATCGATGGATTGCGACTTAAAGACTGATAATTCACTTTATTATCGATCCTTCTTCTTATGATTCAGTAGTACGCTAGATTTGTATCTGTAATGTAGATATCACAAGACTCATCACGTGCACCTACTTATCAGATATAATGCGAAAGATGGCGGACACGTGCACGTAGGACAGTTTGATAGCGTTGGCGACGACGCTAGATAGATCCGTTGTTGGAATGTTGTAATAATAGTGCTGGTACAATACTGCAATTACGTTATCATGAAGCTTTGATTGTCGTCGTGGACAAATTATTAATAAGCAATGACAAAGCAAAAAGGAAAACACGATTGACATGCAAAAGACTAAAAGTAGCGGACAGCTCCACCTTTTAAAAGCCATTTACGCAAAGCGTTGCGCCGAACAAGCAAGACACCTGGATTTGTAGGCTGGAGGGACGGCCAGAGTGGAGGCCGACACGATTTAGTCAACAAGTCAGTGACCGCTTGCTTTAATACTGGCTTCATGTATACCTTGCTGCGTCGTCCACTTCCTGTGATGATTCGAAGATCCTGAAGCGGCGTGGTTCCTGCACACGAGACATCGCTCACGTCTTGTTGGGAGCGCCTGATTTCGTCAAATGCCAATACAATTGCGCACTTTGCGACTCCTCGAGAAAAAGTGTGCAAGTCAATCTCAAATCCGTCTTTCAGTCGCCATGGAGTCTTGCGGATAATTCCTTCATCCAACACGCGCTGAAAAGTCCGACGTGCCGGTGTAAATAATTCAAACTCGTCCAGTGTATCAATGAGTGTCGATGCATGGTTAATGTTGCGTAGATCTACTGTACGAAGCAGTCCGAGCACAATCGACAGGTCCTGCTTCAGCTTTCGCTGGTGGGCTTTTGGTGCAATAAAGGGAGTTCTTTTGTCCTTTAGTTTGTCGTTTGTTTTTGACTGTTCCAGATGACTGACATGGTGGATATTGTGAAGCGCTCGAATCACGACCGAACATGACAGTGCATTGATCACAGACTTTTTTAGCTTTTCTAGCTTGTGATTGCATTTCTCAACCTGTAACATTGTTTTAAAAAGATCCAAAATCCGTGCCCACTCTCTACGCTTTTCCAGGTCAATCATGCAAGCTGCAAATGTAAAGTCGTCTGGAGATGCTTGCTGTGCTTCCTGCATCTGGTTGAAAATGTCTGTTGCTAGCAAGTTCTTATGCTTCAGTCGCATCTTCTCATTATCTTCGCTGCGAATAGCAGCAACCAAAAACTGATTAAACAGCATCGTATTGGCCTTCGTGTGAACCCACTCCTTCTGTAATTTAGCATAGATCTCCATCACACGTTCATTTTCGCCAACATCCACCAGTGCCTGGCACACGGCCGTTACAAAAGCGACATCTGTCCAAACATCAGGAAACTTTTTCTCGACAAAATCGATTGTTGTCATCAGCACATCCTTCCGTCGAGCCTTTGCGGCTGTCAACATAAGCACTCGAAATGCGCGCAGTGACGGGGTGATGCCAAGTGTGTGCATTTGTGCAATCGTAGTATGCGTACTACGCCAATCCCCTTGCGCTTTCAACTCTGACAGTAGCGCATCATAAACAGTCGACTGATCACCTCTCATCTTTTGAAAATGCTCTTTAAATTGGTCACAAAGTTGAGGCATCATAGCCAGTGCTCGCTCTGCTTGTCCCTTTCGAATCCATGAGCAACAAATTGCAATGTGCGACTGCAATGGAGCCAGAACGCCATGCTTTTCCCCTCTGCGGAGTGCGTCCACAGCCTCTCGAGTTCGATCGCTCTGCGTGCACACGCGTACGACACTGTGGACGTCCTTAGGTGAAAGAAGCGCATTTGTGTCATTTGTTTTATGTCGAAAATCTGCTACAGCTTGACGCCAGTCCATCACGGAGACACTGGATTTGCATCGCGACTGAGACGTAAACGACAGGAATCGACGCCGCATTCCAAACGATGTTCCATTATGTACACTACATTAACTATCCTTTACAGACCGCTTTTGTTCCCAAAACTTAATATTTCGGAAAAATTCAATACGCAAATTACATTTTTGGCAATACTTCAATACCCCCTCTTGTGTGACCTTTTATCAATGACTGGCTCCGCTGCGCTTAGCGTCTTCGTGTCGTTCGAGCCCCACATTATTGGAATTGTCGCCGTATCCTTGCATTCGCCTACACATTCCCCGCCTCTTTCGCCATGGCTTCCGTCGCTGCTAACCGCCCCGTCGTGTCTGTTTTCTCTGTCGAAGGCGAGACCGCGACCGTCACTTCGCAAGTTGTGCTTCCAGCCGTGTTTACGGCTCCCATCCGCCCAGATGTCGTGAACTTTGTACACACGAACATGGCCAAGAACCGTCGCCAGGCCTACGGTGTCTCGCGTGAAGCCGGTCATCAACACTCTGCCGAGTCGTGGGGTACAGGTCGCGCTGTGTCCCGTATCCCGCGTATCCAGGGCGGCGGTAACCAGAGCTCCGGTCAGGCTGCCTTTGGTAACATGTGTCGTGGTGGTCGCATGTTTGCGCCCACGCGTATCTGGCGCAAGTGGCACCGCAAGATCAATGTGAACCAGCGCCGTTTTGCCGTGGCGTCGGCTTTAGCCGCTTCAGCGGTCCCTGCTCTCGTGATTGCTCGTGGCCACCGCATCGAGAAGGTGCCTGAAGTGCCCCTTGTGCTTGATGACGCGGTGGAGGCGACTAAAAAAACCGTTCATGCTCTTAAGGTGCTTGCCAAAATTGGTGCTGATGTCGAGATTGAGAAGGTGAAAGCTTCCAAGAAGATCACGACTGGCCGTGGAAAGTCGCGCAACCGGCGCTACACCACCCGTCGTGGTCCATTGATTGTGTACGCGAACGCCAATGGTGCCGAAAAGGCTTTCCGCAACATTCCTGGTGTGGAACTCGCTAATGTTGATCGGCTGAACCTGCTACAGCTCGCTCCTGGTGGTCACTTGGGTCGCTTTATCATCTGGACCAAATCTGCGTTCCAGAAATTGGACTCTCTTTACGGCACGTACTCGAAGATGTCCGTTGCCAAGACTGGCTACCAACTTCCGCGCCACCAGATGAACAACGCCAATCTCGGCCGTTTGATCAACTCTGATGAAATCCAGTCGGTTGTGCGGGCTGGCAAGTACCAAAAGCACCGTCGCTTCCAGAAGAAGAACCCGCTGAAGAACCTTGGTGCCATGGTGAAGCTCAACCCGTACACGCTTGTAGCTCGCCGCGCGGAGTTGCGGGCCGAGGCCTTGCGCGCTGAGAAAAAGGCGGCGTTGAAGGGGAAAAACCGCAAGAACACTTGCGAAACGGACCCAAAACGCAAGGCCCAGTCGCGTGCGTTGTTTGCCAAGAACTCTGCCGACTAGAGTGGTGTGGAGTGAGTAAGCTTTGTGGCCTTTGGGAACTACATTGATGCAGAATCAAAGCGTTTAAGACTCGTCCTTGTCGAGGAGCAATAAAAGAAAGAGGCTTTATCGAATTTGTCTTGTCAATCGAGATGGAATAGTCGAGTTATGATTGCATTAGCGCGCTAATTCTACATTGTCAATCTTGCAAATTGTCATGGGTAGGAGAGCAAGCAACACCTAGTACTAGTGAGCGGGCAACCACCGTGCGCAGTGCTTTTAAAATCTAGCTCTGCCGTGGATGTGCGAGGCGTGCATTCATAGCTTAATCATTGACAGCATTCCGAACGGAGGAGCTTACATCCATCGAGCCACTTGGGGTGCACCTAAGGCTTTTGCGACGAGCTTGGCCAGGCTTGAATGATCGAATGCTTGTGCAGCATATGACGAACTTTAGTGGCTTTAGAAGCTCGATAACAGCGTCAAAAGATCAGCGCGTCCCATTGATCAAGCAAAACTAAGAAGCTTTTTTAACATAAGTACGAGTAGACCGATGCGAAGAGGGAAGCAGGCCGTGTATAAGCAGTTTTACTTACAAAACCTAGCTTTTATCAAGAAAAACTTAAATTGCAAAGACTAGCGATCTTCGATCGGGTCTGATTCCACATCTATGGTCGTGTAGCTTGTAATCCAGTTCTGCATGGCCAGTGGCATTTCGACGGCTTTTAACTCCACAATATCCCACAATTGCAGCTTCTTCTTTTCCCTTGCTTTCCTTGTCATCTCCACTAACGTGCCGTAATTTTCCAAAATATGAGTTAAAAAATTTTGGGGTGGCTTTACGTGGTGGTAATGTATATAATGCCAATATCCTTCAGGCCAACAAAAAGTGCCATCGGTCATCGTACACGCACCCATAATTCGAGGCTGCTCCAGAGCCAGCGAACAGTTGGAAAAGCGGCAGAAGCTGTACGCCAATTCGTGGCTTTCAACAAATGCCCGAGTTAAGTACCACGCTATGGTCTTCAGGAAAGCAGGGTCACACTCAGTGAACCAAGCATCATCAACGAGGTGATGGGGATCTGGACGACTGGCGTCAAAATGTTTAGCGTTTGAATGCTTGTCCTTGGTGCACCAAAAGCCTATCTCTTGCATGGCAAATCAATAAACGTCATTATTGGTCAAAAAGTGTACTAAATAGGTAAAGCCGCGTTTAAATAAAGGGAGCCTAGGTATCGCCACACACACCCAGGTATAAGACACAAATTCTCTTAAAGAAGCGTGTAAATTAAAGTCGCATACCATACATCACACCCATAGTTTATATTTTACGAAAATAACAGAAGACTATATAAAGAAAACAAAGAGCCACATCATTAGACCCAATTGCGCGTACCCCGTTGCGATGATGGGCAAGTGCGTTTGTTATGACCCTCTTCGTGACATAATCCACATTTTCGTCTTGTTCGCCTCGTTTCGTCCGAAACAAAGTACTCAAACGCCGAGAGATCTCTAGTTGTGGTTGAAGACCCTTGGGGACGTCCTCGTCCTCGTAAAAATTCCGGATTCTGCACAGCTGTACCCGTGTTGGCAATAAGCCCAGGCAAATTCTCCTCAAGGAGTCGTTGTTGATGCCCTGCCAAGTCCTCGTAATGTTTCTGCAAATTTGCGATAATACTGCCAAAATCCCGACTTTCCGCACCAGGCAATTCAGGTGTCACGAGCTGGTGCAACCACCAGTGATAGTGGAAGTGATCGATCCGCAAATTCTCTTTTGCATCGAATAATTTCCCGGATTGTATGCGCGCACCGCAAACCCGTCGTACTTGTGAAAACGTTCGTGCATTGCTCATGTATGTCCATTGATATGGCTTGTTGCTACTCTTCAAAAGCCAAAATGAATCGAATTAGTGTACGGGTACAGATGGTCCACTGACGAAATTCACCTTACCTACTTGACCAAATGCATGATAAGATGTTCCTATTGTTACTAGTCCAGCAACGGGCCCGCTGGTGCGAGTGAGAGAGTGCGAACGATCGTAAGCGACTTTCTGAATGATAGGTTGCCGCTGCTGTTGAGTTGACGGTACTAGTTCATCGTAGACCGTCGCCAAGTCACCACTGGAAACGGCAATCAACTTTTTCAGAGTTGCATATCCTCCTTCGATTCGCGATGTTGCTACATAGCCGAAGTATTCTATATGTTTCGTCCAGGTTAAAATAAACTTTTTTTATGTGAGGAATCCACGTTGCTTCCAAATATGCATAACCACCATGGTTTATGACATTTCTTAACATCGTTCACTTCTCGTAAAATTCTTCTTCGGTCGCGCAACGGTCCACTGCACACCAACTTCCGTGAAATTTCTTATAAGCCTCAATTGTAGCAAAATGCTTCTTAACATTTGCTAGCACATTTTTGTCGATGTACCAGATGCAAACTAAGGTTGTTGCTCTGGAAGGAACAAAATGAAATCCGTCCATCTAGTCTGATTCTCGATCGGTAACGATTGTTATAGGCTCAGTGGTTCTCTCCCTGAAAAGTTTTACCATTTGCTTCAGTGTCCAAATGTAATCTACCTTCCTCTCGCGCCTCAAAAATACGTAACACAGAGAAAAGGCTGATTAGTGCATGTCACGCCCATCACAGGCGACAATGGCATTTGAAACCTAGATATATTTCATAGTACTTCGCGTGATTGATAATTGTTCCCAGGATTCGAATCCTGCTTGTTTGTTTTGTAAGAAAGGTCCATCAGAAGAACAGCACCCGCCAAAAAATCTCGTTGCACCGTGACGCTTGTTTTCGGGGCAATAAAGAGTGGGGTAAGCTGCCCTACAGCACTGCGGTCTAAGCTGTATCTAGCTTTGTCTTCCTTCGATGTATTTAGAAGCGCTGCGATAGGAGTTCGCCCGAGCAGAAACTGCGCACACCCACGCTTTTTCAGGTTGTATATGTCTTGGCTTGTGGCAAAAAAAACCGAGCCGGCCACTCTCATAGTGCTCAAATTTAGTCGAGGAGGGGCATCTCCCTTACTCAGGGAAATTTTTGTTGCTTTTGCTCCATAGTCATGTGTCTTGCCTCTGAAAATGCCGCCAAAAATTCGGTGACGTCGTGGTTGTGATTTTCGTCAATCACGGTTACACTCTAACTCTGCGCGTGATCTTCGTCCAGAGTCCGCGTAATAACAACTGACCATGTTTCTCGAGTACTCGAACCCTTTCTTCTGTATTCGCCGCCATGAACACATGCAAGCCACACCTTGCGAATGTTTCCGCGCTTGTCATTCTTAGTTCTTTCCTTTTTTGTCGAAAAACCTTCCCTTAGTGAAAGCTTTTGCATTGATGATACTGGGCTGCATCAAGAGTTTCGTAAGTCTGCGCGGGGGGTGAGGCTAATGGCATGTTGACGTATGCGTAAAGAGGATTTAGGTGTGATGTATGGAATCTGAATTTAAATTTGCGACGGGTGTGGTTTTACGATAGGTGTGGCGCTTATTCAAGAGAATTTGTGGCTTATACCTGGAGCGAGTGTGGCGATACCTAGGGGGTGTCGATACCGGCTCCCAGAATAATTTATTGCTTTCACTGGTTCTTGTGATACTCACCTAATGTCACTCAAACGATTAGCACGCACATCCTTACACGATGTTGCGCTGCTTTTTAGCTATTGCTTAGCTGCGCTGCCACTCGTCGTCCGTCGCATGAAACCGCAGCTTTGATAGATCCTTTGTCCCCTTTACCAACATCATCTTGGATTTTTCCCCCTCGTACGCCCGCTTTTTTGCATATTACTCAAATAATTACTGCTTTTTAGATTATGCATGGAGCGACGCGATGCTCACAATTTGTCTGCACCATCGACCCGGAAATGCTCACTTCAAAATATACATAGCAATCAAACGAGTCCAATACGTCGTGCATCTCAACTCTGTGCTCCTAACATTGCAGCTATTCTTTACGCGAGTTAAAACGCAGATTATTCAACATACATCAGTTAGACTAAGCGTTGTAATTAGCTAATTAGCTAGCGTTTGCAAATATCGAAATTTATATGCCATATGAAGCAGTATTGGTACAAGAATTACGATCACACTTCCACGTCGCTTACTGACAGCACAAACAACTAGCCCAGTTCGTGTATCAAAATGCAGCCAGCTTTGGCAATTTCAATGACGCGATACAACTGCACTGCCATGATTTCACACAACTACTGCGCCTACTGAAGTTGCTTTTTCAGCGCACTCAAAGGTCATAGTGCAAGTCGAGTGACTCGCTTACGCAGCGATGCAACTACGCACAAACAGCGAGAGAGCTGGTGGAAAAAGCCCTCAAAATCTTGAAGATGTGTCGTCCAGTGCATGTCTTGGCAAAGATGTCGAGGCCATGAAATAACGGCCCGTGATAGATTGATTTGCGTACGCCAGACGTCGGGCGCGAGTGATCGTTGAAATAAACGTAATAAGTGTGTCGCGTGACAATGAAACTTTGTGTTTTTCCACTTTCCTTACATGGAAAGGTGGGTTCCATTATGGACCATTCTTGAGCGACGACACGTCAAGACTAAAGCCATTATCTTGTGAAGTGGAAGGCATATCCTTCTTTCGATAATTCTAAGGAGATTGAGGCCCCGCCAAAAGTCTGCGCTGATGTCGTTAGCGTTTTAATCATGTAATTAGCGACTTCCGCAAGGCTATGCTTCCCACTGAGTGAATCATATGCTCCACGCTCACGAGCAAAGCTGTTCTACGAATTTTTAATCGGTGTTGTAAAGACTCTGAATTTGCTGGCTTCATAGTATTTCTCTATATCAAAAGGTATTGATCGGACGAATAAATTTTCTAAACAGCCCTGACATCTCGACAGTACAGATCGCCATGTATGTGGTACCACTGTGATTGACTGCTAGGATGTCCATTTAGCATATATAGTCCTTCAAACAAGGTCTAGACTGTTCTCTGGTCATCCTTTACCGAGCATAAGTCGTTTCAGCTCCGCTTTAACTTTAAGTAAATTCGGTCTCAACAGTGTGCATTTTACAGTAGCGAATGCAGTCGTCGCCAACTTTATATCTACATCCGCTATGCAAGTTTTTTACTTCGTGCTCGCGCTCGAATAGGTCTCCGATACGGTCGACCACTCTGGCATATAGAGGATTCTCGTTTAAAATCGAGAGATACGCATTTCTTACAAACGACAATATAATTCGTTTTAAATAGAACCGGGCAATGAGCCAAATTTTCATGAAGATTGGATATTGTCTAGTTTTTTCATTCGAATGAGAGCTATCGTTCCTTCAAGTTGGCTTATGAATTCTTTACAAACAGGCTCACTCTAGCTATTGATATATTAAGGCTAAGATGCAATTTTTGGTTGTCTTTTGAGAACCGAGGAGCTTTGTGCAGTCATAACTTCTTTGGCAAAATAACAAGTCCGAGTCTCTAGAAATCTTGACGCGGTCTTTCACTTTTTGTCAAATTATCTACTGTTATTCTTTTCTTTTTCAAAGCCCATCTTTACTGTCGGGGCTTGAATGACTCTAATTTTTGGCTGTGTAAATACTTTAACGCTTTGTCCCTGAAGATAGTAGTTCCTTTGAGATATTAAAATCTATTTTTCACTTTTGATGAGGCTGTCTTGAATCAGCCTAATAGGCAGCTTTCGCTTTTCCTAGACTCATAAAGTCTGTAAGGATCAAGTTTTGATTATTCGACGGACTGCATTGGCGTTGGAGAACTGCTAAGAGGTTTGAGCCCACGCAGACTGGCATACACTAGCATTTCTTTAAAATGGGTCCTATCATCTACTTTTATCAGATACATATAGCTTCAAAATGCACTTGAATCGTCATCAAGCGAGATTGTCTCATTCACAGACATGTAGCAGTACGAGGCAAGGCAAAAGAAGACGCTTCTATTACGTGGTCTAAATGTCAGAACTGAAGACGAGCTACACGAACGTGAAAGCAGAGCTTCGACGTAACCGGAGCACGCTTGGAGCATCTCGCTTTGTGATTATTGTATCGCCGGGTAGTAGACCGAATCGAAAGCCATGTTGCCTGCATCAACTGCAAATGTCGTTTAACATGACCAATGTTAACGATTACAGAGAAATAAAGTCGCACCGCAATCCACGAAAATGTCAAAGGTAGTCAGCCAAAATCTTTTGTCAAGTATGCATCCTCTTTACCGTTGAACTCAACAAATTTGTAAAAATCGAGCAGTAATTTTGATCTGAAAACATCCAAATGGTCTTGGTGCGTACTGGACCAGCACACTCTCTGCTGAGTTCGAGTACCCATGCGAGCCATCTAGGAGCTTAGCGCATTGTAGAGAACTATTAATGCTGTACGACAATGAAAGTACAATTAGACCAATCCGCGATAGGGGATAGCGCGTTTCGTGAAGCTAGAAGACTTGTCTGCTTCACTTACGAATGCGTTGGTCCGTTGCTAAATAATCCTATGGTTTACGGGTAAGTTATAAAGAGCGTCAAGAGCTTTAGTATTATCACCAATGAGGTTCCTCCACAAAAAAATTTCTGCTGGTGTGGAACACCCTCTCCTCTACAAAAAAGTAGTCGATTCTCGTGTTTGGCAAGTAGCCCATCAGCTTCCTGCCGGTTGTGAATCGACCAATGCTCGATCAATATCATTGACCATTTTGGAACATAGCTAAGCGCCTTGTTAGAAACTTGAGGTAGAATAAATCTTTGTTTGTATATGTCAGCCTGAGTTTAGAATTTTTCTATAGGCCAGAAGTTAAAGAAAGCCTTGTGTGCTTTACAACTTACCGATTACCTAAATACAGCAGATCTCATCATTCGCTTAGGGACAACTCTACCTATTGATACAGGATGTGGCACCAAGCAATATGCCCATTTGCCCAGTGCACCGCGAGGGCTCCAGCGTGTGAATTTATATACGTCACTCGGGTCAAAATCTATAAATGTTTGAGCGCGACATTTGGCTAGGTGCATGCTTCTAGCACTCCAACAAATCCTTCGAAAAAAATATTCTTAGCGTCGAGAAATGCGGACGACCAGGGAGTATTGCACTCACCCTTAAATTAGTTGCAATACTATTCTTCGATCGAAACTAGCTGAACATTTAAGAAGCTACAGTTAAGTCCTGCGAATCAGCTTGCGTCCAGGGCTCATGTACATCTTGCGCACTTGGTTAGTCAGCTTTGAGACGTCTCGCAATGGCGTATTGAAAGTCAGGCGCTGGAAACGCTAGCTTTACTAAAGGGTGTGGAGTCGATGCTATTTTTTTAGCGTGTGGCTGTTATACACGTATTTCCTGATCAGTTCGTAGAGGATAAAAACGGCAAGAGAGTATAGCCATGGCTGCCAAATTGTAGCAGCACGTAAGAATTACTACAGATAGATTTCGGACTTTGGCAATTACATTTGTTTGAGGTATAAGAAATCATAATTGATGCCCGTACACCAGATATACCTACTCCGCTACAGGTTCACCCTACTTTTAAAACTCAATCCCTATCCTGTTCTGCTGGTTTGAATGATCCAGCAACGTATACAGCAGATGCTTGTTCAGGAAATCCTGCGGTACGAGTGATTAGTCCGCCCCAGTTCCCCACACGCGCAAAATAAATTTGGTCTGACGCAGCGGCTTTAACCGGCGACGCCGGCTAAACATTGCGCGATCGGCTACCTTTTGCACGACAAGCAAAAGTTCAGCTCGTGTATACACTGGCTGAAAACTCAGGATAATGTTTGCCCTCTGCCGTCTTTAGTTACTCGCTGAGCTTAACTTTTATCACAAAACCCTCACAAAATCGAGGATGACGCCACCAGCTTTGGTTTTGGTTTCCATTTTTCATTGTGAGCAAACCCTCAATCAAACTGGTAGTCGTGGTGGAAGCGAGCGATAAATGAAAAAAAATTGAGCCGATTTACCCATGGCACCCAAAAAAATTAATATACACAAAAGATAATTAAAAAAAAGTATAATTTTTAACAAGCGAGATAGACCAATGGCAAACTAATCAAGTCACCGGAAATGGGCACCGATGCGATCGCCGCCGGCGAGACTGACCGCCGTTAACGACACTTTACTCGAAAGTGATTGAGCACAGCATTCAAGTCTAATTGACTGGTAAACGGCGCGTCTTAATCGGTTTGGGTTGAGCAGGTCCTGGTTTCGCATCTTTAGCTTTTCTCCTCGAAGAGATTTCGCTGTCGTAACTTCCTATGCACGACACACCGAGTGAATGCTTGGCAAGCAAAATATTGCAGAATGACACAATTACGACTAAGGTGTACCTAATATTTGCGCGTGGGTCTAGCGTCAAACCAACGCGCTCCAGCGTCTCTTGAACGTTGTATATGGCCCTACTGCAAAGTTTTTGTAGACACCCAAGTTATATCCAATATGTTTGGCTCGAATGAATCATCAAGAGTCCATGGCGTTTGTCGCATAGGACGGTCAAATTGACGGCATACTGCAGTCCTTCCCTAATTATACAAGCTGCAATATTAAGTTTGAGAAGTATTTCATCGTCGGAGTATGTAACTAACGATAAGGTGGCTATGTTCTTGAGTTTACTTACATATTAACGTGTCATTTAACATTTTTTAGTCAAGGTCTAATTTGAATTTGCTGAGAGTAAGGACTTAGACACTGTATCCTCTTTACGATATCCCGCTACAATCTTTCTCTGCGATGTGGTTGTTGAGAAGATGATGTGAGCAGTAGAAGGCAAGTTTGGAAGTAAATGTATTTAAGGTCCTTAGTTCGCTATTCCGAGCTACCTCTAAGCCTTTCCTATGACGTCATCGTGGGCGCAATCATGTCGCGTCATCGTGTGCGTAATCATGTCGTCCTATGGTCCGGAGATTCGATCGCGCAACGTGTGCTGATAGCTGTTTTTCTAACACTCCTCCTCGCGATCGTGTCCCCGCCGCCGTAACTAGCGCAACCCCACGAGCGCTCGCAGCTCTGCAAGCTTGTGCTGATCTAACGCCTTTGTCAGTAAGTCCGCGAGCATAAGCTCTGACCGGACGTAGCGCATCTCAACGACGCCACGACGAGCAAAGTCCTTAACAAACTTGAGGCGCACGTCGATGTGTTTAGCTTTTAGAGACGAAGTCTCTCCTTCGATCTGGCGAATCGTGGCCTGGTTATCCGCATGCATTGTCATAGGCTGAGTCGGTGCAAGTCCCACCTCTTTAAGCATCTCTTGAATACCAAGAAGCTCGCGTGCCGTCTCAGACGCCGCGACAAATTCGGCCTCCATAGTCGAGAGAGAGACGCCACCTTGTTTCTTGGCTGCCCAGCTTACAGGCATCCCATTTAGCAAAACTATGGCACCAGTGAGCGATTTTCTGTCTCCCTTGTCGGCAGCAAAGTCGGCATCACTGTATGACTCGAGCGTTATTTGTTCGTTGCGGTCGGTATTAGCTCGCATTTCAAGCCGCATCACCTTGCTGCCACTAAGATAGCGCGCTATCCTTTTTGCGAGTTTCCAGTCTCGTACGCGCGGTGCATGTGTCTGGCGCGTGGCTTTGTGAACCGCAAACGCAATATCTGGACGCGTGCATCGTGCGATCCAAAGCAAACTACCGACCAACGACTGAAACGAACGTATACTTGGTGACCCGGATTCCTGCAGCAGCGCACTATCTGCCGTAACTTCTTCGTAGCAATCATCACCAATAGGCGTCCGCGTGGGGTTGGCCGAACCCATGCCGTGCTCACGCAACAGCTCGCCAATAGCCTCCTCCTGATCAAGGGCATATGCGTGCGTGTCGAGTGCCGTCACCCTTATACCGAGAAACTTCGACACTGGTCCAAGATTCTTGATCGAAAGCGATGCCATCGACACGAAAAATTGCTCAACCGGTGCAGCTCTTGTTGCTGTGACAAGAAGATCGTCGACGTAGACGCCGACCACTGTCAAGATTTCTTCCTCGCGCTTGAAATACAGACACATGTCGCTGATACACTGCTTGAATCCTGCTTCAGTGAGTCGTGCGTGTAGCAATTGACTCCATAATCGTCCTGCCTGCTTCAGTCCATACAGGCTCTTCTTCAGCTCAAGCGCGACTTCGCTTACGTTGGTCGCACCAAGCTTCTTTAGTTGTTCGTCCTTGATGTCCATACCCCTAGGCACGTGAAGCAGAATCTCAAGGTCCTTCTCCTTGTCGGCCTTGACGTAGGCGTTCGGAATATCACCATGCTTTGCCGGCACCCCCCACGTCGCTGCAAGGCCTAATATTACCTTAACTGTCGACATATCCATGACCGCAGCGAAGGTGAGCGCGTAATCGATGCCGAAAACTTGCTCATTCCCGCACGCAACTAGCCGCGCCTTGAGGCGCTCCACCGCGCCATTCGCATCAGTTTTGGTCTTGAATACCCACTTACTGTGAAGCATGTTGGCCCCAGCCGGTCGCTTGATCACATTCCAGACACCATTGTTTTGGAGAGCGAGGATCTCCTCGAGCATTGCCTTTCTCCATCCTTCAGCTTTCGTGCTGCGCATTGCCTCCGCGTGTGTCTTGGGATCTGCCTCGTAAACTTGCATCACAGCTGGTACATCACTTGTCACGGGTTTACTGTCTTGTGCCGCTCGCTTGGCAGCCCCTCGTGTGGCATGGGTTGCACGTACCCACGATTTCTGATTAGCCGTCCCCTTTGTTTTTGCTACGACGGGAACAATCGAAGATGTCTCCTCCTCAGCTCCTGCTTCGTAGAGTAGCTGCCCGCTGTGCTTGTCGGAGATTGCCTTAATGTTCTTGACGTGCTGGGTCACGATCACGACATTGGCCTTGCGTACGAACACACGATATCCTTTGGTCTCGTCGCTGCGACCCACGATGATACCAATCTGCGCCCGCTGTGCAAAAGAGTTCTTCTTCGGGTCACGGTACACTGTGCATACCGAACCAAAAGTAACGATATCACGAAGATCGGGCACTTGACTTGTTAGTACCTCGATTGGTGATGCTTGGTTGACGTTCGAGCTTGTGGGGCTTCGTTTCAGAATGTACGCTGAGTATTCCACCGCATCTCCCCAGAACTTCAGCGGGAGCTTGCTAGCAAAAATCATAGAGCGAGCCATGTTTAGAATCGTCCGGTGCATGCGCTCTGCCTTGCCATTTGATGCTTGATTTCTTGCTTCGCTCACCTGCCGTGACACGCCGGCGGACTGGCAGAACAAATCAACGTTCCGATATTCGCCACCCCCATCTGTGCGTAACACATGAATGCGACAGTCGAAACGCTTCTCAAAAAACACTAAGAATTCCTTGAACCTTTTCGCCGCTTGGTCCTTGGTGCGTGCCAGAAATACGCGGCAGTAATTGCTCTTGTGATCGACGAAGTTAACGAGATACCGATTGCCGCGGCGGTCCCTTGGTGTCATCGGTCCCTTAAGGTCTGAGCAAATCACACCACCGATGCGATCGATCGGGGAGTGCACACCCGTATCTTTCTTTGACTGCGCGTTCTTGGTTTGCTTACTCTGTGCGCATGTGACGCACACCATGCGGCGACAGTCCGTGAGCTGAATTCCAGAGCCGGGCTCGAGCGCCATCTTCTTGATTCTGTCGTACGATAGGTGCCCGAAACGCTGATGGAAATGCATGAGTGTTCCACGCTGGACGTTTTCTCTGCACCCCTTCACTTTAGCAATCGATGCCACGATGGAGCCAGTCTTGTTAATGCCGTTTCGTTCGGCTTGCACTTCTACAACAAGCACATTGTTCTGCATTGCCACATCAAAGACGACGTCGCCTGTGTTGAGCGATCTAATCGTTCGCCGATCGTTTGCGTAAGCGAGCTTGAATCCTTTGAACTCAAGCTTGCCGTACGACAATATATTGCGGGCTAGCATTGGTGCGTAGTAGACGTCCGTTAGGCGAACGATGCTCGGCTTGCCGAGCGCAGTTACCCGCAGTAGCACGCTACCGACCAGCGTCAGCTGAAGCATCTTGCCATCGGCTACCACACACTGATCGTCACATTCTCGTGCATCTTCGAGTAGAGCTGCGTCGTTCACGAGATGCCGGCTCGACCCGCTGTCCAAGATCCAAACCTTCTCTTGAGTGTTGCTATCTTGTACGCATAAGGTGTAATTTACAACGTCCTTCGTCTTGACGTTTCTCTTCCAGCTACCCTTGGCACCATTATGCCTCTTCTTCTTATCGGAACAAGCAGCCAAAATGTGACCAACCTTGCCGCATATAAAGCACGCTCGTGTCTCGACGCGTGGTTTGCTCTCGACGATGTTCGCAACGACGTCTTTCCCAAACGAAGCAGGACCCCTCGTATCAATCTCAACAGACTGTGCGAAATGCGCGAGCTCTTCCGCTTGAACGAGGAAATCAAGGCGCCTGGCATCATACTTTGCCATGAGTACCGTGCGCAGCTCACTCGACGCATAGTGGACAATGTTGTCGAGCACTTGCGCATCAGCCCCTCCGCACGCGTCGCTCACTGCCACCAAGTACAGGTAGTGCTCGGGCCAGGTCCTCTTGGCGTCTTTCTTTGCCGTGAACAGTCTCATTGACTGTGACGCAGTGATCGTCGTCTTAAACGTCTGGTGTAGTCGCTCCATTACATGGTCCAGCGTCGGGAGCTGGCGCCACCAAGTCTCGACCTGCTTGTTGTAGTACCGCTCGGCCGTGCCACTCAAGTAGTGACCAAGCAAGTCAGTCTTCACGTCTTCTGACCATTCAAAACCACACGCTGCTTGCGCGTACTGAATCTGACGCATAAAAGTCCGACCCCAATCCAGAAACCCGGAGCCCAGTCCTCGATACAATTCCGTTCCGTCAAACTTGCGAATCGTGAGCCTGCGCTGCCGCTCATCTGGTACACGCATCGCTTGTTGTGCGACCGGCTCCGTTCGTCGCGCGTAATCCTGTGCCGCTGCAAACTGTGGTGATCGGAACTGGGTTTGCTGCGGCACTTCACCGCGCTGAGCGCCCCATTCCGACCGTGCAGGTTGTCTTCCTGCCTCATGCGTACGCTGCACGTATGCGCGGCCTTGGCCATGCCTTTGCTGCACGGGCGAATGACTTAGCGCATCGATGTTCATCGGAATACCCCCTCGGCCATTGCCAAGAGCGGAATGGAACATGCCAGACTCAATTGCTCCAAGCATACGCTCGTCCTCGTCTCTCTTCACTTGCGAGGCCTCCATCTGCGTCATCCGTGCTTGGAGGTCGAGGAGCGTGGCGAGGATCCTTGCGTTGACGTCGTCGCTCCTTCCATGAGCGGTGGACGTGGCTTCCACAACTACTGGAGACGCTGTGGCCCTGTCGTGGCCGGCGTCGAAGCTGACTGGAGTCGGTGTGCTTGGCGCGTCGTCGGAGTCACTTGGGCTCATAACCTGTTGAGAAGATGATGTGAGCAGTAGAAGGCAAGTTTGGAAGTAAATGTATTTAAGGTCCTTAGTTCGCTATTCCGAGCTACCTCTAAGCCTTTCCTATGACGTCATCGTGGGCGCAATCATGTCGCGTCATCGTGTGCGTAATCATGTCGTCCTATGGTCCGGAGATTCGATCGCGCAACGTGTGCTGATAGCTGTTTTTCTAACAGTGGTTCCGTCGCATCATCCATCTTTGCTCACTTTACGTTTTTCGCCAATCCGATTCATACTTAAATGTTGTACAAAATAGCTGTGTATTTATTATCGGGTTAATGCTTCATCTTGTTGCTAATAAAAATCGGAGTGGGTTTATTATGATAAAAAAAAAATAGGCTAATACATGCTTGAGATGTAATTTTTTGTCATAGACTAAAACGTTTGGGTATACCAATCAGAAAATGGTATTGCTTCGATTTGCGTGGCCTGCTTAAGTAAGTGTTGATTTGGTGCAAATCGGTATGAGTTTTGTCAATTTGGGAATCAAAACAATGAGGTGTCGACAATGCTCAGGCTTAATTTATTTGCTGAGAAAACGTGTATACAGCTCATTATGCAAATCGCATCTATCATAAAATTTTGTAATTAATTAGCAGATCGAGCCCCAATGGCTCAAAAAGAGCGGCTCTAAAAAAGCGGTCAAGCGTACGAAAGAAGTTAGAGCATTGAACTCAACCTTTAAGGTGATCGAAACCAACTGATGTCAAATTCGATGGGAAAACATGCACTTGTCGTCAAAAAAGTAATTAATCCGACCTCGAGCGCGAAAGACGAAATGTGTAGCCTATGCCAAGTCAACATATTCCACTTTACCGTAAGCCGTTGCAGACCTAAAGATAATAAATACTATACCGAAGTATAGTTGACAAATAGTGGTTGTGTACTTTTAACCTCAGAGTCTGTGCGTCTTCATTTGCTCGCTGCGCTGGCACTGCTGAACTCTTTGGAATCTACTGAGACTAGATATTTTGGTCTAATCCGTTACCGCCTACAAATGATGAGCGAATCGCGCGGCGACACTCCGCGTGGCAAGTGCAGTGCAACGTCCTCTGCGTTGGAAGCTATTGAGCTCGGCGTCGTTAATGTCACGGACCAGGATTCATCTGTCAATGCGAAAGCTAAGCAGCTCCAACAGCAAGCGGATGAGCCCATGCCATCGCCAGCCTCTAAACGCAACGCAGTGCCCGCGCAACATGCCAAGGTGCTCTTTCTTGATGGCGCGCGTGGCTTGGCCGCGATTCTCGTCGTTGTCCAGCACGCCGATGAATTTGTGCCAAAACTCCACCTCGGATCAGTGGGCGTCGATATCTTTTTCGTACTCTCTTCCTTCCTTTTGACGTGGTTATTCATGATCAAAAGCAGGAAGCTCTTGTCGCAACGCGCACCCGTCCGCAAATGGGCATTTACACTGGCCGATTACTTTCAAAAACGCTTCTTACGTGTCTATCCAATGTTCTTGGTGTCGGTCATTTTCCTATCGCTTCTACCCGAAGGCGACCAGAGACGCTACTACATTGGAAAACGTCCAAAGTTTGACATGCTCAAGACGCTCACGTTCTCGTACGAGTATCGCTATCATGTATACTGGTCGCTGCCACTGGAGATTGCCTATTACTTTATTATTCCACTCTTTGTCTTGGGTGTACTGAGCATGCGTCGGTTTTGGTGGATTGCCGCACTCCCACTGACGGTGTGGATCGTACACGAAGGTGTCTTTGGTGAACGACAAAGCCACATGCCCATGCGACCTCACATCGCGACTTTTCTCACGGGGTCCCTTGCAGCCGTGGTGTACGTGAAAGTGGATTTGTGGATCAAGAAGACAGAGTTTGTCTTTCGTTGGTGGCACATGCTCTTTCTCCGAGCAGTGGAGAGTCTGACAATATTAATGCTGTTGAGCGTGTGTTTTCGAGGACTTCTTTTTCATTGGGTGCATGCCAACCCGGCGCCGCGTCCCAATGGCTTTCCATACACAAGCGCATTCTTGGCAATTGTTTTCGTGATTGAGGTCATTAAACCGTCCTGGGTGGCCACGATGCTGGAATGGAACGTGCTTCGTTACTGGGGAAAGATCAGTTTTTCCGTCTACTTGGTCCATTCCTTTGTGGTCTATCATCCGACATTAAGTAGACAAAAGGATTATTTCGACCGGTTCTTTTCCAGACTGTTTCTCATTCTCGCATTGTCGACGGCAACTTACTACCTTGTCGAATACCCGTCGCTGCTGCTTGCCCAAAGGATTTCAAAATTTATTGCAAATGCAGAGAAGGGAACGTCGGGAGGCTGGACGCAACTCAATAAACCGCAAAGTCCGACGACGCAGAATCCCAAGAGACTGGACTAAAAAGCGCTAGCACGGAGAGTTCTACGACACAGAACGGCAAGTCAAAAGACAGTTTAGAGTACCCTTAACCTTGGAGATAAAGAGTGGTAGATGAAAGTTCTTGTTAAGCAGTCAACGTGTTATGAGCTTTGATGTTTAAAATACTTCACTTACACAGCAGCGCCTGCTGAACGTGATCTGATTGCAGCTAAAATCGCGGTATACCTTTCGGTTGGTTATGTCTACTACTTGCGGGGTAATACTACGTGAGAGCGTTAGGCCCCTAAGTTGCGCGCAAGTGATCTCAAACGTGCCTTCGTTCACGACGCAAGCCATAAGCACACCTACGATCGCTCCAAGCATACTGATGCAGTGAATATCATCTTGTATATTTAAAGCAACAACATTAACCAGCGTCGTGATTCTCTTGGAAAATGAGCCATCCTTACGAATGTACAAAGCATATATTAATCAGGACACAAAGTCTGGCAAAGAAGCAGGCAACTTAACAACTGCACTTCCCACACAAGTAAGCAAGCAGCTCGCATCAAGAAGCTGTTTAGGTAAAGGCAATGTGCTGTTGTTTTGCCGGCAAGTGTGCTTCATACCCGGGAAAGTCGTAGTCGATACCAAGTGCCTCGAGCACTTTCCGCTTCTGTCGTTCCTTGGTCACAAGCCGCTTGTTGTTAAGCACAGTCTGTTCGTACGACTTTTCCGCATTATGGCGATTACGGTTAATGGCTTGACGAGGCAGCGGTTTAAACTCCTTGTTGGCGCCAATAAACATGCGTTCATGCACGGCATGCGAGGGTACAAGATGGCACGAGAGCGTGTGGTCAAAGAGTCGGTACTCGTTCATAGTGTTGGCAACAATTTGTGCCACCTCTGGTTCGTCGAATTGAATAAATGCGTAATGCTTGGAATTGCCCGACCGCTTGTTGCGTGAGAGGCGCACGCGACGCACGACGCCAAATTGCTTGAAAAAGCCCATCATTTGTTTTTCGTAAAACCCGTGCGGGATGCGGCCAAGGTAAATCACGTTGGACGGCTTTTCCTTCCTCTTCTCAGCCTGCTTGACCGTTGATTGCGCGGCAGCATCCTTCTTGCGCTGCATTTTGCTCTTGTGCTTATTGCCAATGGCCGTCGGTACCTTCACAATGTCAATTTTGGCGTCGAATGTATTGTGTCCGGTGACGTTGTTCGTCTCATTATCGCTGTCCGAGTCCCACTCGTCGCCCTGTAGCTTCTCTAGCTGCGTCCCTATCTTCTCGCTCACCATAACCCTGGAGCTAGCAAGTGACTGACTGGGTTAGTCTAAAATTGATTGGAGACTAGCATTGTTGTGTATACCGTGCCTGCCCATCTATCCGGATGAAAAAAGTGACAAGAAGGTATACGCCTTATTTCTTATAAATAAATTTTGCCAGGCATTTTTTATTGTAAGCCGCAGATATCATGCTATTCTTATCACTCACTACCTTGTACCAATTATAGGTTGCGCGTGACTATGACGAGCAGTGCTCTTGCTACCACTTTTCGGCCAAACGCAGTGCCGATATCATATCATCGACCATGACAAAGGAGCACCGGCCGCAAACTTTGCGACGGACGATGGTGAAGAGCACTGTTGGCCATGTGCAGCGTACAACCTATGACTTGCCCGATGCAAAGAATCCCCATCACGTGTACGGCTACGAGATTCCTCGAGATCCAGAAAATGCTGGACAAGTGATTAGTAAGTGGGAACATGCGACACTTTCACCTGCAGCTACGAGTGGGCGCAGCTTTATTAAGACCAATCGTCAAGCCGTCTTGAACGGGTAGGCGCGAACTAACTATCAAACATCAAGTGTTTTACTTGTTTACAATGAGTTGGCGGTACAGATGCTTGAGCGCAGGCGAGACTCGTCAGTTTGCCAAAGAGCATCCAGATATTGCCATCAATTTTGCATCCAAGAGGAAGAATAAGTTCACGCCTACGAATGACACGATCTTTGGCATCAAGTCGGAGTGCGTACCGCGGATGCTTTTACTTTGCTGCTTGAAATAACACTGTCTTTCTTTTCAGAGCATCCGAAGACATTTGGGGTCTAGTGCAGGCTCGATTTACTTCATATAGCAACGACAATGCAGACTACCCCGACGTGAGCTCCATGAAGGCGAGAGGGGTACGGTCACTTTGGTAATTTACCAAACCTTTTCTTATCCAGACTTGCTTAGCAGGCACTACCACTGCCTCGAGAGACGCGCTGCTCCATCGGCAAGGACGTTCGCAATTATATCAGGCCTCCGGATCGCCATCACGCGGAACTCTTTAAAATGTCTAAATTTAAAGCAATTGGTCCCATCCTTAATACGCAGCCTACGCGTAAAGAAGAAGAGCACCATTATCAGTTAGCAGACAACGCGAATTAATACATATCTATCCAACATTACGATTTTCTCATATGTTGATTGGCTTAAAATGCAATAATAAAGCAGAATATCAAGTCGCGAGTAACTCGAGCAACATGGCGCTTTTGCCGCGTCTACTAGTGCTGTTTTGGCTATTTCCTGCCGCCTTGTGTACGCCCTCTTTCGATCGTATACGCGGTATTGCCCCTTCAAAACAGGGTGACTATTCTGCAGGGATTTCGTGTCAAGTCGGCGGGACAGTAACGAATCTACTCCTTGATCGAGTTAACGACGACTTTTGCGACTGTGACGATGGTCGGGACGAGCCAGGGACCGCTGCCTGCTCGCACCTCTTAAGTGCTTACTTTCACTGCGAGAAATCTGGGGTTTTGTCTGAAAATGTGTGCATTATCATGTATCGATGAAAAGTATGAAGCCTCAACTTGTGTTGTTTGCGTAGATTCACACGTCTCGAGTCCATGACGGTATCTGCGACTGCTGTGACGGTGCTGATGAAGAAGTGGGTGGCAAGGTTTTGTGTCCGAACGTGTGTGCAGCTGCTGCTGACGCATTTCGAAAGAAAGCCGAGCAATGGCTAGAAGTAGTGGAGACGGGGTATGAAAAACGAGAGGCAGTAGTCAAGGGAAAAGTTGCAAAGTATTTTGAGAACGAAAAAAAGGTTGAAACGATAGCGCAAAAGGAGTTGGCGGGGCTGAAGCTGCTTAAAGAACGAGTGACAATCCATAAAGATCGGGAGGAATTAGCTGAAAAGAAGTATCGAATAAAAGTGTCAAGGCAGAAACAAGCGGAGAGTCATAAAAGTAAAACAACGAGTCAGGAATCTTCAGATGCTGAGGGACAAGCGGATGTAGAAGTGTTGAATTTTGAAGGTTTGGACGCTTTGCAAGTGGCGAACGATTATATACTTGAAAATTCAGCAGAAGATGAACGCGCGGCAGAGGTTTTGACGTCGAGAAAAGGATCGGTGAAAAGTCTCATTGAATTGCCGGATGGGACACAGCTTTCATTGGCGGATTACTTGCGCATGGATCATAACAATCAAGCACCGAACAGAAGGTTATGCACATTGTTGTTTTCGCTGTTTGATTGCTCATTATTGATTTCTGCATGCAAGCAGAGAAGGGCAACGCTTTGCAGAAGAAATGAGACGCAACGATTTCTTGGGCCCACTTTTTAATGGTGGAGCTGAAGGGCGGAAGAAAATAGGGCTTTACGCATTGCGAACGATTGGTAAGAGTAGAGTGCTCGCAAATGATGCTGTCTATGGTGCTTGCAAATGCTAATCTGTCTTGACAGGTATTGTCATATCCCCTGTTCGCGCAGTGGTTGAAATAGTGCTATTTTGTCCGAGAACATTATGGGATTTGCTGTCTTCACCTGAAGTGATGGGTTCTCTCGTTGAATCTTTGCCAAATATTCCTAAATTGTCGCATTCTATTTGGTTCCGTCAACTTGGTGGTGGCAGTGTATACCATGGATACAGCTCGGTCATGTGGGGTGTTTGGGTTGTGTGGGATGCACCTGTTTATGCTTTCAACTATCTCTTGTAAGTTGCGCACTTCCGATGATTGCTAATTAGTTGCTGTCTATTTGAATGACATTTTGAACGTACTCAAGCCCAAAGTTGGACGATGAATTGAAACTGCCTTTGGCCGAGTCACTGCGAAAGGTTTTAAATGAAATCAATGCTGACATTGCAAAGCTGGAAAAAGAGCAAAAGGAGAGGCATGAGGCTGCAAAAATCGATTACGGTCCCGACCGTGCGTTCTTTGCTTTCAAGAATGAATGCCTTGAGAAGCGCATTGAGGTACTAAATTGCATTTTTGGTGTTTGAAATCTTATTGATTGAGTCTAAATCACATATTGTGTGCATAGAAATACGTATACAAATTTTGTGCGTTTGGAAAAGTCAAACAGGACAGTACAAGACTTGGCAAATGGGCTGATTGGGCTGCTGCGACGAGCCAAGATTCCACCATTACCGTAGATAGTGACAAGGTGGATTACACGAAAATGCAATACTCAAAGGGTCAGAGGTGCTACAATGGCCCAGACAGGTAAGCTCTGGGTCTTTGGACTACCTGAATTTGGTCCCCAAAGCTTGACTAACAGAAAGGAATGCTTTCAGGTCTGTATTAGTGCACCTTCAGTGTGGCATAGACGATGAAATTTTAAGTGTCGATGAGCCTTCGACGTGTGTGTACGAGATGGTTCTTCGCTCGCCCCTGGCGTGTTCTTCTCATGTGCTAGCGAAGGCTCAGGAGGACGTTGCGTTTTGGACGCAGGGGCGTTAGTTTGCGTGTCTATGCATGCAAATATGCAAGCATGAACACTGAAACTTTTTTTACTGACTAATAGCGAGCTGGTCGTGCAACTTCGAATTCTTTCTGTCAAATTGTTGTGCTTTTGAAGGTGTATCCCCGAGGCTGTCGTAATTGTTTGAATAGATAAAACGTGATTATGAATTTCTGACTCTTGTTAGTCTTATGAGGCTTATGTAACTTTGGTGTGAACTGAAATTGTCAAAAGAACTTCATGTGGTAAATATTCTACAAATGTATTCCGCACAATAATTCCTCCGTTATCTCAAAGCCACATCTTCGCTGCATCATCGGCAACCCGTCGCCATTTTTAACACTTGCTTTCAACAAACAATACTTACATAATATATTACTACGAGCAGCGAAAGCTCTGGCTCATTAAGTGCAACTGCAATTAAACTTACATACAAGATGGGCTATAATGTTGCTCACACTGCTAGCGTCGCTCATAGTATTCGGCACGGCTTATGATGAAGATCAATCAAAATCAATGCAATAACGAGTTGCCTTGTCTTGAACACTAAAGATTACGTACTGTTACATACACAAGTAAGCAAGCGTCCCTAAAAGTAAGCAGTTCGCAAGCATCCCTAAATGTTTTCCATGTAGAAGGTGCTGTGTGCTCTGCCACTCCTCTACCACCTAATTATATTTGCAATCCCCCGGAACGTTGTCTTAAATTCTGAGCAACAGAAATGACGAGGAAGAGAGGAAGCTAATTACTTGCCGATGACGGCCATGGCACCGCGTAGAACGCTTTTCTACTTCGCGCTCCGCGGCGACTCTTTAGAGGTCACTATTTGCCAAAGAAATGGTCGAAAAAAGAGCCACTGTTTTAGTGCGAAACCACAGCGGCTATGACATGCTTTAGGCATCGCAACATATTTCGCGTTAAATTTTATAAATAAGCATTGCCTGCAGGTATTTTAAAATCATGTCACTGGATGTATATCAGCCCATCCTTCGGCTATCCCAGTTGGAAGAGCGGAGACAACTCATGTGAAAGATGTCTTGGCTTTGTCTAGTATTAAGCTAGGCGCACAGAACTGGAGCTCCGAGCGTAGGTATGAATCACTCTTACTATTTAGTCGTAAGACCTTGAACTATTTACGAACCGTATCCAAATTTGAAATTCGAATGTTTAAGTCCTTCACGCAACCTTGCTGGATCCGGTCAAACGGCCTTTACGAATTCTGTGAAGCGTATTCATCACAAGAAGTTCATGGAGACCATTGGATTTGGGAGTAAAACTGGCCTTGGAGAGCATTGAGTGCCAAATTAATCAAATTATGCCTCAGCGTTACGCTTTTCGCTTGAATCATCGGGGTGAATTCTAGTAGTAAAGTCGTGGCTTCTTCAGGGCAATATATGACTCATTTAACGGCAGAAAAAGAGCCTGGACTTTGGTTGAAAACCCCGTCATCTTTACTCGTATGGACGTGCAAACGTCCTGTTCAGTCTGCTTTGGTCTGTGATTTCATATTTAAGCAGTGAGCTTTATGATCAGCCATTTGGATGTGCGCCGATGTTTAAGAAATTACAACCTCTTAGCCTTAAGGTGCCTATAGCTTGGAGTATCGGGACATATAGTCTGTATTTAATTACCAGCAAGGCCGAAAGGAGAGCCAATTGATTTGTAAAGATTGCCTCGAGACAATCAAACAAGCGTAAGCTTTCATAGAGTGCAGCAATCGAGTTAAGACTTTTGAATAATGTCCGCGAAGAGCACCTAATCAATCAGCACGATCCACATCGACTATCCTAATTTAATGAAGAAGGGTCAGTTTCTCGTTCGGCAATTGTTATCTATCAAGCTCGAATTTAGACCCGATTCAAACTGAAAAAACGACGCAGTCACCACCACATAGCGAGGCACAACTCTTCGTGCACCCCGAGTCACGCCGAGTCATTTCAAACATCGCGCACAAGGGACAAAGTATTAAGATCGTAGACTTGAGAGTCTAGAGACTTTATGGCAAGTATGCGTTTGAAGGTAATTTCTGAAAAAACATTACGATTGATGTACTTTTTTTACTAAGACTTTTTTGTTAAAAGAAGCTGGCGAAAGGATCGTCTTCAGCAACATTTGTCATTCGCCGCAAGCTCTTTTCTATCTACATCCAGTCAAAGAATTGATTGCCGTGGGTATTACCGCAGAAACTGTATCTGTTCCAGTCTCTCGATTTCACAGCTTGACCCATATCTCGAATCTGGGACCTCATCCCCAATCGACATAGGAACTCTTGACAAGACTTTTCATCTGTTGGACACAAGCTCTATAAGGACAGCTTGTCGACGTCATTGTCATAGCTCGACCAACGCCCGCTTTGTCCAAGAAATAGTGGTCAATGATGTTGTGGCATCCCTATCTTCGAAAAAAAATGTGCTACCAACCCAACAAGCCTTATTATGTCCGTGGGATCAGAACAGGTAATGCCATTACCTGTTCTCCTTGAAATAGTCAAGCTGACGTAAATCTTCAACAATGCATTGAAGGAATATTTGTTAAAGATTGTTCATCTTTTTTCGATTAAAGTGCACTCTTACGGTTGCCACAGGCAAAACAATACTAATCACACGTCGATAAAATTTACACTTTTTTCAATTTACAAGCTTAAGTAGCTGTTAAACAAACCAAATTGTCATCAGGGTTCACTCGAAAGGAAGGCATTTTTAAGTCTGCATTTACTGGTGCTAAAATTAGGAATCTCAGCACATATTAAGTTGCGCATGAGTTCAGCCCCACATTATGCACCGACACGCTCAAAAATGAAAGGAACGAGCACTTCTTTTCTGCAATGCACACGATTAAGTACGCGCGGAACGACGAGTCGACATAGGAGCTGTGTCATAGCCCCTTCTTAATTGTAAATTGGTCGCTATATTTGTGCGTGACACACCACAACATGCAGTGAACAAGCAAGAAAAGGCGAACAAAGATTTTTTAAACAACTTTGCGTGCTTCGTAAAGACGATTGAGTGCGCACAAAATGGCTGTTACGACTGATTTCGCACCACGCTTACATGGCAGCTTAAGCTCGTGCGAAAAACTTTTTTTTGCCACAAAATTCTGCACTATACGATGGAAGGTTCAAGCTGTAGGAATCCGCGTTGTATTTGGCCCCAAGCGACCTCCAATGTCAATGATTGGATATTAACCCTCGCTATACCCCCGTTTTGACTTAAACCTCGTCTAAAGTTGGCCATTTAACTCTCCAAGCTAAGTGACATTGCCATATAATTTTGACAATTAAGCTGCCGTAACTTCGGGTGCATGTGCGGCACATACATCGCTATTGCACGCCTTACGCGT
Source organism: Plasmopara viticola (assembly GCA_001695595.3). NCBI lineage: Eukaryota > Oomycota > Peronosporomycetes > Peronosporales > Peronosporaceae > Plasmopara > Plasmopara viticola. The sequence goes on from MBPM02000072.1 coordinate 271,172, forward strand.
GACGAAATCTTTAGCACTCATTTGCAGGCCCGATCACTTGTCTCACTGTCGCATCGCTTTGCGATGGTGGTTTTATGAATAGATCTCTCGAGCCGACCTACATCCAGGGTCGAGCTTTGACGATATCGTCCACATATTTTGACCTCTTCCAACATATACAGATCGTCCAACTCAGAATACATTATGACACGACAGCGGCCTGAGCTAAAGTGATCGATGCCACTTTGAAAACTCCAGAAGAAGGCATGGTCACTGTTGGGTCCGGCTTCCTGAGTAAATCAGTAAACGAGCAGGTGGACCATCGCCCTCGCTATCGAAAATTTCAGAGAAGCCATCACACCAGCTGAAAACCCGAGTCTCGATAGAGCATAAAATTTACTTCCTAGCTTGTCAGTACTATATTTCGCGCTATCAATTCGACCGACAATTTCTATTTTATATTGATGAGGCCCAACGTCGTTTTGGCAGTCTGCATTCCCAACTAGCCCGTGGTGTCCTAAGGCTCGAATAATAACTTTTAACAGTTGTTCCGCGACTTAGCCTCGAATTTTTTTCGCTAACAGCTGCTATGAGAATGGGCTCAATGCCATAGAAGTACTTCAAAGTCGCAATTTAAATTATGCGCACAACCAATGTATCGGCCGATCCAAAAAAGAAGACTTCCATCTTTGCACAGCAAACACAAGTTTTTTTTGGCAAACAAACGTCGCAAGAGGAAAGGCTTACCGGATCAAAGCTCTGTTGGTTGACAGAGAGCTAAGGACAAATTTGCTGAAAGAAAGCGATCGAAAAAAGAGCTGTCGAGGCGGTTTAGTATTAGAGTGACATAATCTGTCAGATTAAGGGAAACTTCGTGTGATTGTTTCATATAAACCTTACACCATCCGTGTGGCTTAACATCTTGCTCATCTAAACTATAGAAATCATTGAGTGACGTCATAGACTTACCGTTCGCGAGGTCGGATTGGACACACACTAAAGTAATTAGGATAAATTAAGTGCACCGGTATCTTGTATGAACTTTCTATGCGAACACGCATGAATGCCCAGAGCTGTCGTTTAACTTTATGATAGAGCCATCGTCAAGATGTCTGCCACTATTGCCGAAATTTTCGCATTGCTTGAGCTTTGTCTCAACGCACGTGACCACATCGCAAATGTGGTGGAATTCGATGTCAATGTTCTTGGCAAACTCATGATTGACTGGTTTTTACGCCATCTCAATGCACAATTGTTGTCGAGAATTATGTGTGTTTCGCTTTCGCTCCTTGATTTCTTTTAGCTTCTCATGCAGCAGGCAATGCATGTACTTGCGCTTTTGGATGACCAGACTTAGCGCTACGTATCCAACTTCACTTATTGACAACGACACACTTTTCTACCTAGCGTACCGGATCACACACCAGCATAACGCATAGCTAGAAGTAGGCTTGTAATCAGCATAGTGACTGGGTAAGTCTGCACCAAATTTGCCTTGCAAATTCACTTAAAATTTGGCCTTAGAACGCCGTGCGTGCAACTTTTAGTACCTTGGGGTATCGATGTATGGGTTTGACCGCAACCCAGTGCTCGACTTGAGGTCTTATAGATGAAGGCATATTAAATTGCAAGTAGAATTTCTGATTATGTCGCAGTCATGAAGTGCAGAGGACACCCACAGCATCCCAAAATGAAGCGTCTACTTTTGTTGGAGCACTGCTTTGGAAGAATCGGTGCAACAGCTTTGCAGCAATCTACTGCCAACTGCTAGAGAATGTCCTTCACTTGCACGTGGCCATGCTGCCATCGTCATTGTAAACTGCTCAATATCCAAAAGGACCAGGCCCCCACAGGCTAGCATCAACCCCCAGCCTCTCAACCCAGTATGCAGCGACGGTCTCTTGCGCGGCCTACGCACTTCTGCAGCAATGTGGCATCACCGCGGCCAACAGACGGCCAGACCCATAACAGCGCAAACACCTTGGTCCACCATTTCCTTTATAGAGGCGCAAGCTCACGTGTACATGACTTTGAGCTAATCACAATCTTTATCAGCAGGTACAAACCCACAAGCTAGTCAATTAGATACTTTTGCGGACACTAGTGCTACCAGGACAAGAGACACCAAAAATGACCCCCCCCGAGTGAAAAAGGCATGCACCGTATCTTTCTTCTTGTCTTAAAGCAATAAGTTACGTTTGCATTTTGCAACAAGTACCGTGACCTTGTCAAAATGGTGCAGTGGATGACTGTGTCGCAGAAATTCGAGCTCATTCAAAAGCATCGGCAAAATCCTTCGCTCTCGACGCGCAAGCTCGCTCTGTGGGCCCATGAGGCCTTTAATCTGCCAACAGGTCCCACAGCCGCCACCGTCTCGCGTGTGTTGAAGACAGCCGAGGAGATTGAAGACAAACAGCGCCACGGCATCACCCGCAAAGGCCACGGCGTCTCTTGTCCTGAATTGGACACGGCACTCCGACGCTATGTCGAGACTTGCGCCCAAACCCACATCCATCTGACGCGTCGGCTATTGGTGGATAAAGCGCGCGACATCCTTGCAACGATCCCGGACGCACCGACGCTCAGTCTCTCGGATGGGTGGCTAACGAGCTTCATGCGACGCCACGGAATGGGACTGCGGCCGCGTTCCTTGCAGACAGATGGCGAGGGCGGCGACGCAGACAAGCAGCTCAAGTCTATGCGGAGTCAAGTCGCGGCGTCCACCCGTTCACGTGTACGCAAAGCTCCGGTCGATTCCATTGAACGGGTGCGTCCGACCCGTCTGGGAATCGTACCAGCGCCGATTCCGACATCGACACCTCGAATGCTTGCTCCAGTCTATACAGGACCGAAAAGAACGGTGCTTATCACCGGTGCTGACAATGAAACGGGCGTGGCGTTTGTGCAGTTGTACATAAAGGAAGGTTGGGACGTCATTGCGGCGTGTCCAGAGGGCGAAAAGTGTGCCAAAGTGACAGCATTAGTGCCCTGGAAGATTGTAGCCATGGATCCCGGCAAGGCCGACTCAGTTGCTCTAGCTGCTGACGTTTTAAGAGACGTCCCGATTGATTTAGTGATCAATAATGCCCGAGTCTTCACCAAGGGATACTTACACTCGTCCACGCCCGAAGATTGCATTCGGCAGTACCAAGTCAACGCGTTGGGACCATTTCTCGTGGCCCGGGCCTTGCTTCAGAATCTGCGCCTCAGTGTGCGTGATCGAGGCATGGCGTTCGTTGCAAACATTTCGTCACGAGTAGGGAGTATTGGAGAAAACACAACGGGAGGCTCGTACGGCTTTCGAGCTTCCATGAGCGCGCTCCACATGATTACAAAGACATTGGTGGCCGACTTTTTACCCCACAAGATTGGCTGCGTATTGGTCCACTCGGGGGTCGAGGACAAACCCACAGGCGGACCTACTTCAGCCGATGTGTGGCCCGAGGAAAGCGTCGCTGGAATGGCGCAAGTTATTGCACGTACAAGACTGGGGGAATCCCTTCAATTGCGCCACTTTGGGAATGGAGATGTCATCGAGTGGTAAGATTATAGCAATGTATCACATGGACATTAAAGACGCTGCGGCAATGCAGCGTCGCACAAGTCTATCAAGCCGTCGCTTACCGTCTTTTAATGATGGCTTTGCTTCGGGTAGGAGCCCCGTGGCTCTTGCCCTTGACGTTGCCCTTCCCACGCTTGGATTTGATACCCGACGTGACTTTAATGCCACGCGAGCGCGCTTTCCGTTTCTCTTCTTTTCGAATCTTACCTTCGCTCATCAACTCGTCTTTGGCGTGCTTGTTGACGCTACTTCGACGGGCCAGAGCAGTAGCCCGTGGCTTCCGTCCATTGCGGTAATCCAGCTTTTGGCTTCCAGTCTTGTCGTCGTCGTCCAGCTCGACCCCGCCACCCGCCACGCGCTTGTGCTGCTTCTGTTGCCACTTGCGGTACACTTCACCCACGTGGTGTTTCTTGCGGACACTCGCGCCACTTTCGTTGCGGCGCTTTAAAGTGCCTTGGCTCGTCAGCTCGCCGGCCGTGGTGCGGACATACTTTTTCTTGCGCACGTCCCAGTGAAGAATGCGGCGCTTCTTGTTCATTTCGATCGCTTCGTCCGGATTGACATCCAGAATCGCCTCTTCCAAACGTGCTTCAGCAAACGCATTTACTTTCCCACCGTCTGCATTCGTAGTCAAGAAACTTTCTGTAGCATACTCGCCCTCCTTCATGTAGCCAATAAAGTTTGCATCATCTTTAAACGACACGCTTCCACTCGCATTAGCACCCTGGTCCATCGCACCATTGCTCGAGCTCTGCTCTTTTGCCACTGCAAACTGCTGCATTACATCCTCTTCCTTCTCACCGGCTGCCACACGCTTCTTTAGCTCCTTGCGCTCGTGCTTGGACAAGAAGAACGTTTTCTTCTTTGGTGCGGTCACATTGCTCTCGTCCTCCTTGACCTGAATCGCCGCTTCGGTTTCCTCACTCCTTTTCGTTGCAACTTCAGTAGCCTCCTTTTCAGCCACTACATCAAGTGCCCGTGCTTCTTCCTTGGCCTTCACCTTGTCAGCACATTTCGTCCACTCGGAAGCAATGATCTTCCCATGTAGCTTGCGTTTCTGAACCATCACTTGAACCCCCAAAGACGAGCGCTTGACCGACGAGTGAGCACCTGCAGCAATCTCAAAGATCGTTTGCGGTGGCCGAAAGGTCTGGAGCGAGTCAATGTAAGCAGCTTTTTCGACTCTACTCTTGTCAAGCCCGTCGTCCTCTTGCCGAAACAAGGGATGCACTTTTTTCACTGCAAGCGCTTTTCCACGCCGAATCGAGTTTTTGGACGGATCCGCGCGTGTCCGTGCGTACGCCTTGTACGCATTGTCACAGACTTTAACCAGTGGGGCCACGTGCGGGTGGCTCCGAATCGTCTCTTGAATCGCTTCATTCTCTTGATCAATCAACTCGTTCGGGAAGGCTCCGTAATGAATGTCTTCCATGCGCATTGTGCTCAATGTGTACGGCTTGCCTGCTTCCGGGGACGAGTCTTCGAGACGGCGTCCAATGTACAGATGCAAGTCCACCATGAACGGCGTTTCATCTGGATCGACAAAACTAAAGGCCGTACCAATGCGACCAGCGCGAGCTGCGCGACCGACACGATGCACGAACAATTTCGCTGTCGGCGGGAATGAATAGTTGAGTACATTGTTTAACAGTGGAATATCAATCCCACGTGCAGCGACATCCGTCACGATCAACAAACTCGTCTTTTTGGCTCGAAATTTGCCAATATTGATCTTTCGAGAAGCTTGGTCCATGTCACCATACGCGCACGATGCCTCGATATGATTTGCGGCGAGTAACGCATGCAAAAACTCGACGTGGTGACGCGTGGCGGCAAACACAATGGTCTGGTCCCCTTTTGGTAACAATTCGCGAACCATGTAGAGAAACAAGGCCGGTTTGTCGAGCGAGCGCACCGTAAAAAACGCCATCTTGAGGTTCTCGGAAATTTTATTCTCAACATCAAGACGAATGAGCTCGGGTTCGCTCAACCCAGCACGTGCAAACTGTACAAGTGCTTTGGGTAGCGTCGCGGAGAAGAGCAGCGTCTGTCGATGCGTTGGCATATTCTTTAAAATCTCTTGCAATTGCTCGGCAAAGCCCATTTCAAAAATCCGATCCGCTTCGTCAAACACAACGTATTCGACAGCTTTGAGGTTGAAATCGGGAATCTCTTGTAAATGGTGCATGAGACGCCCGGGAGTGGCGATCAGCACGTCGGGATTCGCTGCAATGGCTTCAAATTGCTGATCCATCCCTTCTCCACCTACAATGAGCGCCATCTTGAGGGTCGTAAACTTGGAGAGTAATTTGGCAAAGCGCAGTGTCTGTACTGCCAACTCGCGTGTGGGTGACAGCACGACGGCACGCACTCCAATCTTGGTCGAGTGTTCCTTGAGTTTTTCCACCATTGGAATGAGGAAAGCAGCAGTCTTGCCAGAGCCTGTGCGAGCCATGGCGACACAGTCTTTGCCAGATAATACAATTGGCAACGACTTGCGCTGGATGGGCGTCGGGACCTTGTATCCCATGGCCATGATGCCACGGAACACGAGAGGACTGAGTCCAAGGTGTTGAAAACCGCCTACGCCCGCTCCTTTTCCATTGCTTTTGCCATGTGTGGTACCTGCATCTGCGCCACTTCCTCCGCCCTTCTTCTTGGTTTTTTTAAGCAGATCGTCACCGGCCATCAGGTGTGAGTGACCCTTTGATTGAGAAAGCACTGGACGACGATTGATTACTCAAAACGAATAAGTCCTTCCGTTGATTGGACGAAAAGATATGGAGCGTATAAGTGGGGGAAAACTTTGAGCTCGGACATGATTCTCCGTCATACGCCTGGTGTTAGACAGCAACTTAGAACTTTGATGCAAGACTATTGTTACGACCCGAACATTTTGTCTGATATCAGTCAAGGAAAAAAGGTCAATTGAAACAAGGAGGGTAGAGAATAGTATACGCATCCTTTCGAGTCTGCACATTTGTTTTGCGAGGAGGCTTTTGTACGTCAAGCACTATCCTCGACTTGTTCATGTAGTTTGTTCTACTTCCAATTCTTGATAAGTGGCGATCGCAAGCATGGCAGAGCCTAGTTATTGTTTTGGATTTACCAAATACCGAAAGAAGCTACCATTCCATGCAAGCGGAGATTTGCGTTTTAATATGAAAGCTCGGCTTTGTGGAACGGCCCGGTACTGAGGCATCTATCACATTTTAATGGCTAAACAAAGAAGTCTGTTAGTCGGCTGAGTCAAGTAATGGTGATGATACGACTCTCAACCAGGTCGCTTTGGCACTTTTACCCCCAAAATGGCCTCTGCACCAAAGGCTGCGCTTGCAACTGCCTACGCCTGGGCAGCGAGTCAAAAGTGGCTCACCCACCAAAAAATATTAGGACCAAAAAAGCTGGAAGAGCCATCAACTTTTTTTACGACGGAAGGTTTGTGCTTCCCACCAACGATTATCTTACACGGGCGTTAAACTTGTCATGGGCGCTCTATCAAACAATTGCCTGGCTCTTTGTTTTCTACTGCAAGAAATACTTAATCTAAGAATGGGTGCTTCATCGCTTTAGGTTGGAGCCCAAAAAGTGTTAAAATTATCATTAGACCCTAAATTCATGCAAAAAGCTTCCCCTGCAGGCTCATGACAATCCCCAAAGGTAAAAGGCCCCAGCCTGGGATGCTTTCGTTGGGAATGTCACTGAAGCTGGGGATCTGGATGATAGAAGAAGTCAAGGACAACATTTATGGAGCAATACAAAAAACACCCAGAGTTAGCGAGCCCAATGACCAAAATCACCAATGCAATGGGCGGTGGGGTATGTGACTTACCTACCGCAGCAAACTAGTGCATATCGCCTTCCCATGGAAAATTCACACCGGCTATGCGTAGTGCATCCGACGACGAAGAGAATATCCTTGCCAAAGGATGCTACTCGGCCGATATAGGCGATACCGTCGACCAGTACGCTCATCTGCGTTATTGAAGGATCCCCGTTGGTCCCTCCTCGCGTAATCTGTATGCACGGAATATAATTTATAAAAGAATTTGCTCCAGCATTTATGGCGACTATGCGCGTGCTTTTAGCGCCGAATCTTATCTAGCTTGAGAGATTTGCATTGCGCCTGAGGACATGTGAGACTTATGCCAGATCCTTGTATACAATGAACAGTACGACTCGATTAAACAAGCATATAAAATGTTACGACCTATACTCCCCTTCCTAATTGACGGAGCTTGCTACGCTGATGATCTTCCAGTATTCTTTGCTTTCGAAGACATCATACTTGAGAAATGTGTTGACTTCAGCATCGTTTCTAAGCCCTCCCACAATACCCTAACGTGCGAACAAAAGTCTATGGACTTCTTCCATAGCACTTGTTGCTTATGATTTCAAATTGTAGCGGTCTCCGGCAAAGCTCATTGTTAGCGAATTGATTCCGGCAAGTCATCTGCCTTGGCCCTAGGTGCTATCAACGTCATATTTCGGTGAAGAGTGTCCTCGTTGTTGAAACGACAACGACGAGGACACTCAGCGCTTCCGGACGCGCGTTGATGTTGCAGGGCCATCCTACTATCAAACTTTGCATCGCTTAGTGCTAAGCAAGGCGGTCTGCTTTTTCAACTCGTCTTGTATGCTCTAGGACAAATCAAAATATGTTTAATTGGGAAGTTTTGGGTACAAGGGCTACCGGGTACAACGGGGCCGCCGTAATTGTTTGTAAAAAAGATAAGATTTCTCTCCAACCTACATTCTCCACTTAGAGCCAATACGAGTTGCAGATCGCTATGTTCGGCATTTAAGCGTAGTGACCAGGCAAAGGTTGTGCCCAAATTACATTTTGCAAGACACGAAAATTGAACTTTTTTGATGATGTAATCTCACTGCATCTTGAACATTCGGTGGTTGGATCATCTACTTGATATTTTAGACGCCAAACTCAACCAATCAATGTGTTCGACTTTTTTTAGAAATGTTCCATTAATACTGTAACGGTATCGACAGTCTAACTAGAGTTCTGAAGGAAACATTAGCCAAGCCTTACCTTCGTGACTCTTTGATCGAGCAGATACTCATTCGCGCTGGTGGCGGGAGGGAAAGTTCCTTTAGTGGCATGACCATTTCTCGCACTCATGGCAAACTTTGTAAGATTTCGTATAATGACTTTTTGAGGATCAAAGAAATCATTGCTAGGCTGCTGCATTAATTTAGCGTTTTTCAAAATCATGCGAATTGTTTACTTTTTTGTTTGAAATTTAAGCTTTTGCTTAAGCCTAAACTTGAAAGGCTGAAGACGAGGAAGCAACGAGAGCAGCAAAACATAGATTTTATTTGCAGAAAATAAAAAATCGAGCGTTACACGATGTCGCCATCGCGAGCCAAGATGCGACTTGTGCGATCAACCATCTACTGAAATATCGTAAACATTGTTAAAAGCATTTATACCGACGAAGCGCCTTTCGTTTAGTAGTTCAAAAGAATGACAATCACCTGGAGAGAGTGGTTCTCGAAGCGAAAGGTATAGGCTGGTGCTTCTTTTACAACAATTGCTGCTGCCAGCGAAGACCAATTGGTTAAAAGAGCAAGAGTATGAACGCGCCATAGAATTGTTAGGAGTAGTCATAAATAGGTGGCTACACTAAAGCGGATATTTCCAAAGGAATCGGCGTGTATGCGATAGTAAAAGATGCAGTGGCGCTGCTGCTGAAAGTGACTACGAGCCGTTGATGACATCAACTTAGGCTTCACGATACTTTGTATCAAAATGTGCATGCTCATTTTAGATTGCTATCATATGCAGTCATATACATCTTTCCTCAATCGAAACACGCACCTACACTAGACAAATTCCAATTCCAATTGATATTGACAGAATTTATTGGCGTGGCACCGTAATTTACGTGTTTGACAACCAAAAAAAACTAGAAACAGGCAAAGCCGTCGCTATATAAAAGACAGCGAGTGGCTCTACGTAAGTTATTAGCGACAAAACTATCTTGCTTTCTGCTCAACACAATGAATTTATGCTGACAGCAATTTTCCATCAATTGCTTCAAACGGCTCTCGTGTTCAAACTTTTTTTTAATTAAAATGAGTACTTTGGGTCAAATCATGGGCCCGATTCTGAAGTTCTCGTCTGGCAGAAGAGAGGTATGTTAAAAAAATGTCGTTAGAAGGTTGCTCAACAGTCTCAAATGGATACGCTAGCCACGCTAGCCACTTCATCGTCCTGATCATCTCATGCGTTTACCATTGGTGGTGCCTGTGCTGCTAAGCAGCTTACCCTTAACCGTAGCCGACTCAACTACACATTGTGTCAAGTGGCGTGCTACCGCTAGCTGCGATCCGCATGGCGTACGCGAGCCGCATAATGACGCCGCGTGTTCAAAACGCATTGCTTCAGGCTTGTCGGGCTTTTGTGAGTGCGAAGGCCGTCGCCGCGCGCGCGAGGTGAACTGTGACCACCATGAGTTTACGTGCGAAGCAGCTTGTGCTCAGGAATCATCTGCTGAACTTAAATGTACGAACGGCACTCCTTTAATCTGTCAAGTTCCTTGTGTAGCTGTTGACACTTTTGTGTTCGTCAATTACAGACCCGCAGGGTTTTGAGCACGTAACGTGCGGCAGCTCCATAAAACTGATACACGAAGCTAGCCGCTTCCGTCTTCACTCGCATGAGGTTACCTACGGCAGCGGGAGCGGCCAGCAATCGGTCACTGCTCACATGGCTCGCAATGACGTCAATAGCTACTGGCTCGTCAAGGAAGGAGAAGGTGCGCCCGTGTGTGAAATAGGCAAGCCAATCGAATGTGGGGCTACGATTCGACTGGAACATATGCAGACACGACGCAATCTACACTCCCACATGTTTAAGGCGCCGCTGTCGTCGCAGAATTTAGAAGTCAGCGCCTTTGGTGTAGCCGGAGAAGGCGACAGGATGGACTCGTGGGTTGTCGAGTGTCAGGAAAACCAGCAGTGCTCGGCTGATGGCCAGTGCGAGGACGATGGATTATGGAAACGCGGAGAGCTCGTGCGTTTGCGTCATCGCTCGACAAGCCACTTGTTAGTTACGAGCTCGTCCTCTCGGTACGATGACAGCAATTGCCCACACTGCCCCATTAATGGCCAACAAGAAGTGAGTGCCACTGCCATGCGCGAAGGCGATACACTCTGGTTTGCTGGAGAGGGTATTTACATGACGCAATGATCAGTAAAGCTAGACACCAAGGGTAGATCAGGACAATACACGGTTCGTTAACATTAAATATGACGGTCGAGCCCATTAATCAACTTTTCATCTCACTTCCTTTCGTTATAATTCATTTGGACCGAGGACTTCAAATCCGTCGTTTTCAAGATTAAATTTGGTCGTTTCGTCACATTCAAGAAATACCGGAGGCACACCTCCTTGGTTCGTTGGCATTTCATACAAAGCCTTTGTCAAAGCTTCCACCTCTTCTACTACTTTTCGTTCAAATGCACATGAGGTATCTCGAGCGTTGGCACCACTTTGCGCACAGCAAGCCAAACTATCGTGAGACATTAACTCAGTGTCGAGACGTTTAGCAAGCTTGAGCATATACGGCTTGGCTGCTTCTTTGTACCATCGAATTGACTTTCCTTCAAGAGTCAAGAGCTTGGAAAGGGCGTCGCGAATATGAGCACTTGTGTGACTTTGATTGATTGTCGACTGCAGAAACTTTTTCAAGTTCAATGCACTCGATTCGGGACATACCATGTACGACTTAAAGAAAACACATAAGTGAGTGCGTATACAACGATGAGCTTTGCGACAAGACATGATTTCACGTACTGTCGAGTATACGGCCATAAACTTCGTGGTACTCGCAAGTTTTTCCCTTTCTTGTAACTTGACCCGCTTCTCTTCGTCCCGTTTCGACTGCTCCGATTGGATGGATGCACGATTGAGGTCTTCGTTGAATTGTCTTTCTTCAATCTTTGATATAATCCAAACCATGCAGCCATCTGGATCGTCGCCAAACGCTTTCACACTGGCCTCTGCATCTTCCAGTGTAAACCCCATTCCAACTAATCGGTCGATTGTAAGGCTATGCCGAGAACGGTCACATCGTCGTTCCTTGCGCGAACACTCGGTAGGTAAAGGATCGTCTTGGTGCGCGTCGTCTGAGAGGATCACACACTGAAATTAGTGACCACACAAGCCCATTCATCCCTCTAGGAATGTACACGCACCGCTGTCACTTATACCATCCTTTGCGTCCATTTCGTGTGAAACCTCGGGGATTTGCTGTGTCTTGTCTCCCTTATTACTCAAGCGGCCGTTTGACGTAGCAAACTTCTTGCGTCGTCTCCGACGTTTCTTGCCACGTTTCAAAGTGTCATATGATTGTGTTGCGGTAGGTGCTGCTTGAGAACTTGACACTTGATTTGACGGCACATTTCTTGTCAGAGGCGTGGGTGCAATTAAAACTGAACTATCGAATGGCGGTTGATGGACTGGTTCAGTCTCATCTTTTGATGCATTCAGTGAATTCAATACGAGAATTGATGCTGTCGAGGTCATTTCCTGTGCTGTTGAGTTGGATGTATCTACTGACGATAGCATGGTTCTTCTATCAGTACCTGTCCCTGTCGTTGGTGTTTTTGGAAAAGAAGACGATGGCGATATAAGCTTCAAAGTCTGCAATGGAGCCTTCTCCAAGATAAGTGTTGTGGTAGAATTCGCCTGAGCGGGAAGTGATCTCGGTGATGTGTTCACATGCTTTGCAGCAACTGTGGAAGTGACTTCAGTGTTCGACGGTGCCTTAGCGGGTTGCACAGATGTAGCTCTTGGTGGGGATGACACGGATATGACTGCTTGTGAAGGATCTGTCGTAGTCGGTGGCTTTTTAGCTTTAACAGCACGCGCAAACAGATGTTAGGTGGACTTGTAAAGCCAAGATTCAGTAAGTAACAACCAACCTTGGACTACTTGAGCTTTTGCACCACCTTTGCAAGCGACGCTTGCTGGATCAGCCTTTTGGAGTGTCGCTTCTTTTAGGTCACTACTCACGCCCTTGCACGTCATATCGATGTCGGACTTAGAAGTCGTAGCTTTCTCTTCTGCCTTGTCAGGTCGTATAGATTCTCCTTGTCGTCCTAAATAGAGTATCTTGTCCACACTTTTGCTTGGTAAATCAGTACAGTTCGCACCACTTGCACTTGGTACATGAGCAGGTACAGAAAAAACCTCTCTACTGGGTGGTTGTAATGCTAATGCTTTCGCAGCAGGCTTTGCACGTGGTCCCAACACTGACTGCTTGGACGACGCGACCTTCGGGATTGCCAACGCCGATCCTGGTGCTGCAATCGCCTTTCCAGACGGAAAAGTCCTCGGGATCTTCATAAGCTGCTCAATTCCTGGACCCGATTCGATTCCCGATGCAAAAGACTGCAAATTCTCGACAATCTCCAGCGTAATTTTTGTCTGCTAGACCGCCAGTCACTCCACTTTATCAGTTAAATCGTCTACAGCCTCCATTTGAACATTCACGCACCTGGCCGACGTTGCGAAAGTAGTTGGCAACCTGCGCAACTGTCAGACCAGCTACAGGCGTGTCGTTGACAGATCGCACGACATTACCTGTCAATGCAATGAAACAAAAAAATCATCAGCTCTTTTGCAATGGATTAACACGATTTGTGAGCGCCACTCGCATCAAAACCTTTGCGGACGCCGGCGCGGTCGGCGGGTGAATTGGCAAAGACACTGGACACTACCGTATACTTGGGCCCAAGCACTGGATACTTTTGAGCCAAGGACATGCCGAATGAATGCTCACCGTCGTGTAGAGTAAGCATCACTTGAAAAGTGCGGTGTGGCGCGCTGCCTTGGCTCGTGGACGCCATGGCCCAAGGATGGCTACCAAATAGGACATGGTGTGCACCACATCATCGTCGGCGTTGTGTACGTAGACCACACTATATTGTATCGTCAAGCCATTCGATTTGTTTCACTTTCCTTTTCCTTCCGAGGGGACGGACCGCTCGACAAGATCCTGGTATGGGCGTCCCAGCCTTCTATCGATGGGTACAGGAGAAGTATCCAAAGTGCGTCGTGGACTGTATTGAAAGTCGTGCTGTAGTACTCGAGGGTGAACGTCATTTTGAGCTCACGGACACGACAGGCCCGAATCCGAATGGATTCGAGGTGGACAATCTCTACGTTGATATGAATGGTCTCATCCACCCGTGTGCGCATCCAGAGAATGGCGAAGCACCGAAGACTGAAGAGGAAATGTACCGACGTGTCATGGCGTATGTAGACCGTCTCGTGGCTGCCGTGCGTCCCCGTCGTGTGCTTTACTTGGCGATTGACGGCGTTGCTCCCCGCGCCAAGATGAACCAGCAGCGTGCACGTCGTTTTCGTGCGGCACAGGAGGCCGAACAGCGCATGGAAGTTGAAAAGGAAGCGCTCGAATACATGAGTGCACTAGGCCACAAGGTACCCATGAAGCAGGAAAAAGCGTGGGATTCGAACGTCATTACACCCGGTACTAAGTTCATGGCCAAGCTGGCCAAACACTTGCGCTTTTACATTCGAGACCGTGTCAACAATAACACTGCGTGGAAGAGCATAAAGATCATTTTATCCGACGCAGGCGTGCCTGGAGAAGGAGAACACAAGCTGATGGAGTACATTCGCGTTCAGCGGTCCCAACCTCATTACGATCCAAACCAGCACCATGTCCTACACGGTCTTGATGCTGATCTGATCATGCTGGGATTGGCTACTCACGAAGTCAAGTTTTCGATCTTGCGTGAAGAAGTGCTGTTTGGGAAGCAAAAGTATGAACGCGAACGTCAAAAAGAACAGCAAATGGTTTTGGATGCCAATGGCACGACACTCAACAAGCGAAAACGCGGTGAGTTTGGTGAACACGACTCGGACGTGGTTGCTTCGGATCTCAAACCACTGCAGTACCTGCATATTGCTACGTTGCGCGAGTATTTGCAAGTGGAATTTGAACCACTAGCGACTGTTTTGCCGTTTCCGTTCGACTTTGAGCGAGTGATTGACGATTTTGTGTTTCTTTGTTTTTTTGTGGGAAACGATTTCTTGCCCCATTTGCCATCGCTGGACATTCGTGATGGTGCACTGGACTTTTTGATTTTAATCTACGCCAAATTGTTGCCTGCAATGGGGGGATACCTTACTGATGGAGGCCATGTGAATCTCTCGCGAGTGGATGTAATTCTGGCGGAAGTAGGTCAAGTGGAAGACGTGATTTTCCAGCGTCGTGCTTTGAAACAGGCTGAGAATGAAAGGAGACGAAAGTCGCATTTGTCGAATGAAAAGAAGGATCAAATTGCTGCTGCAGCAGCTAAAGACTCGGCCGTTGAAATTTTAAAGAAGCGCCGTATTGATATGGATGTGATTGCAGCGGATAAAAAGTATGGCGGGATGACACCGGAAGAGGCTGTGAAAGCGCGTGTGAAAGAGAGTGTCGAGAAGAAACTTGAGCAGTACCGAGAAGAGGTTCAAGATGTTGTGCGTCTAGGTGAACCTGGGTGGAAGACTCGATATTATAGTGATAAGCTGAAAGCTGATGATATTGAAGTTGGTGGCGGTCGGGAACGTGTTTTTCACGCGTACATTGAAGGACTGTGCTGGGTCATGCGGTACTATTACTCGGGATGTGCCTCGTGGCAGTGGTTTTACCCATTTCACTATGCTCCATTTGCATCTGATTTGCGCAACATTGACCGCTTTGAGATCAAGTTTACAGAGGGTCTCCCATTTCATCCATTTGAACAACTCATGGGCGTATTTCCGTCAGGAAGTGCACACGCTATTCCAAAGCCGTACCGGTGGTTAATGTCCGATCCTGAGTCACCCATTCTTGACTTTTACCCGAAAGATATCCCAGTCGATCCGAATGGCAAGGCAATGCCGTGGCTGTGGGTCGTCCTTCTACCCTTCATTGATGAAAGACGATTATTAGAAGCCATGATGGAGCCAAACCAAAAATTGACGAAAGCGGAGAAGAAACGGAATGCACGATTTGGCAAGGAAGTTGTTTTTTTCCACACCAAGTGTCAAGTTACAAAGAACCCACCCGTTTCAGAGCTTGCAGAGGCACCGATTGACCCGAAAAGTGCGCAGTCTTTTACTGGAATGCTCATTTATGTAGACGCCTTGTACTTTCCCATTGGCGGGGTTGTGCCGAGTCCAGAAAAGGCTCAGAGGCACTTAGTTGATATCCCAAATAATCAGTGTTACAGTTTTCAGTACCGTTTGCCGTCCAAACGCCCGCACCTGTCCAAGATCTTGGAGGGCGCTCAGTTCCCGAGCCATGTACTGATAACTGAGGACGACAAAAGGATCACTATTCCGTTCTTTGGCAGAGCCAACATCAACATCGTCGATCTAGCTGGTAATGCTTTCAACAATACAAATGTACGTCAAAACCACATGACGCGCCACAACGGTGAAGGACGTGGCTTCGGTAACCGTGGCGGGAATGGCGATCGTTTCAGTGGCTCGCAAAACTATCAGCAAGGTCACCAGCGATACGGAAACAACAATTTAAATGTAGATCGGTATGGTGGTGCGCCTCGACAGCAATACAATCAGTATATGGCCAATGGATACGGCCACTGGGGCTCACAGGAACCGCGAAATAAGCGTGGTCAGTACACTGAATCAAACAACCAGTACAACGAAGGCCAGTCGTCATATGGTCGGCCAAGCTCTGATTATCGTGGCGGTGGCTACAATGGCAATAGCGGTCGTGGACACCACAATAGTCTTCATCGGCATAATGGGGGAGGTGGCCGAGGAGGACGTGGGGTTCCAATTCAATCAGCATTTGGAGGCAGCCTCCAAGCAGCACAAGCGTATCCGTCGACCCACTTTGGATCCACTGTGCCTGCCGCTCCAGAGCCGCGAGGATTAGAGGCTCTCAAAGCTGGACTACGTAGCATGCACCAGCAACGCCAGCATCACTCAAATGCTCCGCCTGATGCCACGCGTTATGATCGCTAAATGTTTGTCGATTGCCGTCGTAAAAGCTAAAGACCCGAAATGTTAAGCTAACTTTTTTCAATCCCGCCACTAATTACCCGTTTCTTTAATTTCTTAGCTTTTCAACTTTCGATCAGTAATCTAATGGGTGAGATAGATGACGAAGAAAGGCTGGAGCCAATGCCTCCACTCCCGACCCCTCAAGCCCACCCTAACATAACACTCCCCTCACCTCATCCTCATAGTGCACCTCTTGATGTCGGCGAGCACCTGACGCCCGAGTCTCCTCCCATTCCACACACACACCCACTCGTAGCATTAAGTGATGAAAGTGCGCGCAATGTTAAGATTGAGTGCGAAAAAGGCGGCATGGCCAATACCACCAGCCAAAGACTATTCCATCATCGCACGATCATCACTGGCAAACGGCTGGATCCGACGTTTCTAAGTCGCGATCGCTTGCAAGCGTTCGCGGACCGACACGAGGACGCGCCGCAACAAAGTGTCAATTCCTTGGCACATGAAACGGAACACTCGAGTCACGTCATTGCATTGCAATTACAAGAGCAAAGAGAAGAGATGGAAAACATGCGAGTTTCGATATCACTAGGAGAACAAGAAAGAACTATTGCAGCTACGGAAGCCAGCGACAGACGCTACGAACTGCTAGTAAGTGGAAGCAATTGGAGCAATAAAGATGCGGTTGATGACGAAAGCGCAGTCAATGGAAGAAGTAGCAGTGCCTTGGCGCGTGCTAGTGAAAAATTAGTCAAGAAACAAGTCAGTGCCAAGTGGGCGCAGTCTCGACAGGACCCAACTCGCCGCCCCAAAGGGCCACTGGAACGCTTGGAAGAGCAACATTTAAGAGAGACGCTGTTCCGAATGACAGCACATGATCTGCTTCGGTCGGGAGTGCTGTATGAAGAAGCGGACGCTGTGCGAAACGCGACATTTAAGCAAATAAATAGGCTCCAGCTGCCTCTAGTAACAAATGGAAGCGTGGGTTTGGAGGGCTCCATTTTCGAAGAGTAGTATGAGTTTTCAAGTAGTACATTTGATAAAAATTGTGCACCGTAAGTAGGCTAATCTTTCGTTAGTAAGATGGCAAAAATGCAGCCACTTCGCGCTCAAACGTTTTCGTCTCCTTGGCACCGAGTACGATATTAAAGGTAAGTATCGTGAGCATCAAGAAACTGTGAGCTATTTGAAGTGACGATGACCATGCTGCAAACTCGACGAGCATCACTGCCGTCTCAATCACAACTAAAAGGCCAGCAGTGTACAACGCCTTTGCGTCTAAATAGCCAACTTTTAACACCATCACAGCCAACAACAACAGCAGGTCCGTCACAAGGACAAACTGCCACGTAAAGAACTTGATCAACACATGATGTGTAAAAGAGGATAGGCCGAGAAACCTCACCGTTGGAAGCGATGCAGAACTGAATGAGCCATTTCTGATACCGCGAAAACGAGCTGTAGGCGGTTTTACATGGTACATAGACTCTGCAGCGGTAGTCGTGTAGCTCCAGACGCTTAAGCAACATAGCGCTAGCACCAGCGGGACATTCATCCATACAAATACACGCACTTTGCGCTGTAAGGAAAATGTGGAACACATTTGTAAAAATGCTCACTTCCGCTAATTTTCAAAAGCTACGTTTTGCTTACCTGCCGCAACTCTTGCCGAAACTTTTCTCGCTCGGCCTCGCGTAGCCGCAATTGTAGTGGATTTGTCGATTTGTACAAACGGCGAGCGTGCATCTAACTCGAAAGGACATGCTTAGTATTGCCATCAGCACAAGGAGCTCCAAAAAGTCAGTTTACCACTCGTCGAAATTTTTCTTTAAGCAACAGATTATTGCCGAAACGCATCTCTAAACGTGGCAGCAATGATCGTATCACGCGTTGATTAAGTATCCGATCGTATTGTATTTGCCTAGAATAGCAGTAATAAGACAGTAAGGTTTACAGCAATTCAGGTGAAAACAATTACCGCACCAAACGCGGTCATTGTCCACTAGCCGCTGCAGCCGGCGACAGGTACAGCTCAGGCCTACGATATCCTGCGGCGTGAAGAAGGCAGCAATACGGGGCCAAATATGCCGTAGCCGCTTCGAGTAGAGCTTAACGCGCTTGTTGCGGTTTCGCAGCCGCGCGTTTTCGATTGTCGACGTGCGCAAAAGCAAGGGTACTTGCTCCCCTCTCATTCAGATACTTTCCTTTTTTTGTCTTTTTTAAGCTTAAACTTAGATCTGCAAATGTACAAAAAGTGTAGTGTTCTTGCGATATATTACCGTGGAGATTTCCTGGGATTGCATCACAGGCTTAGTTTCAGCATCGCTTGCTTTTGAATGGAGTGTAAGTATTTATGCTAAGAGCTGGCTCGCAAACAATGGTGATCGACAGAAACGCACTAGTTTTTCTTACGGTTGTGCATATCGAGGAAGTATGTCAAAAAAATAAAGTCTTTGCCCGCTATCTTCCACCCAGTCTGCGATTATATAGAGCCCCCAGCCCTAAAACACAACGGTGATTGGCTATAAATACCTCTAGTGTGACAAAATATACAAATGGCAGCTTTGCTCGAATCTACTTTATCCCCATGTCAATTTGAATGCACAATCTGCTGTAGTCACTTCGAGAAAGGAATCCTCATAAATTTGAGGACTATTAAGAGCATGTATTTTAACGCAGGCATGCGTCAATGCCAAAATGCCTCCAGACAGTGTTAGCGTGTGCCTTGACACCACCGACATTACCCGTGGTTCACTTCCGTCAATGCTTTCAGCTCCTTTAGCTGCTGCGCAGTAAGCTCAGGTGGCCACGTAAAATGCTCTTGGTCAGCTCCAGAACCCAGGGCATCAAGATTGACGGCGGGAGGGGTCGATACAGACAGAGAGTAAGTGATGACGATGCGATACGCAATCTTTCACATTTGCGTTGAAAATTGCAGTCCTGAGATTTATTTTTGGGCAACTGCAGCTTATCACCGTTGTGTATTGGGGTCAGGGGCTCTATATAATTGCAGACTGGGTGAAAGCTAGCGGCTCCCTTCTTATAATTGTAATAAATTTGAATAGGTTATCAGAATAACAAAGGAAATCGTATTGATACCCGCGCTTGTAGATTGAACCCTGCTGCAAGGATTAAGTATGGATCGTGCGATCTTTCCTAATCTATTAGACGAGCAGTATAGCTGCTGAGTACGATAGCAGAATTTTTAGTCATCCCTGCTGCTAAGCAACTAGGAAGAGCTCTACGAGCAGGGTGTATATTCTAGAACCCAGGTCAGAAAGAGCACGCCCAAACTTGAGGTATACACAATCTAAAGCGAAAAATATTGAACCCTTACTTCTGGTTGCTAATGTGACCGTGATTGAAGGCGATCAGGTGCTCGTTGCGTTTGTGCTCTTGGTACTAGGAGGTCGAGCCGTGAGCTGAACACTTAGCTTTGAAACTATACTCGAACTTCTATACGTAAATGTTTCGCGTTTTAAAAACAATTGAAGGAACACAAAAAAGAAACTTTCAATTTAGACAGCTTTGAGAATAATAAGCGCTCACGCTTCTATGCATGTAAGAAATGGAAGTGCGAACTTCGTATGAGCCAAAAAAATTGACGCCAGGAGCTACTGCTCGTAGAAGTCGAGATGACTGTAGACATGGATAGCTTATGGGAAGGCTCATATCGCACTCAACTTTCTTAGATGCATAGATCCAACTCGCTCAGCACGAAGAGTATAGCTGCAACTAGGCTCCGAAAATATACAATTTTCAGAGGCATACACAAATCTAGTTGACTTGGGTCAAGTTTATATGAATTAAGGCGAAGCCAAACAAATCCACAACTACTACTTCTACTATGGCAACTAAAAGCACATATTTGAGCCTTTTCCGAAGGTGGTGGACAAAATATATCTTCGTCTATCTCCAAACAGCAATAAGCCGCGCTCCTCAAGTCAGAGAAACTTAGGTAGTGCGCTTTATCGAAAAGCAATTAAGCTCTCACGATAGGTATGTTTAATACACCCCATGGAGTCCGGACTTCTCAGAGCAAGGCAGGTTTGAAAGAGAAACGAGCACATGCGGATTGCTGGATGTATTCGAGATTAATGAGACTCATGATATTTCTTAATAGATTTTAGCGCATCGAGAAATGTTGCACCACATCGAACGACTGCTGTCAGTCAAAATAAGTTAATTGGTGCTCATATTTTCCGCTTCTTTCCACGCTTTGCGCGTAGTTCTGCATTGCTAAAGAGCAGCAAAATTAATTTGACTGGCTTATGTGACAACTTCGTAGATCCGCATGGTTGTAATAGTCAGAAATTATAAAAAAGACAGCACGGAGAATTTTAGATTGCTCGCGACAAACATATTATTGATTTCTTTTCATGGTGAGACTAGCACGAACCCTGGATTGATTGATGAAGCAATGCCTTGGGTCCCGGCAGGGCAACAGATCTTTGGACAGTCATATTACTGCGTGCGGCGCATGGGCTTTTTAATGTGGGTATCATAGCTGCTGTAGCATCATGGGCTTGCCAGAAGCCATCGGGAAAGTCGATCATCGAGTGTCACAAAAGACCCTGTAATGTTTGACTACAGAAATGATTGATAGGTCAGCATGGCACGACAGATGCGCTCCAAATGAAGGGACTGCTAGTCATTTCAGAGCTGTCAAACCTCGAGATATTTAATGTCTAATACAAAAGCAGGAAGTATCTTGGGGATGGTGTTAGTAAAAATGCATTGAACAAGGATGTCTCAAATTGGTCTTATTGGCAGCGAACGTTGTATCTTGGTTTCCAAGATCTGCTTATCTAATATTGAAAAAGGCTTTGAAGAGATGTCCAGGAATCTACTATAACAGTTTTCGCCGTACAGGAAGCTTAGGCACAAGATTGCCTTGGTGTCAAGTAGTAAAGACAATGCCGCCAAAAAAGATTACTTGTGCTTTCTTCGACCAAAATATTAATGAAGTAAGGTTGTATGTTAAGATAGAGGTACAGGTATCCAATGCTGACAATTTCGACGAATTTGTCGATGCATTTGGACCTCTTGACGTCTTTGGCGCGTAATTAAGCATCGTCTCCACAAACCGTCTCGTTCGCGAATACTACTTTCATCACAGCGCAAAATCGCGAATGAACTTCTGCCCTATAGTAGATCGCGTGCGGATCCCTGGTTTCTTATCTATCGCACTCATACAAGTCAAAGCGAAGGTAATGTCAAAGGCTCTGACTTGTTTATGTCAGCAAGACCTCACAATATATTTTTGGGGTTTCTCGGTCCATCATCTCGTACATTTACTTGCATTTGAGCGGGACTTCATGTAGACGCAAATCAAAAGACCTACGCAGTCGTTTTGGTTAGGTAGAGACGTCTATATCGGATCAGCAAGGAACGAAAAAAACGGGATTTGAAACCGTGACCTGAAGAATTTCCAAAACAATTGCATGATGGGTCACGTAATAGGGACGATATATTCCGTGCATTCTGGCAAATGGAATCGGAAATAGTATGTTCTTGCTGAAATAATCTGTTGTACGCAATATCACGAAGACATATTCATGCATACATACAGCCTGCACTGAGCCCCACGAGAATGTTTATATTCGATCCTTTGGTTGCAATTATTTTCATCTTGACAGTTGATCCAGTTAGCGCCGTGCCGCGGTTTACCAAGAGTGTGGATTAAATCTTATTGTAGGCTACAATGTAACAATTATGCTTATAGCAAACGTCTCCTACAATGTAACAATTATGCTCATAGCAAACGTCTCCTCTACTCTAGTTTTTTATCACGGCGATTTCTTGTTTGACTAGAAATCGTCAACGGGTACTGAAATCAACCAGCTAAACACCGATCCTTCCAAGTCAACAATACTGACGCTTAACTTAAGTTTCACCGTTTATGCTTGGATTACGAGTACTAAGCCAAAAGGAACACTCAGGCAACCATCGCTAGTAAGTGAAAATCTCGTGGGGGTGCTCGAGCACCACTTCTATGAAGAATTCAAACTGTAGTACCAGCATACGAGAGCTATGAATGCCTCTTGGGTGCACAAACGATGGTTTGTAGATACCGCAGATTGTGCACAGTACGAGAAGAGCGCGTTCGAGTAAACTAGAACTGTAGAAAAATGCTCAGCTGTAAGAAGTTTCGGCCACATATCTTTCCAATGAGGCGTGTGTCAGTCATTTTTAACGAAGACGAGGTCAGCATTTATGTGCTTGTCACCGTGTCGAGGTGAGAAACATAAGTAATCTAGAGCTTAATGTCTTCCGTAAAGAAGGACAATTGAGCTGTAACCCAATTTCAAGCTCTAGAGCTTCGTTTGGTAGCATAAATCATAGCAGTGGAGCAATACGGCATGTTTGCTTATACCAAGAATGCCACGGCTGAGTTAAGTGTGCATTGCGTATGGCTGTGCTTTTGTTTTAGATCAATACAAATTGGCTTAGCTCACCCTTTTTTGAGAGGGGTCGAGGTGAGGAAATAAACCTAGTGCTGGTTTTCCCTACTCAGCACATTTAGCGATCAAACTAAAAAAAGCGGTGTGTTCCACTCACCGTCGCTCACAATCGGGACACCAGCACTGTCGGATATGGAGAATCGACCGCAGAAATCGCGAGGTACATCTGGAACGATAGCAGTTTTTGGAGGATCTACAGCGTGAGAGTCACATCGTCTGCAAATAAATCGTAAGCCTCGAAACAAAACGAGCCTTTTTGTAGGTCAGCTCTGAAAGAACTTGCGGTATGGTGTAGTTAATACAGATGTGAATACTGACATGCATAAGGAAATCATCAAAATTTAAGAAGAAATAACTTGAAATGTGGCACGCTAATCCTACGAGAAAGTCTATGATACAATGCCAGCTTGTGTGCGGCGACCTTCCTCATGAACATTGCGTACAAATACTAGCTTGTGCATGGTCAACATGCACTGCAATGGTATTACGATTGCAGGTACAATACATACTTTCTCGAATCCATTCGCACCAAGTGCTAAGTCCCACATCCTTGCCACACGAGTACGAACTTAGGGAGCTCGATGAGATTTGAGGCAACACATTACGCTTTTCCAATCACATTATTCACATTGACTATAACAATGGTGAAGCATACTAAATATTTCAAGCAATTTTTTGATTTTGATAAAATATTAAGAAAAATCACTAGAATGCTTGTCGAATTCCTTGACAAGAATGAGTAGTCGAAGTAACACGCAATTAAGTGGCAAGGTGGCGGTGATCACGGGTGCCTCGGGTGGCATTGGCGCTGGTAAACTGATTCGCATACGCATATATTTCTACATTTCTTGTCTATAAAATTCTTTCTTCCTCTCCGTAGCCATCGCGATGGAATTGGCGCAGGCAGGAGCTAAGATTGCGTTGGGAGCTCGACGACTTGAGGCCTTGAACACGGTTAAGAAGGAGATTGAGCATACGATTGGGAATGACGACAGTGTTCTTGTCATACAAACCGACGTCACTAAACGCCAGGAGGTGCAACACCTAGTGTCGAAAGCGGAGCAGACGTTTGGAGCTATTGACATTCTCGTGAACAATGGTATGAGATAACCACTGCCTTGTCAATGCTTAACGTGAGGCTAATAACCCCAGATTGTCGCTTGCAGCTGGTGTCATGTCGTTTGAGCTTATGAAAAATGTGAACGAGGACAGTTGGGAACGGGTGAGCTACGTCAACAAACGTCGGCTACTAGTATGCACTTTTGACGTCTTGTGCTATTTAGACCATCGACGTCAATTGCAAGGGAACGCTTAATGGAGTGGCGGCGGTGTTGCCCAAGATGCTAGCTCGTAAGAGTGGCCACATTGTCAATATCTCATCAGATGCTGGACGCAAGACATTTCCTGGTTTAGGAGTGTACTCGGCGTCCAAGATGTTTGTCGAAGGCATCTCGCAAGCTTTACGTCTCGAAAACATCGGCAGTGGCCTCCGTGTGACCTCTATTCAGGTAAAGTGTTTTGATGCCGCAACTAGTTTGATAGAAGTTGCAAGCTCAGGGACGTACTATTTCACCACAGCCTGGTAACGTCGCAACGGACCTTGTTGAGCACGCAAATGCTACTAGCGGTGTGGATGAAGAGGCTATGGAGTTGTACGGTGGCCCATCAAGTTAGTGCATATGTTTGACCTACTATCGGTATGATCTCTAACGAATACTACTATATACATACCGATAGAGAGCGAGGTCCTGAAACCCGAAGATATTGGTCGAGCCGTGCTGTACGCGGTCACGCAACCGCCGTACGTAGCCGTGAATGAAATTCTAGTGGAGCCAAGAGATGAACCCATATAAAGCGGCCCCTATATTTTGTCGGTGGTTAATCACACCTCTAAGCCATGCATGAGAATTTCCAGCTCGTTTTCCATTCGCTGTGCCGCGCTTAAGATAATGCTCGAATCGTAAAATGACGCTCTAGTGTCATCTTGCTCCTTTTCGCTTTGATCGTCGCTATCTTGGCCATATGCACACAGACACGCAATAGGCAGACCGCGCACGCACACGCTAATCCCTATAAAGAAGCGCATACGCAAGTGTTGCACCATTGGAATCTCCCGTGTGCGTGGGTCCACGAGACAATCCAATACGACCCATGGCTGATACGGAGGCTGACACAGCACGAAATCCACCAACGAGTCACGCCGTACAATTTTATCCTGTGGTGAGAGCTCACGAATCCCGATTGCGTGTTCAATCAAAATGTGTTCGTTATCCACCCGAGCAATAAAAGCGGCCTTGACGCCAAAGGCAGCAGCAGCAAGATCGCAACTTTGATGCATAAGTGTTCGATCTACTAGCGTACAAGCAGGAGAAACAATCACTTCCATAAGCTTGAGTCGCTCTTTTTCACAATGCGTGTCTAACTTGGGTACAAAGTAGCTTTCATCCGTGATCGAATCCTGGTCCAATAGACCAACGTTGGAGCTCATCACAGACGTTCGTCGACAATCAAGTCTTTCCATGTACTCGTCTTCGTGTTCTTTCGAGTCCAAGAAACAGTAGGACGACAGGAAGGATCGATCCGCAGAGCTGCAGCTACTTGACCCGGCAATCGGGTGAGGTAATCTACGCGATTGTAGTGCCATGGCCACGGGATGCAAAAACGATCTTGACTCATTCCTTCCACACCAGAGCGAGTCGTACCCAGCGTCCGCAGCTTCAAAGCCGCTGTCTCTTCCATTCTCCCATTCGTTGCTTCCTTCAGCGCTGTTGACATTCAACCCTTGATATGACGACACATTCTCCTTACTTGACGATGTGAAGGGTATCGCTTGCCACGTAGTCGTAGCACTTCGTGTCATGGACTTGATTGAAATGATTTTGCTGGTAGTAGAAGGCCCGCCACGACCCGGCAGGGCTCCAATGTAGCCACCACTCTCGAAACAATCACTTTCATAAGCGCATTTCCCCGCACGGGATTCCTGACGTGTGAACACGTCGACGGAAGGCGGTGGAATGACAGGAGCATGGTCCGCCATCCCCGTTTTGCTTGCAGGAAGCACTTGCATTAAAAATGCCGCTTCGGATTCAACTTCGGAGGCAAGACGAAGAGGCGAGACGTGGCTAATATCCTGGTTACTTTGATCAAAGCAATCGCGCGTGGTTGCCTTCAAGCGGGCCTTGTTGTAACAAAGATGGCACATGCGAGTTTTCTGTACGTCTTTCGTCTTGAAACTAAATACACTTACGTTGCGCAACGAGCCGCACGAGCCACAAATGACTTCGCCACAGAGACGGCAGTGATGGCGTCGCCGCACGATCGGATGGAAACGTTTCCAACAAATGACACAACTTACGCGGTCTTGGTTCTTCACCCATTGATGGGGCGCGACAAAGGCACAGTCCCCGATCCTCGACGCCGCCACGGCCGCCTCTAATCTCCCCACCGAACGCAGCGCCAAACGACGCGCAATAGCTCGAGCGACCCGCGGCGAGCCCGCCAATGGACCATCATTCTCGTCGTGGTACGAGCTCGTGACACACGAGAGACGCAGCCGATTGGCCGAAATTTCTTCCACAATCAGTGTGTACTGTAAATCGACTTGAAACGCCGTCTCTAACATGGCTTCATGTGACCGCGGGAATGGCAGCCAGCTTAACGCAATCGTGCGCTTATGCACCTCATCCGACGGACGCGCATGCAAGCCATTAAACGACGACGTTGCTGACGTGGACCGATTGTGATGCTCGTGTTGGTTCTCGGGGAGAAATAGCTTGAGTGTTTGAAAGAACGTCAAGTGCTGTTCCCGCTGCAGGACTGACTTTCGATGATCTTGATACACAAAAGACACTACGGCGTGATGCGTGTCCATGGTCCCGTCATTTCGTGCGTGCTTCTTTGTGCGTATCGAGTGTAGAGTCCCGTCTGTAACATCGCGGCCGTGCAGGAGCTTCGTCATTAATCGAAATTGCGCCGTCGAGTCGGAATGCAAGAGATCATAAGCCTCTTCAATGCCACAAGACGCCTCGTTGACAGCTAAATAGTAGACTGAAGAACCGTTGTTAATGCCTTGACCAGTACGCTTGGCGTACAGCTCTTGATGTTTGTCGCGACGTAAACATGTCCATTGTTCCTTTCTTCGAGTAGAGTTGAGGCACACGCCAAGGACATCTGTGATCTGCCGCATAGCACGGTGATGCATCCTGCGCGTTTGCAAGCGATCGTGCGATGCATGCACGGACTTTGACATGTTGCAACCAAGGTTTGCTTAAATGGTAGTGGATTGCAGAAGTTCCTTTTCCGGCGTAGTTGGCCGTCTCAATTTTAGAGGCTGGTAATAAAATAGCTTCCGGTCAGCTGGCGCAGGCTTTATAGTCAGCAAATTGACTTCATTGAGTAATCATCGTGTCAATATTTGCGGATGGCAGAGAAAGGTTTATAAATATTGTGCGGTTAGGTGAACCTCTTGGGCAGGAATGCAGCAGGGCGGCTGCGATATTGTCGCGACATTAATTAACGCAGACGTCCAAAAATCAAGTCCGTAGCGGTGCATGTACTTAATTGTATCGGAAATTTAGAGAAGGCTTTCAGACAATGTCTCACGAAATTCGTTTCGTCTCAGGACGCAATCTTAAGCCATTTACGCGGAAGCACACCACAGAAAATGGTGGCAATATCATCACACTAGGCTCCTACCGTATTTTAGCTTTAGTCACGTCCTTTAGGGATGGGGACGTCAGCTCAACGTCAAGCACGTTAAACCGGTATCCGTTGACGTATTGCAAACGTTTTGAGACGTCCCGGCAATATTAATGTATAGTACACCACACGAGCACAGGATAGAAGAAAGAGCCTACAACGCATCCTTCCCGAATGGAGCCTCCACCATCAAATGATCCTGCGCCGTCGCCCCTGTTCAAGATGCGCCGTATTAAGAAGGACGATTACTGGTCGTTCATTCGACTTGTAGCTCCAAACGCACAGCTACCACCGGGAAAGAAGGCGTGGGAATCGTCTGATACAAACTTGGCTTATTGTCTAAAGTGCAAAAGCTCTTTCAGCTATAAATCAGGAAGTAGCGCCAGCATTCGAAAGCACATGAATCAAAAACATCCACAAGATCTCAGCAGAGCTGGGTGTGAACAGGCATCCAAGCGAGTGGCGATCGCACTTTGTGCAACGCGAAAATCTGATGCAATGATGTTTTCTCCGACAAAGAGAACAAGAAAGATCGATCCAGCTGACGAAGAGATGGCCACAAGAGCTTTCATTGATTGGATTGCCAAACGACTGCGCCCACTAAGTGTTGCCGACGATTGGGAGCTTTGTTTTTTTTTACGTTGATTCAGACGATGAGAGGTCTGTACGAGCTACCCTCTCGCCGCACTATTACTGAAAAAATGCAAAATCACTGTCAGTTCAAGCGATCGCTGGTAAAGACGCAGATTGCTGAAGATGCAGACTTCTATTCTCTCACATCTGACATGTGGACATCTCGAGCAACAGATAGCTATATTTCGCTTACTATGCATTTTGTGAATACCAATTTTGAGATGATGGCGTACACTTTAGAAGTTATGAGTTTTCGTGGGAAGCACACTGGCATCAGAATTAAATGCAAACTGGGCGTGCTCATGCGCAAGTGGGGACGCTACATTTGATTGTATCAGGAGCTCTCTCGAAAACAAGTGTCGAAGTGACAAATGTGGAAGAGGATAATGACGGGAACGAGGAAGTTAGGGAGGAGGTTGAAAATTTTGCTGACAGTGAAGATGAGGAGGAGCGGTGGATTGAGGACCTTGCAATTGAAGTGGAAGCTATTGCGTTCTTGGAGCAAGAAATGGTAGACATCGAATCCCAAACGATTGCAAGTTCTATAGACAGCGTTTCGCATGAATTTGAGCTACTGGACGTTAATGCTGATGACACGCTGGATGGAGGTCTTCTTGATGGTTGTCTTAGTGCGCGGACAACAACTGCAATTCTAAACGCTATGAAGTAAGCCATGAGTGAAACAAGAATGCATGTTTTTAGCTTTCGCAAATTTGTTCACTACTTCAACAAAAGTTCTAAAGGAAAAGACAAGTTGAAGTCGCTACAAAATGTGGCCGTACCTCTTACCGTTATTTCAGATGTAGCCACCCGCTGGAATAGCACGCATCACATGATTCAACGCCTTCTGCAACTTCGTCCTAGTATCCAATCATCCATGGAGTTTATATTGACAGCGAAAGGCAAATAAGAGTTCAGCGACGCAAGGATTGTGAGGCCCACTGGAGAAATGTGGTTTAGCATCCAATGCCTCGACAAGCTTCTCGTGGTTTTTGAGCTGGTAACTAAGACACTATCAGGTGGAACATACCCCACTGCTACATTGATATATCCATGTATACGCCTTCTTGAAAAGCGACTATTAAATCAGAGGATATTTGCCAAAATATCGCCTGCTCACGCTGGAGAATATTACTATAGCTCGGTGATGGAACGCATGCATCTCGTCCGTCGGTTTTTCTTGTTTTTGCTCCGAAAAAGATTCAAGCAATTACCTTTGGATGTGAAATATTGCTGCTTGCTTGATC
Organism: Plasmopara viticola; assembly: GCA_001695595.3. NCBI lineage: Eukaryota > Oomycota > Peronosporomycetes > Peronosporales > Peronosporaceae > Plasmopara > Plasmopara viticola. Next base: position 300,764 of record MBPM02000072.1, read on the forward strand.
CTCAATTCGTGCATGGTAAGTCACTGAACGCAACAGAAAAAATAGAAGGGAGGGAGTTCTTGGTGAGCGAGGCAATGCGCTCTGCTGGTGCTGATATCTACAGCATGAGCTTCGATGAGGATAGCGATGAAGAAGAGAACTTCATAAATGATCTCCTTGGACGCAAGCGAAGATCGCCTCATCCTCAAGTGCAAAACGGGTTGTCGCTTCGTGCAAAAGTAGAGGCAGAGGTGAATCGATACTACGATAGATCACATCAAAATGCACAAGAAAATACGTGCCAAAAGCAGAAGTCGAAAACACAGAAACTTGACGATGGTCTCAAGAGGCGGCGCGAAAATGGCAGTGTTTTTCCGCTCTTAGCTCCTATTGCGAGGAAATATTTTGGCATGGTAGCTACATTAGTACCTTCAGAGCGCTGCTTCTCGTGGGCGGGAATCATTATTACAGCACGGCGTAATAGGTTGTCTTGTTCCAAGAGATCTCATTTTTCTTTACAGCAATACGATTGGCGAGGAACCAGAGGAGTAGCTGAAGACGTACGGTAGAAACGTGCTAAAGAGTTACATGTTGTAAATAGACTTTTTGCACAACACAAATCAGCTTTAATGTGCCAGCACCCGACTTGTCTTACAAATTCTTCTCCCGTCCGTTCTTATGTTTGTGCAGCTTGAACATGGTATGGTTTCAAACCATTGGTTTGTTTGTCTTTCTGAGACGTCAAACAACGTCTAAAAAACGGGAACGGGAACTCCCGAACGGGAACGGGAACCACAATTTTTTTACGTTAATACCGTTTACGTCCCCATCCCTAACGTCCTTATCGTCGAACCCACTTGGACTTTCTGTTATGGCAGCGACGACGCAGCACCCACCGTCTACATTCACTCAATGGTATTGATTTCCGTGACGAATTCTGTACTAGATGCAACGCGAAGCTTCATGACAAGACGCAAAATTACGTGAAGTTTGGCATCGCTGTTTTTTTGGTAATCGCCGTCATTATCGAATTTACACTCTGCTTTTGATTGATAACGCACAAATTGTTTCAAGTAATTGCAAGAACTCGAAATTTAAGTAGCAATGCTAAATAAGTTTTCTGGTTGGCATGGATAACAAGAAAATTGATTTTTACATCAATCGTATTTTCTCGTGAAGGCTGCTCTATTGAACTAAATATACCATTCGCTTCCAGGCAACAGCGAAACATTGCACACTTCTCCTTCCTCCAGCTCTTATTCCGCTCGACCAATCTTATCGCCTTATTTAACACGTACTTCTGTCGCGACCATATTTTTTTCTCTACGGGGTCCGTTTGCCGGTATTAGCAAACTTTGGTCATCATTTGTGCCTGCTGGACATAAACGTATGTTCTTGGCTTTGGTTTAAATGCAAACTTTTGAGCAAAACCATAAACAGCGCCGTCCTAGCTTAAACTGCTGAATCAAAGCGATGTAGATCCGCTTCCTTCGACTTTGATGGCCAAGGCATACATCTTTTTATATATCTTTAAGTAAAATCGCGCATGACTACAACACTAGCGTCGTAGACATCCACTTTCGTTTCAGTTGCGAACAACTGTAAGCATCTTAGACAAGGACCACAAGATTTGTACGTGTGACCTAGGGTGGACTTCTTACCCTACAAAGTATACTGAGCCTCACAGTCGACAAGAACGACTTGTTTGATACGATAGCCTATTGTAGGCTTGGACAATGAGAATATTGACTTTGCTCGCCAACGATGGGGATGATAAGTCGATCCCTGTCAATCGTGCAAAAGCTTTGACTCCGATTCTTGCTTTCGAAACCAAAAAAAAATCTCGTTCGGCAAGCGTCGCACACCTACCTACTTATGTGACCGCAATTACGACAAGATGGTCTTTAAGCTCGAATTTGTTGATTCGAAAGTAAGCTCAGGCCATCGTTGCCGGCGTCGACTCGCACTTAAAGTCGCTTCATAGTACACTTTTTCTACAGCATTCCAGCTACTAGCTCTAAAACATCTAAGTTTCTGATTAATGGTAATAGAATAGATTAATTGGCTTAAAATGATGTTGCCGCTTGATGGCGACTCCCTGGCTATATGACGGAGGTAAAATCGATCACGACTTTAGAAAGCTGAAGCTTGTGCTGCGTATACTGCACATTAGCCATGTCAAAGAGCCGACGCGATGCTACAAACTTCCAGCTGAAAAATCACACAAAAATTACAGTGAGGTTGATTATAAATCAATAATTCAATGGCCCCTCACGTACTCGCTGTTGTACTTGTCGGAATAGTAAATAACACGCGAGATGCCACTCTACTTGGACACGATAAAGACATAGACACCGTCAGAAGATTAATAATGCTATAGACCATTTTCTTTTCACAAATACGAGACCTGAATAATAAGCTTGGCACATTCATTGCAAGGAAAAAGTGCCACGTAAATCTGCACATTAAGGCAAACATGAGCCTCTATCAGAATGAATTGCGAATAGAAAGCACTTTTTACCGTGCATCCCTTCACATCAGTAGAATTTTTGTTCAATATCGCATTCATCTCTGCGTGACAAACGTACTATGCGAGAATCAATTTAAATTGCAAACACGATTCAAAATCGACACGTCCTTCTCTTACCGGGTACTTTGTATCGAGAAATGAATTGGTTTTACTCTCACGCGCCCACGGCAACTCGTCATCACTGCAGCCATTGGGGAAGCCGTTGTATCCGATCCCGACAATCTTCCGTTCGGGGCTCACAATGCTACCGTCAAGTCAAAAGTTAGCGGCTACATACTCCATACATACGCTGCAATTACCATGCTCCAACTTGAGTGGACGGGTCTATCATCAGTAATTCACAAATCAGCCATGTCAATTCAAATTCACAAAGTATCCATTGTATACACACCTTTCGAGCGCATGGCACTCAAAAAAGCAACACTCATAAAATAATCATCCCATGATAAATAATTCGAGCGTTTTTGCACTACGGACGATGAAGTCGATGAACGCGTCGTCTCTTCCTTGAGCAAACTGGGCGTGTCCTCGGAGTTGCTACGCAGTGCACTTCCCTTACTTCTCTCTTTCTTCTTCTCGACGCACGTACTCGCCATGCCATTCTTCTTGATCGTCGCGACCTTGTTACTGTTTACGAATGCAGGGACAAATGTCGGATATTTTTCGTGTGCGGCAACTGCCACCCAATCCCTGTGCTTGACCATCACATGTTGCACTAGATTCGTGTATCCGTGCTTGAGTCGCTGCGTACGTGTCTTACCGCACTTGCAGCGAAAGAGAGAAGGCTCATCCGATTCCTCTTTGGTAGATGATCCACGTTCTACCTCCGTGTAGAATAGCTCCATGATTTGCCGACCGCTGAGCTTCCGGTCCATGGTGGCAACAAATTGCTTTTTGCTGGCGACGTCTTGTATACGTGATAATCAATATACAACGTATACCATGTACCCACCTCTTCTACAAGTGTCCCGTGATAATTAATTTTTATAGCATGAAAAATTGGCACAGTTTGCAATAATATGCTTTCTAACTTATGCCACAGTAACATTCAATAAAAAACGTTCCATAGCTACTTGAAAGGCTTGCATCTCCTCGAGGCTGTAAAACTCACACTGCAAGCGAGACTGCAAGATACCCAGGAACAATCGAATGCCAAGAGGAATGGCTTTATCATTGAAATCAAAGTAGTTCGAGTGAAGCGCGCGCAGCTTCTCAGAGTCCCCGTCTTCCTTTGTACCTAGAAAAAAAAAGCACCCTTTGCGCTCTTGCAAATAGTACGAAAAGTCTTCAGCGGCCATGAGTGGCAAACCTTCCTCGCTTACAACCAATCCCAACTCCATGGCAATCTGCTGCACTTGTCGCGTTTCCACCTCAGGATTGACCACAGGAGCGTAGCCATCCAAAAAGCGCACGTTCGCCGTAGCGCCGTAGGCCGCACACGTCGAATGCACCACCTTGACCACGCGATCTTTAATGGTCGCGGCAACTTGGAGATCAAAGTCACGAATGGTGCCACCCAAGAACACTTGGGACGGGATCACATTGTTCGTATCACCTCCGCGAAATTGCGTGACGGACACGACGGCAGTGGCTGTCGGCGCCAACGAGCGACTCACGACGGATTGCAACGCCTGTACCACGGCTGCACCGGTAAGAATCGGATCCACACACTGGTGGGGCGCAGAGCCGTGGCCTCCAACGCCGTCAATGTCGATCGAGAACTCAACTTCGTGGGCCATAACAGGCCCGGGACGCACGTGGATGCTGTGTAACGGGAACGGTGCGTTGTGGCATCCGTACACCTCATTCACGTCGAGAAGTGCACCGTCCTCAATCATCTTCATGGCCCCACCCGGACCCTCTTCAGCAGGCTGGAAGAGAAAGCGGACAAACGTGTTCTGGGGAAGACGATGCGCTGTACGCACGACCATCGCACAGAGGCCGAGCACCATTGCCATGTGGCCATCGTGGCCACACATGTGTGCTGCAGCGGTCGAGATCTCACCCTCGTCGTCGTCGTCGCCACCTGTGCTGGGCCCGGGTGGAGCGCCAACCGCTGCGAGTGCCTCGGTACCCACATGAGGACTAACGTCACAGGATGCTGGAGTCACAATGGCATGGGCTTTAGTCGGACTCGCCTCGACTTCTCTCTCGTGCGATTTCTGTAGAAGCGATAAATGCACGGCTGGTCCCTTTCGTTTCTTGCGCTTAGGTCGCGCTGTGCAGCCACCTTTTCGACTTGAGCAGTACGACAGATGGTCGTTTAGTTCTTCAATCGGCAACGCGTCCATGTCTGCACGGAAGGCTAGCACTGGCACCTCTCGTCTGTCCGAGGGGCTAAAGGTAGCATTCTCATGACAGACGTCTACAATGAGACCAGTGGATGCCATGTCGCGAATGTTCTTGCCCGGTATTTGCAACGCCTGCTCGCAAAATTGTCTGATAAAAGCCTGGGTACGAATTTCTTGGTATCCCGTCTCTGGGTATCGATGAAGTCCGCGGCGAATGTCGCACAGTGCGCGCGAAAAGCCAATCCAGTCCATTTCGGCCCCATCTTCGTCATGCGTCTTCTTGGCAGCGTGATCAAAAGTAGCTGACGTCGCTACCGTCGTATCCACTGCGTGTGCTGCTGTCCGGAAGGGCCTCGAGCTCTGTATAAACCTCTTGAAGAAGGGCGTGACCTTGATCAACAGTGCATGCATGCCTTGCTTCCATACCTCATCAAACGGGTACAAGCGTTTACTATGGACAGTGTCACGTGCACTCTTCGTGGGGGTCACGACGTCAGAGTGTGACGACGAGCCGCTGCCGTTGCAGCCATTGCTGCTGTTTGCAGCATCAACAGCATGACGCGACTGCTTTCCACGCACTCGCTGGTCCCGTAAATTCTCGGGGGTGTCGTAGTAACGCCGTAAAAAGACGTCCTTCTTGCGCAGCAGCTTTCGGATCGCCGCCTCACTCACGCCAAACTGATCGGCCAGCTGCCGCTTGGACGCTGAGTTGTGTTCCGCCATTTGAATAATATCCACGCGCTGACGATCGTTCAAGCGTTTACCAGACCCTTGTTTGCTCTTCTTTGCCTCGTCGTCGCCGTTCACAGGCTCGTCCTGGTGCTCGTGATCCTTCATGGCGTTCTTTGCAGTCTGATTGACGCAATTTGAAAAATTTAGGGATTTTAGGTCAAAATATGGGCCTTGGTTTTGGGGTCGACGGACACTATTTGTCGGACACAACTATAGAGCACGATGGCGCGTCCGTTGGACGGCAAGACGACGGTCGGGGCGTGGGAAGGCGAGAGCATTCTCTCGATTGCTCAATTTAGTAGAGAAAACGCGCAGTACGTCCATCTTGGTGCGCTAAAGCCACGAGCCACTCTCACTCTCTCGCCTCTTACATAGACGCGTCGTGAGCGTGACGGATGAGATGAAGACGATGGTCAAGACGCAAGGTGCCAACGAGCTACTCAAGGGCAAGGTGCGTGTCGTAATTCCACAATGTTATTTGACTACTCTGTGCTGATGGTATTGCTGTAGCTCTTGGCAAACGTGTTCATGGAGCCGTCCACGCGCACGAGCAGCTCGTTCCAGGCAGCAATGACGCGCCTTGGCGGCCTGGTCGTTTGCGTGAATGAACTCTCTTCCAGCAGCCAGAAAGGCGAGACGTTGCACGACACTGTCCGCTGTCTTGCAAGCTACGCCGACGTCATTGTGCTTCGACACCCTGTCAAGGGCAGCGCTCTAATCGCCGCGGAAGCGACGACCAAGCCTGTATTGAACGCTGGCGACGGGGTGGGCGAGCACCCGACGCAAGCCATGCTGGATCTGTATACAATTTACAGTGAATTGGGGGATCTTGCAAACCTCAAGGGCAAAGTCATCACCATGGTCGGCGACCTGAAGAACGGCCGGACCGTCCACTCACTGTCCAGGCTGCTGGCGATGTACGGCACCAGATTCAACTATGTGTCGCCTGAAAGTTTGAAGATGCCACGCGACGTGTACGACGAGCTCGATGACCAGAGCATTGAGCAGCACGAGACCAGTGACCTCGACTCGGTCATTCAGCAAACGGATGTGCTATACGTCACGCGTGTGCAAAAGGTTAGTGGTGTCTTGGGTATCGCCTGACTAAGCGTACTGCTTACATTGACACGTCATTGAATCTAGGAGCGGTTTGAGACCGACGCTGAGTTTAACGCTGTCAAAGACAGCTTTCGGATCACGCTCGACACCATTAAAGATGCCAAGGCGACCATGATCATCATGCATCCGCTGCCGCGGGTTGGTGAGATTGCAGAGGAAGTGGACAAGGATCCGCGTGCCGCGTATTTTCGCCAGATGGAGAATGGCATGTACGTACGGATGGCGTTGCTTGCGCTCGTACTAGGCAAGGCATAAATTAAAAAGGAGGGTCAGAATCAAGGTGACGCGGACTAGCTAGTTGTCAGTAGATGGAGCTGTGTACAAAGCGCCTCCGTCCTTGTTTTCACTTAGAATGAGTAGCGTGCTGTGACCACCTAGCTACCGCAACACAGTGCATTCGAACACTCTACAGCCTTTTCACATCGATACTCAACCGCTGCATCATACGCGGTGATGTTGAGTCGAGAGCCTAAGAAAAACGCCAATTCGCGTACAAACTGACCGGCATCTTCGTATAAGAACGGCATGAGAGCTGTTTGAAGCTCATTGTAGCACTTCGTGGGCCCGCACTGGGCAATCTTGTCAAGACAGCACTGGATGATTGCGACGAGGACCGTCACGTCAATCTCCCGTCCAATACACGCTCGTAGCTCATCTTTAACCCAGCTTTCGTACTCGCCTTTGAGTTTGCGCATTTTTGGAAACGGGACGCAATCGTCAACCTGCTTGCCCGCGACCCGAGCGAGTCGCATGTGACGTCGGTAGACGAGCGAACGGCGTCGAAGGCGCTCGTGACTGTCAATTGCATCGCTCTGCCGTCTTCTTCTCCCATACTGTCGTACGCATTGTCCTTGAAAGGATAGGACCTCGTAATCCGTCTCATCCCGGACGTGGGCGTACACGTCCTGGAACGGATTCTTGCACAACGGACACGTTGGCGCCTCGACTCCATGCAGTGCCAAACTATGTGCCCACGTAGTCAGGCACTCAAGACAGTAAACATGGTGGCAAATCGCCACCATGACAGGATTCTCCAACGTCTGCAGACAGATCGGGCACGCGTCACCAAGCACGGCCAGGTCGACGGCGCGAGTCTCCTCGTATTCGTCGCTTGAAAACGTTTCTTGGCCCATTGATGCAGCAGGAGACATTAGAGTGATCTGTGTATCGACTGACGTTATACATGCTGCGTTCTCGCCCCGTGTAGCCCAGTCGCCTTCGTCCCGTGCAGCCGCCTCCGGACCCTCGACTGCCATTTTGCAACTGATGATGTGGGTGTTGGATTTACTATCTCAAAATAGTTTAAGCAGAATTATTTTCTCGATTTCTTACTTTGATCTGTAATGTGTAATGTAAATGTAAAAGTCTCTTTTTCATTACGCGCTTCACATAGAAGTGCCGCTAGCCTTGGCAGTCAAGGAGCGCCGGAGGCGAATAGTTGTGTCTCGTCCCTGCGCCTTTATCATGAAGAGCAGAAGCTCCTGTGTGACCGAGTGTGTGTGCTTAAGATTGCTCCCGGGGTCGTTCTGGCTGGTCAGGCTGCCCAAATTCGGCAGGGTGTATGAAGAAGTTGACGTGTGCCGCAAGGGTCCACCGATATGTTGTGGGAACCAAAGAATATTATTTTCCAGGCCCAAATGAACACTCCAAAAGGATTTGTACGATCGCACTTAAATTCTTAGTCATTCGAAGCAACGACTTAGATTAGATTTCGATTCAACCCAAAGATAAGCAAAGTGTCTGCTTACTCATACCGAGACAATTGCGACCGCTGTCGAGGGATCATTTAGCAACTTTATCTGTGATTATATTTTTGCATTGAGGACTCGAAATGGCACCCGTTTTATATGCCTGACCAATCCGCTTTTCAATAAATGTTTGAATTATTTGTTTTCGTGAAAGTGCATCGGCAAGCACGTCGATTTTGCTGGGGGCATGTACATTGCAAAGTTGAATTTCACTGAGACTGACAACATCTTCCTATTACTTGGCATAAGTAGGGTACAATGTCGTCATCTTTAGGTATGCGTGATGTGTATATGTCACAAAGAGCTTAATATAAGACAATGCTACTTGAAAATTATTAGGGCGTACTTCAAGGCAAGCATTGACCTGTCATAACAGGGGTTGTGCCCAATGGCAGCGCTAGCCTTCCCAGACTGAGCATCCTGATTGAGAATAACGCCGATTGCAAGTTTGGTGACATCGCACACTATCTATAACAGCTTTGTCGTAAAAAGAAGAAAAACTAGCTCCGACTTGGCCCTGCGCACAAGTTTTGAAAACATTGGGCAGCTAATTTATTGCACAAGTACCGTTAGGTATGCGGGACACGCAATGCGTTTGTCTGATGAATTAAAAAAAATTCAAGTGGTGCTGCGAAAGCCTGCACCAGGCTGCTTTTACAGCACCAAGAAAAGCCTTCAGTTGGATAAAGTTGTTGGGATCTGTTCAAACCCTATGCTACGTACAGAGCGGCCAAGAACTTAGATCTTCTCAGCCGCAAAGTCACACTTTATGTACTTAAATAAATACTTAATGCAAACTAAATTGGCCACTAGAGTAAACTGATTTCCTTAACAGCGATTAACGAAAATCATGTTGCGAAAATATGTCCGAGCAAAAGCTTGTAATGGTATAAAAGTCGTGGGATTAAACAATTTAACAGTGCACGCGCGTTTGGCCTTGTGTCATCACTAAATACTCCCATAGCTTACCGCTATGTGCATCGATTGCCGTGAGGTGTACAAAATTTAATACTACCAAGTCAAGCAATCTATCATTTCTTGGAACGGGTGATCAAGCAGATGTCGCTGCAACGCCCACCTTATTATGAGCAATAATCAGTCGCCACTTCCTGCTCTTCTACACAAAAAGTCGGTAACGAGTGCAAATAATTTGACTCCGGCACCATTACATATTTTGCCACTTTGGCAAAGAAGGCATCAACGAACTTTTTTTGGTCTCGTGGCAGTTACCATTGCCTGTTGACGCAAATTCGTAGGTCGATATTTTATCTCACTCTTAGTTGTTGTTTGGTCGGTTGTACACCACATCTTAACAGTTCATCAATTAGGATATACCGAAGCCAAGGTGCAGCGTACGTTGTCTATAAGGCTGATTCAAAATGTCTTGCTTATCAGGGATGATGCCATTTTATCGTCGAGAGGGAGATTCGCATTTTAAATAGTATCACCTTGGAGATATCCTAGCATTAATCAAGCCTATTCAAGAGCTTTAAGTTCTTTGTGGTTTGGTAGATCTGACACATCTGGCATTGTCTCCAAATGGAGCGCACCTGGTGTGATATATCGACCGATTGAAGGGCTAATTTATCTGTAGAGAATATTTTTGTCAGCCACACGATTGTTCATGACGCCCAGAAATCAAAGTTGAATGCATCTCCAGACTTTTTCAGTGGAACTTTATATCTTGCTCTTAGTGGTAATCTATGTTACCAACGGCGTTTGCAAAATTTTGCTACCCGCAGCTGTATGATCTATGTTAGTCAAGTGTGAAATGTATGATATCACATTTTAAATGCCATCATGGGCACCGTTATGATCAATTTATGCGATTAGGATGGAAAATATATTTACCTTTTATATTAAGTTGGTCACCACCGGCAGCAAGTCCCGGAGTCAAATCTTTAAAAGAAATAAGTTGCCGTCACGCTTCGTGGAGACTTAGTACCTTTAGTACAATTCATTCTTAAGTTAAGCAAATATCTTCAGATCACTTCTTTAAATGAAGGCGTACGCACAACAGTTTTGGAAACATTACTCACCATAGCCCTTACGTGCAGGAGCAAGCGTCTGGCGCCTATGCCTTTTTTCCGCGCCGATCGATCTTGGGCTCATACTCCTTCAGAGTATTCTGGAATGTCTAGGACATTAATATAGTTGAAGAGCGTTTTGAATCGGTACGGCCTGCACTTAAATGAGTTAAATGCGAAGCGGGCTTGCACTTCGGCCATCCATGAGCACACTCATATTGACTTATTTGGAAAGTGGTGTCTCACTATCAATTTCCTTGTATCATGAACAAATTAATAATGCTGGCGCCTTTTAAATTCGTAGCCGACACCGTCAAAGCTTACTGGAGAAGCCAGTCATTACCACAAAAGCGGTTGTATTCTTACGTGATGATGAGCTGTGGAATCTCAGCTTTAGCTAACTGACATTCCTCTATCTCCCAGCAACCATTTGTCAAAAGACTCTTCAAAACTACTACTATTCGCATACTAACATACTCACATTTTTTTATTATTGATATAAATATACCGTTCAGTCTGCTGATACGTTCTGATTGAATGTTGTGCGATTTACGTGCAAGACAGAAGTCCACAAATCTACGTTTTGTATAGTAGCAAGAAAACTCATTCAGTATCCCGGGTGTTGCTCTCGGCTACATTACAACCAACGATAAAGCGTAATGTCTCTACGAGATTTAATACTTGTTCACTCCACATGATGTGCTTTTACACGAGCCCATCATTTTGGGATCCACTGCTCACACTTTCTATCATGTATTGAGAAACCAAACCTTGTCTCTTTTGTGTTTTGTGTTAAATTGAGCCTAGCACATATATTGTTGAGTTGTTGTGCGCAGGAGAAGGCAAAAGGTAAAGTGAATATATTTAGGTCCTTAGTTCGCTACCCTGTGCTACCTCTAAGCCTATCCTTCTAGATCCTTCTAGAAGGTTCGTCGTGACGTCACATCAACAGCGGCGTCATATAAATACCACTCCCACCCGCCGCTAGTGCTGTACGCGCTTTGGTCCAATACCACTATCCTGCAGCAGGTACTTGAGTCGCTTTGTGCCTAGAGACTTAGTCAGTATGTCTGCTTTTTGGTCCACCGTCGAGATGTACTTGACCACGATTATGTCCCGTGCCACGGCCTCCCGGATGAAGTGGTGCCGAATGTCGACATGCTTGGTCCTGGCATTGTAACCAGCGTTGCTAGCAAGTCCTATTGCGCCTTGATTATCTTCCCAAACCAAAGTAGCTCCCACTTGCTGATGACCGAGATCCTTGAGAATCGCACAAACCCACAGTACTTCTTGAGTGCATAGGCTTATAGCCATATACTCTGCCTCCGCTGAGCTTAGCGCCACTGTCCGCTGGTATTTCGACTTGAAAACCACTGGTGCGCCCCCGATCATGACCATGATATCTGACACCGAACGCCGATCATCAATATTACTGCCCCAGTCCGCATCTGTGTACGCTGTAGCTTGAACCTCGTTGGCGCTGTCGTCGTAGGTGATCCCAAACTCCCTCGTCGTCTTGAGATAACGAAGTACGCGAATTGCGGCCTTCCAATGCTGCTGACCCGGGTTCTCCAAGAAACGCGATAGCTGTGTTACCACATACGCGATATCAGGACGCGTACCTGTCGTGATGTACAGCAAACATCCGATTAGGGACCTGTACGGCTTCGACTGCATCTCTGCTTTCTCAACGTCCGTCGTTGGGGATTGCATCTTTGACAACTTTAAACCCGCTTCTGATGGGTTAACCACTGCCTTCGCGTCTTGTTGGTTGAACCTGTTCACCACATCGTCAATGTACCGTGTCTGACGGATCATGAGCGTGCTGCAGTTGCGATCATGGTCGATTTCTATTCCAAGAATACACTTGGCCTCGCCTTATTCTTTTTTCGTGAATGAGTTCTTGAGTGCAGCTTTAACATCTTCAATCTCCTTGCTCGTCTTGGCTGCAATAATCATGTCGTCCACGTACAAGCAAACATAGACATAGTTGCCGTTCTTGCCCTTGACGTAGACGCACTGATCTGCTCCGCTGCTCCGAAAGCCCATCTGTAGGAAGACAACATGAATCTTCTTGTTCCATGCATTCGAAGCTTGCTTCAGACCGTAAATCGCCTTATCCAGCTTGCACACCATGTTTTCAGCATTGGCGATACCGTAAGGCACTTCCATGTATACCTCTTCCCTGAGATCACTGTTCAGGAATGCTGTGTCGACATCCAGTTGCTCTGTCATGTATCCCATCGTAACCACCACCGACAACACAACTCTGATAGAGTTCATGTTCGCTACCGGCAAGTATGTTTCGAAGAAGTCAACACCAAATTTCTGCTTGAAGCCTTTGGCGACGAGTCGAGCTTTGTAGCGCACCACTTGTCCCAAGTTGTTGCACTTCTTCGCAAAGACCCATTCGCATCCGATTTTCCGAACGCTCTCCTTCTTCGGCACAAGTGTCCATAAGCCGTTCTCTTCATGAGCCTTTAGCTCTGTGGTTATTGCCTTCTGCCAGGCATGAGTGTCGTTGCTATTCATCGCTTGCCGATATGTAGTTGGAGCGTCGTCCGCCTCGCCAACACTAGCAGCATAAGCTAACACAGCTTCAGCAATTAGTCCTTCATCATCGATCCTGGCCCGCTTGGCACTTGGTGGATTGTCACTTTCTTTCACCTTCTGCTCTTCATTACTTAAGACGTCTGTAAGAAGAAAGACAGGCTCTCGCGAACGTCTTGTCCGTCCTGGCTCCGCCTGAAAAACAATACGATCTTCACCGTAAGCTTGCGGAGGAGGGTGATAAGGGGCCAGATCCAAGATCTGTGGGTCCGGACTAGGAGGTTGAGGAAGTTGTGGCATCTGGTACAGCTTCACTTCGTGCTCTGGCCCAACCTCATCCATTTCCACGTCGGGAGCATGATCCTCGACACCTTCCATTGGTTTTTGTATAGAAGGCTGTCGTGTGTCCTTGTCCTGGATATGTGCACCATTCTCGTCCTTGGTAACGAAGGTGATTGTCTCAACTTGTGGTGAGTCCGCAGTGTATATTCCACCCACTTCGCGCTCGTCAAGTCGAACAGATTGTACCACCTTGAGCTTGGAATTCTCCAAATCAAACACACGATACCCTTTCGCACTCTCTGCATACCCAAGAAACAGACATCGAAAACTCTTGGGATCGAGCTTTGTCCTCTTTGCATCATTGACGTGAGCGAAACCTTGGGAACCAAATACTCGTAGATGCCCCAGCCCCGGCTTCTGCTTGAACGTCAATTCATACGGCGTATTCCTCGAGTTCGCCGTGTTCGTTGAGCGATTAATCAAGTATACCGCTGTACTTACTGCTTCTGCCCACCATTCAGTAGGGACCCCCTTGTAATGCACCTTGCTTCGCGCCTTTTCCATTATTGTGCGGTTCATTCGCTCAGCGACACCGTTCTGTTGCGGGCTGTATGGCACTGTGCGTTGATGCATAACTCCATTCCTGTCACAGATTCCGGCAACTTTCTTGTTCACGAACTCCGTCCCGTTGTCCGATCGTAGACACTTCAAGCGTTGTCCCCATTGGTTTTCGTAGAACGCTTAGAACTTGATCAGCTTACTTGCCACCTCACTCTTGTTCTTCATGAAGTACGCTACCACAAGCCGCGAAAAATCATCCACAAAAGTAAGCACATATCGCGCGCCACCCTTCGAGACCGTTTTCATTGGTCCCATCACGTCCGTGTGCACGAGCTCCAGGACACGTGATGTCTTAGTAAGCGACCGTGACGGGAATGAATCAACCGTCTGCTTACTCTTCAGGCATCCCCCACCCAGCTTTTCAATGCCCAGCCTTACCGCCGGCACACCACTTGTCGCAAGCTGTGTCTTCACAATGCCGCTCTTCCGGGGATGTCCCAAGCGAGCATGCCAAAGCTCCCATTCAGTATCAATCCCTGCGTACTCCACTAACCGAGCCTCTTCTTGCTCGCAGTCCAGGATGTACGCCTTGCCGAATTTCTTGCCCTTAGCAATCGCTCGTTGCGTACTCCAAATGATACAGGAGGAGCTCTCAAACTCCACCTTCATACCACGCTCAGCTAGCTTGCCGACCGACAAAAGACGTCTGTCGAGTCCTGGAATGTGTAGGACTTCGACCATCTTGATACGTAACCCGTCCAATCCAGTAAGCCTGACCGTACCCTTGCCAGTCACCCGCAGCTTCTTGCCGTCCGCAATGGTGACCTCTGGACCAGCGTCCAATGCCTCGTAATGAAAAAGATCACTCCGATGAGGTGTCATGTGCGAGGTAGCCCCGCTGTCGATAAGCCAGTCGTCACAGTGCTGCTCACCAGCGGCGAAAACAGCATCATCAACCTCGAAGCCGTTCTACTTTCGACAATCCCGCTTCAAATGTCCGACTTGGCCACCCTTAAAACACTTGCCCGTGAATCCACCTCCGTTCTTCCGCGGACCGTTCCCTCTACGGCCATTGCCTTGGCCTCCCTTGAAACGTCCTGCATTCACCTTGAACGCGCGCTCCGTAGACTCTTTCTTCTCAAGTCGCTCGTATTCCTTCAGAAGCTTCTCTTTTACCTCGATCAAAGACAAGTCCTTGGAGTTCTCCACAATCGACGAGAGAATTTCGTATTCCTCTGGGAGACTGCTCAGAAGAATTACTATTGAAGAGCATCGTCAAGTGGTTCTCCCAACGTCTGCAGCCCCACGATCAGCTCATCGAAGCTGTCTAGGTGCTTCGACATCGCCACCCCATCAGCCATCTTAAAATCGTGGAGGCGACGGGTCATCGACACACCATTGTGCATCGTCGAGCGGTTGTAGAAGTCGCGCAGCGTATTCCACGCCATGATTGCCGTCGTGGCCGTCCGAAACTTCGTATGATGCTCAATTGCCACTCCCTGGTGATAAGCCCAAGTGCCTTCATGTCGTTGAGCACCCAAGTCTCGGTCACCTCCGCCTCAGGCCTGACCACTTGCACGTGCGCTAGCAGACCCTTCCTAGCCAGCGTCATGCGCATGGCAAACTCCCAGTGGAAGTAGTTTCCACTAATCAGGAGGACTTAACTTATTGTCGTCGGCATTGGGATGGAGGGGAGGTTTGGCGAGAGTCTTGTGCGGCTGTTAACCAGTTGAGTTGTTGTGCGCAGGAGAAGGCAAAAAGTAAAGTGAACATATTTAGGTCCTTAATTCGCTACCCTGTGCTACCTCTAAGCCTATCTTTCTAGATCCTTTTAGAAGGTTTGTCGTGACGTTATCTAATGGCGTCATCATCATACTAGTACCCAACCGGTATTTGCCGTAATCCCTTTGAGCCTATCCTTCTAGATCCTTCTTGAAGGTTCGTCGTGACGTCACATCAACAGCGGCGTCATATTAACTCTCGGCTACATTACAACCAACGATAAAGCGTAATGTCTCTACGAGATATAATACTTGTTCACTCCATATGATGTGCTTTTACACGAGCCCATCATTTTGGGATCCACTGCTTACACTCTCTATCATGTATTGAGAAACCAAACCTTATCTCGTTTTTGTTTTGTGTTAAATTGAGCCTAGCACATATATAAACGGCTCGATTACGCACGATAAGTTCGTAATTGAGCCGTTGAAATTACTCGCAGAGCCGGCGATGATGTACTTTATCGCTGTCTCTGAGGGTGTCGAGGGGTACTCTCGCCCACAATTGAGGGGTTGGAGGAGCGGACAATATAAAGGATACACTTCGTCCGCTAGGGTATGGAAGAAACAAAGAAATGGAGTACATTAAATAACTTCAGCTGTGATATCTAAACCGGGAATCGTTTTAACGATTTGGCTTGCCGTAGCACGCGTCATATCAATGTCGTGGCCCACATTGCTAGCAATGTCATAGTACCGTTCGATGCTTGCACGAAATCCACCACGTTCACCACCTTCGCTGGTCGTCGACAACGTCGTCGCCAGCTTCCGCCGCTTCATGGGTTCTTGAAAGCATAAAAGCCGAATTTCTTCATCACCGGTACTCGAAGGCTGTGCGAGTAGCGTTCGAATCACCTTAAAAGCTTCTCCTGGGTTCTTGATGGTCGCCTTGTGGATGGTGGCGTGGGTGTCGCACATCTCCGAGACCCAAAAGAATTGCCATTTGTGAGTCAAGTCGGTGAGCAGGGCCACCACTGGCTCTTTGGCTAGCAGATCCAGAGCGATCAGCTCTGACAATGCCTGAAGTTGAAGCCTGATTCAACTACTCGCTTCACTTCAATCAGCATCTTCACTCCAGGCAAGAACTGCGAATCGGAAGGGTTCTCCTTGACGAGAGAACTGAGAATGAGGAGATCCGCACGTCCAGCGAGCTCGATATCGCGACCAGGAACTAAAACACTGCGAATATCCTGCCCCTCTCTTCCACGCCAAGCACGCAAAGCTTCTTTCCCGCGAGCACAACGCGAATATTGTCTTCGATGTACGCGCGATATCGTTCATGTTGCTGCTGCTCAATGAGCGCAATCATTTGGCCACGTTCATCACACACGCTTTTCCATTCAAATGCTGCAGTCAGAGTGGACGCTCCAGCAGCAATTGGACCGTTCGCACAGGTTCCACACGAAGGTTCAAGTCTCTCAAAAGTTCCCTGCCCTTGCTCAAGCCAATTCGCGAGTGACGTATCGTTTCCGTCTAGTCCCCACAAATTGATGGTAGGTTCGCCTGTATCCTTCGTATCGTTTCCAAAGTCTCCTCGGCCGAAGCTTGTGGCAGTTCTAGCAGCACGTAAATCTTCTAATCTCCAGGTTGAAAGTCCGCGCCAAGGTAATCTTCGCCAACCACCCACGACGGTCGCATCTCCTCATACTCAGCGATTTTGCTAGTTTGTAAGAAAGTCTTCGAAGTGCGATCATAATGTAGCCACTCGCCATTCTTCTTCGCCAAGTACAGCGTCAATGCACTTGCTTCAAAGCTGTGGCGCTCATTGTATCGTTGATCGTCAAATATAGCCTTCTGGAGCACACTCACTTCTGCATCACGTGCAATCGCCACGGGAAACACGCTACCTTCGCCATACACAGCGCACTTAAGCTCCACCTTGGCCATCTTTCTTCACACCAGAAAGGTCGAGACTGTTTTCTCATTCTCTTTTGCTACTCAAAACTTTTGTTTTCTCAAAATTGACCAGAAAAGTCGGTAACCTCCTCAAATCGATAACGCTATTGACGTCGTTTTATATCACCGTCGTCTGAAACAGTATTGAGTTTCGGTAACTCTGGTTTAGTGATCAAAGGAATATAGAACCACCTCAGAATACGAGCCAATATCAAATAATAAAGACTGGTTATTACAAAAAGGATCCAGCGATGCTCTAGATTTTAAATTTGAATTAGGCACCATGAGATTAATCACCACCTTTCACGGCCGATAACAGTAGCTCTAGACATAAGATTCACCATGAGTTACCAAGGCATCACACTTTGCAACTTCCTCCCACTGATTTATAGTCACTACAATATCAAGCGTGTTCTGCATCATACTAAGCATTCTCGTAAGTATCTATAAATTAAATACCGATAAAAAGTGGCAACTCAGGTGACTCAAGTAAGTAGAGTTCATTCTACACTGACTTAAAGATTAAATATACATCGAAATGACTTACGCTGGTGAGTCACCGTAGTGATGACTCAGCGGAGATTGATGGTGACTCACTTGAAATCGACATGTAGAGCAAAACTCGAACGAAAATCCGATAGTGTGCAAAAGGCGGGGATTCCTTGAGTAAATTAAGAGGTACCTTGCTGATACCTAGCGCACAATTATTTAAGTGATGCTGTTTCCACCATGCTCACTTTGACGGGGAAAGTATCTTTGGTGATGCAATCAAAGTCATCCGACGTAATTCTTGACCCAACTACTTCTAACTTTGGTTTGGGAGTTGGCAATGAGTAGTGCTTATTATCGATTTGAATTGGCATTGGCGCTACTGGATCAATATGTTAAGACATCAATTGCAATGACGAAGGCAAGAACACCTCTGCGTGACTCTTTGTACATAATTGTTATAGAAAGAGTTTGTAGAACCCATGTAATTGGTTGTGTTGTTGAATGTAGGGCCACAACATACTACACTGCCCGCGAAGGACAGATAACAAACTTTAAGCATTGACTACGCTATAATTGTAATATGTTGATATTAAGCGCGGCTTTGGCCTTTCAAGAGGGTCAAAATACATTTCTTCTTTGTATGAGACTGTCATTTAGTGGCTGCCACCGATCATCGGCATTCCCCTCTTGATTATGATAGTCTTCGCTTTTGTATCAATTCTGCTTGAGATAAATTTGATCTACTTCGACTCCGAATTTTTTTTTATCATCCGTCGTTCTAGACATTTGAAAAGTATTATCTTGCTCATAGTTCTTCTTTGGCGATTATAATATAATCGACTTCAATATAATCGCATAAACAATGTCTTCAGCTACTAAAATATCCGCGTTTGGATATTCTGCCAAATCAGCTCCAGCTGAGACACTTTTTGAGGATATGGAATAGGCATATATTCCGATTTCAATCGGTCAGTTTGCTGGTCAGATTCAATACAATCTCCCAACGATCTCTACGCAAGCCGCATTTGTCGATTGATTAGAAGCCGTCATCGAGCTTTCTAGCTATAAATTGTTAAATGTGATACTGGCTCTGTTACTTGGACTGCTGCCTGTAATTTTGAACAATTAATACCATAGGCCGAAGCATGGCAATTTATCCACAGTGTTCGGTTTGTTAACAAAACAAGTTCATGAGAATGTGACCACAACTTTGTGGGCTCTGATTATAAATTTCGTGTCAAACATGGCCCAATCAACAATTTTCTATCAGATGGATACTTCACTCCACCGATCCAAGAATCTAGCTGAGCGGCACGAGCGCTCGAAGACTTGGCTTCTTGGTCTTTAATGACAGTCGTTACTGACAACAACATATAACATCGCTGAGTTTGAAGTGGTTGACACCTGCTCATACAAAGAAGCTGCCGAACGATAGCCCTTTGCTGCTCTTGATCAACAAAGCTCATATTTTGCATTTGATGTAATGAGAGGTAGCAAAAATCTTCAACCCGTATCGAAACCTCAAACCTATGTGGCTCCTGCTGGTGCCGTTGCAGCTGATTGGCCATTTCACATTGCACAATATTTGGTTTGCTTTAATGTGCCGGGTAAGCAAAAGCATACGCGCGGTTTCGTCTATGTCAATTACAACAGTCCATCTACCACCTTTATTACAACAGGTACTGATGGCGTTGTTGTGCCTGCTTTTATTGCGAGTTTAGGTAATAATGTGAAATTCGGAAACACTTGCTCTGTGCTTTGAAATTGAAGCAGAGGCGCAACAACAAGTGCGTTAACTGTTAGCCCTGTACTTAATGTGTCTGTGGTCACTCTTACGATTACAGCTGATGTCAATGGTACTCCAACGGCTGGATCTTGCATTACTTTGTCCTAATTGTTTTCGCGTCTCCTGAATTCAACGTATTTAACGTATTCACGTTATCCAAGCGCTGTCCATGCACCAGCTCAGAAGAAAACATTCGAATACTTCGAGCAAAATGCAAATAAAGTTACTGTTGCTCCAGGTGCTTCCTCTACTTGACCGGTCAGTAATGGCAGTTTGCTAGTCTAAAGCGATCGATCAAGCAACTTGAATTACCACTCCATCGGCGGCAGCGACTGTATTGAAAGCAATCAATACATTTTGTAGCCCCTTCTCGACGGCACCTGCAACGACTAGTCCATTCGCTGCATTGAATACTTACAGATCATAGTTGGAAGCGTCCCTATCTGGATACGTGCCGTGAGTTTCGGGTATGATTTGTTTGTGCAAGAGATACTAAAAGGCCAGCGTTGATGTGCTTTTGACGATCAGAAAGACGTAAAAATTTACAGATTCTCCTGATATAACCAAAGGTAATTTA
This sequence comes from Plasmopara viticola, assembly GCA_001695595.3. Lineage (NCBI taxonomy): Eukaryota > Oomycota > Peronosporomycetes > Peronosporales > Peronosporaceae > Plasmopara > Plasmopara viticola. Next base: position 321,115 of record MBPM02000072.1, read on the forward strand.
GCAAAATTCCCAAAATCTAGTAAGAAGAAGCTTACATACGTCCCAACATCAACTGACACAGACGCTAATATGGAGCAGCGTGATTCGTACGAAAAATGATGTAGTGGGGTGAATAACATTGCCAAAAAGGCCATCATTACTCGAGCATACAGACAAGGTAAAATAACTTTAAGAGAGATGGTCAATGGTCAAGCTCATGATTATCTTGTAAAATCATTTGAAGGAAGAATACGATGTGGACACGTAAGGAACCTGCTGAGAAATTTGCTAAGAAAGTCATGAAAGAATCAATAGATCTTCTGAAGCTATAAAAGCTCTCTCATATTAACAAGAGACAAAAAGAGCTGCTATGCGAGCTCGATTACGCGATAACTCTACCAAGACTCGAATAAGAAAAAGAGGAGAGAAAATTTTGCGATTTGAAGGCTGGCATAGAAAGTGTATATAGACAATTTCACCAGCTACAAAAGTTCATTTGCAAAAGAACTGTAAAAATTCTCGGCATAGATTAAAGAAGCTGTCGAGCAAGGCATAGGCAAACACTATGCTAAAAAATGCTTTCAAATCGCCAAGAAAGCACAAGTTGAAACGAAGCAATATGAACCAACACGAAGCTGAACTAAAAGGCGGGCTTGATATAGTACTCGCTTCGGTATTTTTTCCAATCCGACTGACTAGCTTCTCGATGATATCTACATTTAAAACAGTGATGGTACCATAATGTAAACTTCTATGACATCATCATCTTGCTCAGTTTTTACATCATTATTCGGTGTTATCGATATGGCTTCCCCACATTTTGTAGCATTTCTTGTGCAATGGATCCTGACATTGTTTGTGAATTATTTTTATATCGATAGCTTACCGATTTGTTCAGCAATGAACATTTTTCCCCGATCATTGATTGGACATGCTATTTTAATCGCCTGTCAGAAGTGTTTCATAGACCACATGTTAAATTACCTACGAGACATCCATATAAGTTAGTTTGTACAACTTAAGACATCATATGTATGAGTATATTACCTGTGTATACGAGGCCAATGCAACAGCTACTTTTCAAAACAGCTCTCAAGCTTATGGTTCCAATCACAAGACACCTACCATTTGTTATACATTTGAATGTGTTACTGGTGTCGCAACAACAAAGACCAGTACTCGAGATATTACATATCCAAGTATCTTACTATTACCATTTGCTATTTGTATTCGACACTCACTTACAAAATTGAAATTTGTAATTTCTAATGTTTTGTTATACCTTCCATTCAAAAAACCTGTTGCAGCACAAGTTGTAGATTTACCTGTGAATGTATGACTTGCACTATTAGTTCGACTTTTAACAGTACTTTTAACGCTTTGTCTGAAACACGGCATTGTTACCGCTACATAAACCGACACCAGCCATTAAAGTATTAGTACCACTTTCAAGTTGAACCCTTGTATGAAAACAATTTTAATTAATAGTTGAGTTAGAAGCAAAAATTACAGTTAGAGCAGGATTAGAGACTGACATATTCGAAATGCTAGAAGATTTTGACATGCGGTATATACACGTAATTTTTAATCAAAACCCTAGATCCATTATTACTATCGACAACAAAGTCGAGGAAATGACCAGTTGAGCGGATCCTCAGATTGTTTGGTGCCGTAGTTCCAGCAACATCTGACTCGGGAGTATCGTTAGTGTTTCCTTTAAAAACATTGTCAACATCAATGATTCGAATGCGTTCTGTATCATTGGCCATCATTCTAAATAGATAATGCGATAAGTTGTTTATATCCATATCAACGTTGCAATTGTGTTTGACCATGACTAATACGTTTGATAGTAATATAAATATATTCAAAGCAGAAGCGTCAATTACAGGGGCATTACAATTAAGAGCTAGTGATAGAACAGTAGTTTTTATAGACTAACTGTTAGCAGTTGCTCCATCGTAGGTCGTTGGAGTGAGTAAGCGATAGTCGAGATAGAACCCGTTCCAATTAATCATGCTGTCTAAGTTGAGCAGTACCAGCTGTTACCCAATCAGGACTGACAAATGAATATGTGATCCGCCGAGAGATAAAGAGCAAACGTCGATATTACGAATTACGCTTAAAGCAGATAGTGTTTCAAAACCACCAAGTCTGATATATCTTTGATCGGCTGTAGTTATAGTAAGGTACTTATTTGATGAGTTAGAATAAGAGCTTTTGAACAGAAGCGAATTAATTGATGAATAAAAATACATTTCAATCCCGATACTACACGATGCACAATCTCTACGAATCGATTTCGAAGTCAAAGCTTAAAAACTCACGTTACAAGCACTTTGAGCTGCTATTTCGCATGCTCCAGTGTTTTAGAAAAGCTAAGCATCGTGCTGTATATAATAGCACTTGTGGGCAAATGCTTTACCAAGATTCTGATTCCGACAAAAGCAAATGAAGTGCTGTATGACAGTTATTACGTGATTGTAGTAGGAATGGTCTCTTGAATGAGCGCATCCATTCCAACGACAAATTGATATTGTTTATGTGATTAAAGCAAGAATGGTCTCCTCACTGAGTACATCCATCTCAAAGACGTTTTGATAATGATAAGGTGATTTATGCAAGAATGGTCTTCTTAATGTGCGAAAATGACTCTGAGAAGATATCTTTGACGACTTTATTTTGAAACCAAAGAGACCTTAAATCCCAATTGAATGTTCTTTAATCAAAAGCGCAAGTGGAATGGCCAATGATCTATAATCTGCAGAACAACTTAATGAATAGTAAAATAGCTTGAACCAACTCCCAATATGTGATCGTGATTGAAACATGACTCAGCAAGATCTTGATATCACCTGTCGTAGTTTCCCTTTTGACATCTGAACGAAACATTCATCAAAGTTTTTACGCAAACTACGGCCAAGAAAACGACGACCATGCTTATGGACATTATCTATAGAAAGATTTATCAAAACGTGATCGAGTTTGTATGTGATATGTGAGTAAAATAATATACATAATAATCCGCGATTCCTTTATTATCCGTGATGCGCTTACGAGTCGCATTTATTGTCGAATACAAGCGTTAGGGTATGTTACTTGCGACGGAAGCATATTTTGATCATAAAGCTGATCGTTATTTCCGAATCAGTACCTTGCGGGCAATATGACATGCCTTGACCCTGAGATCCTGTTACAATCCTTCTAAAATGCACTCCGTAGGATGTGAGCGTGTGCAAATATAAATCATTGGTGGAAAGTGGATTTGTAAATATGAGATGCCCACCACTACGCTTGCAACCGATTCTAGTTAGGGCACCACACACTTATGACTGCTGAAACGCTTGTTGGTTGAGCCGCGAAAGATGCAGTCAAATTAAATTCAATAACATTGCCGCTGCGGGGTAAAATTGAATGGCACAGCTTGAGATTTTATTCACTACAGGCGAAAGGACAGTCATCGCACCGGTCGTAATGTTAATCAGTTACAACCTTTTTGAATACAAAAAGATAGAAGGTTAGTGTTGATATCAGCTGCGGAATGTTTACCATTTGGCAGTGTAATCGTGGAAGTAGTTATAGCAGCTGTAGTAGCAGATCAAGATAGATCCTAAGGCAGTCTCATATTGATACGCTGAGAGAACTTATATCGATCTAATTAGTCGATACCATGTCATACATATTAAACAAGATTTAGTAGCGCATTTCTATACGAACACGACAAAAAATGATATTAGGAAAAAGATGTAGGCAAAAATTAATGTCTCACGCGATGGAGATCGATGGGTCGGGGAAACAGATCACTTGAAACCTGTAGCGCCGTCTATAAATGACTATAGTCCAACGGAAATCGAAACGCTACTTATACAACTTCAGAAGATTAGCGTTAGTCGTCTTGCCAAGGAGCAAAGAAAAAGAAAGCTTCTCATTAAATGGATACTTCAAAGCCACTAAGCTTCAAACGCGAGTCTAAGAGACTTAGCATGAGGTTAAGAGCACGCCTTTTTCGTATAGTTTGTTAAGAAAAGATTTTTATTCAGTCTTTATTGATATATTATCATCTCCGATTCTATTCGCGCCTATGAGCATCTTGAATTACTTGGCTAAACCATCTAAAGGCTGCTAACATGCATTTTCAAATTCTTGAGATTAGATTTTGCATAAATTAGACTTGTTTTTTATAAGGTCGCGCTTAGGCTCATCGAGAAAATCAAACAGTGGCTCTTTTAAGCTCTTATCGTTTTCAATTATCCAACAAATATCTACGAATGCATGAGATACAAGCATCGATTTGATGTTGAGTTAAGATTTGTCGATATTCAAATAAGCTAGGGATTTACACAATCCCACATGTAATGAAGTAGCTGTGCGATACGTTCTCTTATGTCTCTGATCCATAATAGCTCGTATGTTATAGCTATTGAATGGAATCTCCACAAAATATACGCTCCGGACGGTCTTAATGTCTGCTCAGAGGCTATGCAGGCGCCGGCTGTGCAAATGCAGGCTTTTCGAGAAGCTCAGGCTTCAACGATTTGTCGTAGTCGAAGCATTTGCCTGAGCCATAGTGCTGTGAAGTAGCTTTGCGTGAAGGATGGTCTCTCTCGATGTGTGAGTTTCAGGTAGCTTTAAAATTCGATGATGCGCGATTCTAAAAATGTCGCTCGCTTTCATCAACATTGACTTCTCGTTGCGTTTTGAGAATGGCTCAATATCCTTTGGCTGAATCCATTGTTTGCATAGTCAGACTCACCCGGCTTACGATGATATACGCGCCAAGACAACTTTATTGTTTACTCACCGAGGATGCCGATAAAGAAATTGACATATGACTTTATCAAACTCATCTTCGTGTTGTCTAGTTGAACTATCTGAGATCCCAGTTCCCGAAGTCGTTCAGATGCAAATTGATTCCTCGGAGATAGTTAGACATTTTCCAAGGATTGAGAAATACGCTTGGCCAAACTTAGCGCAGCGGATAATGTACGTTCATCCAGAGCGTAATGTTGTCAAACGAAAGCTTTAAGTAGTCATTTTTTTCTGGGTCGGCTAACGTTTTATACTCAGCTTTAAAGCCCTTATCATACGTTTCGAGAAATTTCTTGTTTACCCTGTCAAGAAGTGAAATTACTTCTTGGTTCCTAATGTACTTTGTTTCTTCTTCAGGAGTGTAAAGCTTCTCCTCTTTGTTTTGCTTGCCGATTACCTTTTAACTTCATTTTAGCATGCAAATGCCTTACGGACGCGATCCTATACCAATCTACAGATCCCATTTGAAGAGTCTCTTTGTCCGCATAAAGGCTTCGCAAAAGCGTAACAATATCCAAATTTCGAACTTCGAATGTATTCGGGAAGCTCTCATCGTCAGTTTAGATATAAGCGGATTGCGTCGATGAATCCTCCAGGATCTCACTGAGGCTTACTTCAATCAATTTCAGAAAACTGTATCATTTGACGACCATACAAGCTGATTATCGTGTCCGAAAGGTCGTTATCGATACTGCCGAGATTGTTGTCGCGTGCTATTAATTTCTTAGCTTCATTCAGACGGAGTATTTCTGATTTAATAAACATTGACATTTATGTCTCTTGCTCTGTATATAAGCAATTTAGATATTTCATTAGAATGTCCGAGAAATTGTTCGTCGATTTGTGTCATGCGCAAGCTGTAAAAGTCCTACACAGCAAGCCGGTTCGGTTGAGCCAACATATCACTTTAAATTCAAGAAGTCTATCAGATGGGCGGAAGCTCAGTAAATCTGACTTTTTGACCTTACACACATATAAAAATGGCAATTTGGTTTTCCAATGTACTGCGCTAACTTTGCTATCAAGATTTGTCGCAAAATGGTACGAGAATTACACTTGAAACGCTTACCACAATCAATAATATTTTTCGCTTCGGTGTCTATCCCTTCATTCTTCAACAACCCACTAAATATATCGAAAGACATGTTCCGGGACACTCCGCTCGTTCCAACTTATTCGCAGTAGTTAAAATGCCACTCAGACGTATACGCTTCTTTTATTTCTTCATATTCTTCATCGCTCATGCATATTGAGAAGCCACATGACGACGTTATTGGCTTGCTTTGTCTCGAGTTTCTTCTTATGCTTTGTTAAAGAGAACGTTTGTGGCTGGGAACCTGTAAAATCGACATGAGCGAGGTACTGAAAGATATCACGATCCGCATTGAAATTGGCAGGAATATTGAAATAGTGATCAAAATATATTTCATCACCGATTCGGCTTTCAGAAGCGACGAGACACATGTATCGACGATCATTGGCTTCGATAATTGAGCCCAAAGCGTTGTTTGTCAAAATCGTATAATTTGCGTTGTCATTGACATCAATCTTAACCGCGATCGTCGGTGAATCGAGCAGTAATGGGGTCTATCGACGGAAATACGCAGCTACTCTAACAAACTATCGCTAAGCGATTGAAAATGTCATATAAAATATTTAATTACAACCTTGCTTGTCTTTGATGAGACCAACCATCTTCGTATTCGCATGCGGCTTCCAAATCAGATACGCAATTTTTTTTGGAAAACTGATATTCAGTATCATTATTACATATTTGACATGATCGAGCCACACGTCAACTCGCTTTTGATTGATTTCAGGCTGAGAATTATAGTTATGTGAAACCAACAGAATACGCTAGATACACGAGCATCATAGTAAATGGTCCATATGGATGAACATTAATAAATGCGTGATTTACTAAGTGCGTGATCGCGTCGAACAGGACACTCAATTTCAAGTGGGTAAGTACTGGCTTGAAATTATGAATCAGTTGGAAGAAATGTATGCTTTACCGAATGGATTGCACTCAACCACAACCACTTCTTCGTCTCCGAATAAATGCTTGGCGATGTATTTTTCTAGCCACATTTTGTTTTACGCTCAGACAAGAGTTTGTCGGGTCAGTAGTATCGCTTTGAATACTTTGATGACCACGTTGCGCAGCGATGACAAATTGTATAAATCGACTTTGTCACTCTCGCAAATTAAAAGTTTGTCCGGAAGCATCATGTTATTAACAATTATTTTCAAGATGATCTCATTTATTTTGTCTTCACTGATGACCTCTTTGGTATATTCATCAGTCTTTGCTTTCGCTTCGAATTGCCATCAAGTTTCGTCTTCATCTCCTTCATTGTTCTAGTTTCAGGTACATTCTTCGTAACAGCTCTCTCAGCATATTGCTCAGCTTGTCTCGCGCGCTCAAATTCGTCCAAGGAGAACTCGTCTACGCGTCGATTATGAAGACCGTCTGAAAAAATGCTGTCGTCATCACTTCTAGGGCTGTCGCTATCGAAGTCATCAGAAGTTTCGTACATCCACGAGTCATCACGTAACTTTTTGTGCAAAGCAACTGGCTTTATTTGAGACTTAGAGCAGCGCACGAGCAATCGAAGATTGCAAGTATCTATGATTAAAAATGGCGGACGTGACTTTGTCGTTGTCGGCCTGACCTCATATTCACTATATTAATCATATTTACTATCGTTAAGTGGTTCATTTGATTCTTTCAAATCTAGGTTACATGTTTCCCCATATACTGCGCTATTTGTGACCATCCGTTCGACATCAGGGGTTGACAGACGAAACCACCGATGGCGCTGGTCTATCAATACCCTCAGCGACTGGAGTATTGACTTGTGGTAGCATTTCTTCAACTATATCAATCTCTGCGACAATAACTTTTTGATCGATATTCATCCCTTTCTTGTCGCATCGTTCTTTGTTGCAGGCAAACTTGCTCTGCTTGCCGTTGCTCTTGACGAAGTAAGTATGTTTTTTTATATTCTATAAATTCTCCACCCAAGACTATCTCATCGATGGTGCCATACATAGAGATTTATTATCGGAGTGCCGCCCGAGTGTTGCTTTAAATGTCGATTTCAAGCGAGTCGCCATAGGTCACCATGAGTCACCACTAAGTAGACATCAGCGTCTACGTCATTGAAGAGCGATCTCAATTTACCTGAGTCACCTCTTTTTATCAATATTCGATTAGTTTATACTTATTAGAAGGTATAGTACACACGTGATAGTGTAGTGACTATATAAGCAGGAGGAAGTTGCAAAAAATGGCGACTGCAGCCGGCCGTAATTGCGTGGATGGTGGCGACTCATGGTGGGTGACTTATGATAACCTATTCGATTTAATATCTCGACCAGTTTCCATGCTTTTGCTAGTATATACTGGCTCGCCACGGTTACGCTAAAATTGTTTAAGTGGTTGATTCGTATTCTAAGGTGTCTATAAACGAATCGATTCTTAAAATAAGGTAGTATATCATTCAGCTTGAAAGACTCTGCCACCTCACAGCATCGAAATACTCGTTGGTGATAAGAATGACGTCAATGGCATCATTGATTTGAGGAGGTTACCAACTTTGCTGATTATTCTCCTTTTAGTCGATATCTTTCTGGTGAGAACAAACATGGCAGAGGTGAAGCTGAATTGCGCAGTGGATGGCTTAGGAACCATGCTTTTGATCGCACGTACTGCGAAAGCGAGCGTGCTGTAGAAGGCTATATGTGACGATTAACGGTACCACGAGCGCTTCTCGTTTCTGCCAAGCGCATTGACGCTGTACAGAATGGCGAGTGGTTGAAGGACGACGACAGTGTCGATGACCTGCTGTCAGGAACGATCGAAACCGGAGGCAAAAAGACGCGGCCGTTGTGGAAATTTGATGACGATAAAATCTAAAAAAGATGTTTTAGCCTGGAGACAAGGAGATTCACGTCTTGATGGAACTGCCGACAGCTTCGGCCGGTGAGAAACCGGAAACGACACAAATGTTATAGAAAAACTACCATTAAGTTGTGGGGATTAATCGAAACTGATATGTTTATTCGGAAGTCGGCTCGAGCAAGGACAAAGAATTTATAAGTGACTTGAACCTTCGTGTGGAACCTGTGCGGACGGTCTCATTTGCTGCTGGAGCGTCCACTCTGACTGCAGCATTTGAATGGAAAAGCGTGTGTGATGAACGTGGCCAAAACATTGCGCTCTCTGAGGAGCAGCAACGAGAACGATATCGCGCTTACATCGAAGACAATATTCGCGTTGTGCTCGCGGAAAAGAAGCATTGCGTGGTTGGAGTGGAAGAGGGACAGGACATCCTCGATATCGAGCTCGCTGGACGTATCAACTATGAATCAATCATGGTGGAGTGAGTTGTTCTTTACAGTCTACTATTTCGACCGAAAGGGTATTTCACGGGCGAACGAATTCCGGCTCTTTGCCCATAAATGCGCAAGGCACAGTCTTCGTTGTAGGCCTTGAAACACGCTGACAGTTTCACAATGCTCACGGATCTTCTCATTCTTAGTGATCTCGTCGAGGAGAAACTTTCCAAGTCGCAGTTCTTGCCTGGAGTGAAGATGCTGATTGAAAAGAAGAGAGTAGTTGAATCAGGCTTCAGCTTCCAGGCATTGTCAGAGCTGATCGATCTGGATCTGCTAGCCAAAGAGCCAGTGACGGCCCTGCTCACCGACTTGACTCACAAATGACACTTTTTCGGGGTCTCGGAGATGTGCGACCATCAAGAAACCAGGAGAAGCTTTCCAGGTGATTCGAACGCTACTCGCGCAGCCTTCGAATACTGGTGATGAAGAAATCCGGCTTTAATGCTTTCAAGAACCCATGAAGCGGCGGAAGCTGGCAAAGATGTTGTCGACGATCAGCGAAGGTGGTGAAAGTGGTGGGATTCGTGCAAGCATCGAACGGTACTATGACATCGCTAGCAATTTGGGCCCCGACATTGATATGGCGCGTGCTACGGCGAGCCAAATCGTAAGAACGATTCCCGGTTTCAGTTATCACAGCTGAAGTTCGACACCAAGTTTAATGTACACCATTTCTAGTCCTCATAGCGGGCGAAGTGTATCCTTATGTCACATTGTCCGCACCTCCTACCCCTAAGCAAAGGTCGAGAGTACCCCTAGACACCCTCAGAGCCAGCGATGATGTACTATTATCGCTGGCTCTGGAGGTGTCTAGGGGTATGTCAAACGGCTCGATTTCGAACTACATGGCACGTATCATATATGTGCTGTGCTCAAGTGATTTCTGGAAAAGAGAAGTTCACAAAATATCGATTGCATCCAACTGCGATGATCGAGCGGAATAATCTTTGACACATCGGCTATAATATAAACTTGCTTGCTGAGCAGATTTAAATTCTCTGTGAGCTTAAGTAGTCGCCTGGGCACGTGCATAGTGCTTGGTCTCGCGAGCATTTTTGTGTGGCCATAAAACCTGCTTCTGCTCTCTATGTGTGTACGTTGCCGTAACGGCACATTGTTTGATAGCAAGCGTGTTGCCACAACTAGATTTTAAGAATAATTGCGATTAAGGCCAAGCTATCATTCAAATATTAGAAAATTTCTTATATATGAAGAAATGAGAAAAATCTGCATATATTTTTTTTCTTAAGGCCGAATATTGAGGCTGTAAGAATTGGCAAAAGAATGTTTGCGTAATCGTAGACAAGTGTTGAAAACAGAATGCTTTATTTATTGCTACCCAACGTATGTTTATCGCTGCATAAAACCTGATTTCTTTTATTTAAGAAAATGGAACTTTGCATTTTAAATCTTAGCGCATCGCATATTTATATACATCTTATATACAATTGGCAAAGCAATCAACAATACAAAATACAAAGATATATTAAAAGACATTGCTTAAACTTTGTCAAAATTATTTATTCGCTCAGACATATTTTGCACCAGATGAAGGTATGCCTGACTTCTCGTCCCGTAATGAAAGCTGACTATCAAAAAAGGCATGTCAAGGGACATGGTCTACTGTATTATTTTGTTTTAAAGGCGTGCAGACTAATTGTGCGAGACAGAAGTCCACAGTCTACGTTTTATATATATCAAGAACACTAATGTTTTTACTGCACCAATTCGTCCAGTTGTTGCTCTCGGCTTCAATTACAACCAATGATTGAACGAGCTGAAAGTCACTCTGAAATTAAATACCCGTTCCTTCCACAACGATGTGCTTTTTACACGAGCTCATTATTTTAGATTCCTCTGTGGCAAAAGAGCTCAAGCCCTAGCTGACGATCTTCGATCTCGCGGCAGCAACCAATTGTCAAGAGACACTTTTAAAACTAGATACTTGACAAGTGCAACTTCTTGCGCCTCGTGTTGGACCATAACTCGCCACTTGATCCGTTCGATCCATCCATTTATTGCGGGACCAGTCGCTCCATTGTGAAACCACACACGCGCGACTTGATCGCTCAATGAAGCATCGTTCGAGTCTTGTTGAAGAGAATAAGTCCTCCATGTGTCTGTCGCCTCAAGAGAAGCTCAAGAGCGCAGCTGGGCCACGCACAAAGCGCTCGTACTCTGGAAGCGCACTAGGTAGTGAACTTGAAGCCAAGAAAGCACGTCTCGACGATCGACTCAAGAGTGACTTGGAGCTAAATCTCGACGGATGGGTTAGCGACGATTACTTGCGTGCCATGGACTTTGACGATCGTTTGAGTCAGGACATTGACTGGGTGGCCCACGACGAAATGGATCTCGCCCTCAGCATGGACGCGCTGGGACAGGACCACGCAGCAACTGATGACGTCACTGATTTTGGCTTTGGTCCCTCCCTCCTGCGCGGTGGCTTGGCTTTTGAGGACCCTGCCGAGATGACGTCTACTTTCGGTTCGTTTATTGTCCCGTCTATCTATTGTTTCCACTGCAGTGGAATGGATTGCTCATATTTACTACGTTGATTGCGTCTATAGTGGATCCAGTCTACGCTTGCTCAGCGCCAGACACTACCAAGGACGCAGAGACGCTTCTCATGAGCTTTGACACGATGAAATTTAAGATCCCGTCGCCGACAAGTGGAGCGAGCAAGAAACGGACGAGTATCTTTTCAGCCAACCGGGAGCAGACGGCGACAATGCAGACTACAAAGTCGACGAGTAGTGCGGCTGGACCGAGTCCCGAAAATTTGCGCAAGGAACAGACTGGTGTGTCCGGTGCAAACAGTTCAGCGTCGATGACCTGTCCCTTAAGCATTCTTGATATCAAAGCACCGCTACTTTCCTCCAAGTTGACGGAAAAGAAGATTGGCTCATATAGTCCAGAAGCACGCAAGTTGCGTCTGCAAAAATTTCACGAAAAGCGCAAAAATCGAACTTGGAAGAAAAGTATCAAGTATGATTGCCGAAAGAAACTCGCGGATGATCGTCCTCGAATCAAAGGCCGGTTTGTGCGCGTGCATGAGAACGCCAATGCCGAGACTGGCGTCGCGTCTTGTAGTGCTACGTTAGTCGACTCGATGGCTGGCTATGCGTCGCCCAAGTCACCTACGAACACGATGGTGCCACCAGCAATGGTACCTGCGGTCAAGCCCCAAGTGCCTCGAGTAGTTACGTCGGCATTGACTCCAGGTATTACGCAGCCACCAGCGGTGGCCAAGCCAACGTCTTCAAGTGCAACAACACTGAGTTTCGCACGAATGATTGCAAGTGTGTAAGAGTGTAACCAACCGAAACTAAGTATGGTATGATAGTGTAGACAAGAGTAAATTTGTGGCTAGAGTTACCGATTGCAAGCAGATAACAAGTACAGCAATTGCGGAGGTAATGTACACCGAGGGCATTTTACTGTGGCAGCAAGCCGGGTTGCATAACTACAGTATATGTACGGAGCCTGTTCGGACACAGTACTGTAAAAATGGGCTCTTTCCTGACCCAACCGCCGAGTCGTATTTTTCTGTTAGAATTTCAGTGCGACTCGGCGACTGACGTCAGAAAGTTAGCGTTGACAGCACATTTGGTGGTAGTAAGCACTATCTTAAAATTTTGAGTTTTCTACGACAATGCTTTTTCGGTATTGTTGAAACTCGTCACGTACTTGCATTTGACCATTTTTCCTTTGCACTTACAATATTACCGTAATTGACATTCAAAGACATACATGCTAATGGTTGTCATCGCGACCTGGCACTCTCATGTCGCACTTTGGTTGCTTGAAATACTGTACTCATGTTGCCGCCTTTGATCGATCCGAATATGTCTAAACAATGCGTCTCTCTGGGTTTACTTCACACCACATGCTCAATGTAATGCGCTCTCCAAGCTTCGTGTGTTATTTATTGAAGCAGTCTGTCGTATACGATTTATCGACAACATTTTTCGCGTCAACTTTAAGCGACGTGCAATGTTGTTCAAATTTTATATTTAGCGAATTACACCTACGCTGTGCTTTTTATCCAATCGGCATTTATTTCGCACGGTTTCGAGACCAAGAAGAGCGCTGCGATGAGCAGCCTCGACGCCTGCCGCTTCTTTCAGTCGCCACAGGGCTGTTACCGTGGATCCTCGTGTGTGTTTCGACACGATGGACATTCAGCTCCAAGTGACATGTCACTAAGTCCTGCCAACCTGTATGCCAATGGCTCCATCCCGACGCCAAGGCAGCCTCGCACATGCTTTTTCTTCGCGTCGGACAGTGGCTGTCGCAACGGCACCAATTGTCCGTTCGTCCACGCTGCAAAAGAAAGAAAGAATCAAGAAGCTGCTGAGGGCACTACTTACGATGCGCTAGTGACGCCTTTACTGCAGCCGGGCAGTGAGACCATCTTCTATGCCCATGCAGGTCTCCCATCTATGATTTTGACTGAACCAGTTGTGGCAAGTCCTGTTAGCAAGAGTCAGACCAAAAAAAAGTTGCAGATTCAAGCCAATCCGCAACTTAAGGAAACCATTAGCGAAATTTTACCAGTCTTGACGAGGGATATTGAGGGACCGGTTAGTAACTTTAAACCTTTTTTGAAACCTTGTAATTTATCCCGTTACGAAAAATTGGGTGCTCTTTAGTTTTTCGCAATTGATGTCGAGTGTGTTGCCACGGGAAATGGCACCGAGTATGTGTGTGGGTGTATTAAAAGTAGACTTTCGAGTCGATCGACTAACCAATTTATTTCAATTCCATTTGTCTCCCAGTGACCGTGATGTTGCGCGTATTGCCGTGGTGGATGAGGACGAAAAAGTAGTGTTTGACCAGTACGTTAAGCCTACCAAGCCAATCGTGAGCTACCTCACACAGCTGACGGGGATTACAAAGAGGTGAGACGGGAAAAAACAACAGTGAGGAAATGTGCGACTGGTTTCACTCATTTTATTGAATAGCAATTTGAAGGATGCGCCCGAGTTAGAAGAAGCTTTACTATGGTTAAAGACAATTTTGCCGATCGAAAGCGTTATTGTCGGCCAATCGATCAAAAAGGACCTCGAATGGCTTACGTTACAAAAGCCAACTGATTACAAGGACGAATTTGACGTTGCAGATCTCTTTCGACTTCCAATGCAAGCATTAAATGGTGTCGTGCGCTATCGATACTTTTCACTACGACATGTGGCCAAACACCTGCTCGGACATAACATTCAAGAAGCAGACCATGACCCCGTAATCGACGCGCGGTATGCCATGAAAATTTTCAAACAATTTCGTCATTTGCATGAAAATCCAGGGCGACGGGACGCAGTGCTGCAGACGCTCTTGAAAACACCGCGCACCCCGTCGTTTGCAGAACGCTTTCCAGTCATTGATGGTGTTTTAATGCGTGCACCACGAAAACAGATTACGTCGCCAATTTTAGGACATGCCAGTCGCCATGCAACGCAGTCTCGTATCAGTCGACAACCGCCATATGTGTGAAAATCAAATCAAACGTGAACAAAAGATCGAACGACCTTCGGCTTGAACGGTACATCTGCTTTCTGCCATTCTTGTGTCATTAGTTTTCTTTTCACATCTTCACAGACTGAGGTTTTACGCGTCGTGTCGTGCCATTTGTTCAACAAAAGTACCGTTTAAGCCTTGTACATCCCTTTCGGCTTCTTCGCTTACAGCAGTGTCAACGGTTCTGCTCTCCAGATCTTCGCTTCGTCAGTGCGTGCTGTAATCGTCATAGCCTTCAAGCGATATATCACTAATCTCACTGTTGTCATCACTTCTCGCATCGTCCTCTTTCGTTTCTAAGACGCCACTGTCCGGACCCGCTTCTTCATCCACACCATCGACTCGACGTCGATCAATCTCTAATTTGTATCGCTCGAACGCCCGTCCATTCCTCCCATCCCATGGACGACGCCACCCCATGCCAATCGCCTTGTCGCGTTGCGCCCGAACAATTTGTTGTCGTGCCGTAGCGCTTGCTTTCTCAAGCATCGAGTGCTCGATGTCGCATCGAAAGGCAGTATACCCTTGCTTAAGTCTTGCTTTTCCACGAGCTCCATTTGCATGTCCTGAATTCGTGCTTTGGCCATCTCGAGCTTTGCAATCGTTGCATTTCTGTCCGTCAAAGTCGCTGACTTTGAGCTTTGCTTCTGCATCCTTTGCACGAGCAACTTGACTGTAGTCCGATAACGTGCAAGTTGTTTCTGAAGCGTCTTGACTTGTACACGCAACGTGTCTTTGATCCTTTTCACTTCGTCGAAAAAATGCTCTTGCCCTTCTCGAGTTTCAAGGAACGTACGAATGTTTGACAGTAAATCTTTCTGCGCTTCTCGCACCATCTGGTCGTCCACTTCTCGTCGTTCACTTTCGTCCTCTGAGTACAACACCGACACAATCGTAAACCCTCGTTGACGACACGGGTCGTGCATTTTTCCATACTGCAACAATTCATTGCACGCACAGCGCAGTGGTACATTTTCATGAACAATGCCAATCGGACCGTAGGGCCCCACAAACTCTGTTAAAGCGTTTGCCACGTCTTGAAACGTGCGTTGATGAGCAACAAAGGGTTCGGGTGGAAACCCACGTTGCGTTCGTGTTTCAATGACTTGGAAAATGCTTGGAAAAGCGTCTCGATCTTCGCAATCGTCTTTTGGAAAGAGCAGAGATTGACGAACGGTAAAAACATCGACCAATTCACCCCGACGTCCCCACGGTCGTTGCAAATCATACCTCAACTCTGTTTTGTCTGCCCAGCGTTTTTGACGCAGCAATGTAAGCAGTTGGAGCAATTCGGTCAAAACTGTACGATGATGAGATTGCGCGAGCTGAAAATGGGTCAAAAGTACCATTTCGTGACACAGGTCAACCCCGCGTCGGAATGAACGTCGGTTGCCGAAAGAAGGGGGGAGGTAGAACGGACCATTGACGTAAGTATCGACTGCACAATCAAAAGCTGTCAAGTGGTCGGACGTGAGGAAAGGAAGAGAAGATTGTGGCGGCAAGAGATGCTGTACGACGGATCGATCAAAAGTTGTACGATCATAGTAGAGACCCATAGCATCGAGCAATGCTACGATTTCATCAACGCGTTCTTGTCGTTTCTCCAAGTACCTTTGAATGACCTTCATTCCTAGACGCATTACTTGAGCAGGAGGCAACCGCAACGGATTACCATCACTCTCAAGATGAGTCAATGTTGCTAACGCACTGCCAAAATTTATCGGCAATCGTTCCAAGCGATTCGTTTGCATGTCTAATCGCTTGAGAGTGGTACCCAATAGTGTCACAACGGGTGGAAAAGTGGCAAAATGGTTGCCTGCGATCGAAAGGTCCCGAATTGGTGGTACACTTAGCGACAGTGGCAACTCGGAGAGTCGATTGCCACTAAGATGCAACACTTGAAGCCGTGAAAGGTGTGAGAAATCCATTTCAAGAGTTGCCAGTCGATTAAAAGATAAATCCAGGCGCTCGAGGGCTTTTAATGCCGAGATGGCTGGCGGACTGGAAAGAAATTGATTGTGGGCGAGTTGCAAGTCGACTAATGTGTGTGAAAGTCCATTCATGACCTTTGGAAGGGAATCAAGGACATTGTGGCTGACACGCAACACTTGCAACTTGACGCAATTATCCAGCGTCTCTGGCAGATTGTTCAATCGATTGTAGCGAAAATCTAGCTTTTCCAACGTTGTACCCATACCCAATGACAATTGCGTACTTTTGGACCCAAACACGCGCGATTCGATCGTGCAGATTTGATTTTCTCGCAACTCGAGTATTCGCAACTTTGCAAAAACCTCAAATTCTGCCGGCAACACATTGAGGTTTTGACCCGAAAGGCGAAGTTCTTGCAAATCAAACATGGTAAAGAAAATGCGCGGCAACTCGGTCGGTTCAATTCCACGCCAATGCAACGACAACGTATGCGTTTCTTTTGCCACTTCGATCGCTCGCGTCAACTCACGATTCAAATGCAAATCGGTACTCCAACACTGGGCTCCAATGCCAATGACACGAGCTTGTGGTTGAGGTGGTACTCCCTGGTGTTTCTCAATTGCAAGCATTTCTTCCAATTGCCAGCGAAATTGCGCCAAATCTTTGGCTTGCAACACTTCGGAAGGAAATCCCGCTTTCATGAGCGCTGGATTTTCCGACAAATTGATCGTTTCAAGTCGTTTGAGAGCGAGAAAAGATGATGGCAGCTCTTTTAAGATATTGGCACGAACATCAAGCATGCGGAGGTGCTGGAGGTTGCCAAACGTTGCTGGAAGTTCGCAAAGACGATTGAATTTGAGATCAACGTCGGTGAGATGGACCAGTTTTGAAAAGGAGGGAGGTAAACGAGTGAGTTTGTTCATACTCAAATGCAGTGTTTCAAGCGCTTCGAGACCTTGCAACTCGTTTGGCAGCGTTAATAACTTGTTGTTGTTGACTTCAAGACGCTTGAGTTGCTTGAGTTTGCCAATGGAAGGTGGCAGATCAAACAGATGATTGTTGGATAGAACGAGTACGTGCAAGTGGTTCAGCTTTTCCCAATGATCAAGAGGTTCCGGGATCGTCGCAAATCTTTCACGGGTGCAATGATTGACAAATTGCAACGTTGTGGATGGATCCGAGAGACTGGGCACGATAATCTCCCAACCCAGTGGAAAAGTTTGCAAGAGCGTGGAACGAGTCCGTGGCCCTTGATTCGTCGACAGCAAAAGCTTTGGCACTTGGACTTGAAAGCACGTTGGCGTCACACGAGTCACACGTTTCGAGGGCGAATGAAAATACACTCGCTCGTTCGTACTCGGATCCCATTCGACTCGCCACTCTTGTCGAGCACGTTGCTTTTCCTCTTCTGAAACTTCACGCGTGGCTTTCCAACCTCGTCGATCCAAGGCCTGTTTTCGAAGTTCTGGTCGTGTTGCAAGCGTCACGAGGCGATTGCTATCTACTGTCAGCGATTGCAACTTGGTCAGTGCCACGAGACCACAAGGCAAGAGTTCAAACGAATTGTGGCTCAAATCCAGCGTCACGAGATTCGTCAAGGTGTGTAAATAATCGACATTTCGCAACCGATTGCGACCGGCGTCAAAGACAGCGACAGCTTGTGGCAAATCAATCGATAAATTGTCAAGTTGGTTCCCCGACACATTCAAGACACGTAAAAACCGCAAGTCGCGCAGTGCTTGAAATGGCAAGTGGACCAATATATTTTCCTTGCAATTCAAAATTTCCATTTCCGGAAATGCACGCACAAACGCCTCGTCCAATTCACGCAAAGAATTGCACGAGACATTGACACTTTGAATCGTTCGAGCTAATTGCAGTAACAAGGTGGAAAAGATCAAAGGAGTATCTAATTGGACCAATTCAAAAGCCTTGAGATTTAGTTCCTGAGAGCCATACGCACGACGTACGGCCGCGCGGATTTGCGCCTCGATTTCTTCCCGACGAAGCGCTTTCCAACCCTTTTGAGAATTCAAGTGTGGCGGGCAATTCATTCCTTTTGCGCGTTGACGCTCGATTCGTACACTCATGGAATTTAAAGTCGGAATGCCGCAAGTTGCGAGTCGCGTCTCGGCAAAAGTGGCGGCAACTTCCTCTTGCGGTTGCTCGCGTTTGAACGTTTCTTGCTGTGCCATTTGCACTTGTCGATCGCGTTCCTCTTTAAGTGCAACCGTGTCTGGAGCAACTTTGTCGCTAGTGTCCCCACATTAAAAGGAAGGATTGTGCCACGATTTGAATTGCCACGGAAATTTGTATCTATTTGCAAAGAAAGCATCTTGAATTGGTTGAATCGACGTGAAAGCGCGAGGACACGAAGGGAAACAGTCGTTTGTACCATTTTTGGTGCTTAAAGTTATTATTGTTATCTTAATCCGTTATCGATGACAACAAAACATCCTCTATCAACTATATATAGAATATTTGCTTTTGTAACTTTAACCTCGATCATTTTCGTTTCTTTGTCATGGAAAAATACATCAAAGTGCGCAAGATTGGACAAGGAAGTTATGGGAGTGCATTCTTGGCAACTCGCAAGAATGATGCACAGAAGCAACAATTGGTGATCAAAGAGATTCTTTTAGATCCGCGCGATGCAACGAGTGCGCAACGGGAAGCGCAATTGTTGGCAGCTTTGGATCATCCAAATATTGTGGCCTGTAAAGAGAGTTTTGTTCAGCAATTAGGAGACGTGGCGAGTGTTTTGCCACTTGGACGCTATCACGGACGTCCAAGTGTCTTGTGTATTGTGACGGAATTTGCCGATAATGGCGATCTGAATCAAGAGCTCGAGCGACGAAAGCGATGTCACACCTCGTTTAATCCACACGAGTTGCTTGGATTATTTGTCCAAGTGTGTTTGGCCTTAAAACATCTCCATGATCGGAAAATTTTGCACCGCGATGTAAAACCGGCAAATATTTTCTTGACCAAAGCAGGGGTGGTGAAACTTGGCGATTTGGGCGTTGCAACTGTTTTAAGTCATACCCTGGCGTGTGCCCAAACGTCAATTGGGACCCCGTATTATACCGCCCCTGAAATTTGCCTCAATAAACGGTACAATGCAAAAGCCGATGTCTGGAGTCTCGGCTGTGTCCTGTTCGAAATGAGTGCCTTTGCACACGTTTTTGATGGACGGAGTCACCGTCAATTAATGGACAATATTATTCGTGGCCCCACTCCGCCACTCCCCCTTTGTGGTGCTCTACATGGCATTCAACAAGATTTGCAAGCTCTAGTCAATGACATGCTCCAGAAAGAACCACGGGCGCGTCCAAGTGTGAATCAAATCCTCCATCGCCCTTTTGTATTGGCACGCATTCAAACCTTTCTCTCGACGCGAGCATTGGCGAGTGAACTCAATCATACGGTTTTGCATGGCGAAAATATTTTGCAAAAGATGAAAAACAACCCATGCAATCTGGACCAGAGACGCCGTGCATCACTCCATGCAGCCAAGCCGCCACGTCCTACTGTCTTGAAGAAGGAGCCAAAGATTCCAAAACCGCTGGTGCGGCGGTCGGTTTTAAGTGTAAGTCAACGAAAACGAGGGTTTCATCGGAGTCGTTCCTTGATAAAGCCACGAGCAGCGCGAGCTCCAATGCGTCTCAATAATCTTGGTCCAAAGCAACGTATGCAAGCCAAACCAGGAAACGTTGCCTCATCGGCACAAATGCAAGCGAAATTGCGTGCACAAATCAAAACAAAGGAAGCAGCTGCTGCGGCTGTTGCAGCGTTGCCTGATCCCCCTTTAAAAGCGAGAAGAGAGCGTGCGAGTCCTCCCAATGTGTCCGAGCGTGTTGCAGCATTTAATGCCAAGGTGAGGCTTATGGAAACGTGATCGAGACGATGTTGTGCTAATGGTTCTTGTGTTGCGTTGACTTGCAATAGTGGGGCGCCCAAAAGGAGCAACTCGTGAAAAAAGTAAATCCTCCTCCGCCTCCTTTAAAAGTGGCAAAGAGAGATGGCGGGGTGAAATCAGTGACTCCCTCGCTACGAGTGTATCCGAAACCAATCCTTGCGCATCGGATGAAAAGCTCCTTGAATGCAAAGAATCAAGTGCCCCCACCTCCAGCCCCAGTGAAAATTGCCGAGCCTAAACGGCTGAAAGCCACTCCCTCTTCCCTTCGCGCCCATCGGCTTGAGTTTCAACGAAAACAACAAGGTCAAGGATTTGCTAAACCAGCAGCTTCTCCATTCGATGATCCCGTCATTCTCGTCCAGCAACTGCCCGATTCAAAACCCATTGCACCCTGCGTTTCATCGTCAAAAAGAGTTGCTAGCAATGAAGATCCTGTCCCTGACAAGCACGAAAATGAAAGCACTATGTTGCCATTGATGGCAAACCTTGACTTTGAACGCATGGTGCTGCAGCTGAAAAGCGCAATTGATCATGACACCACGATTGAAGACGACGTCTCGGACGACGATGGCAATGAAATCATGGCGTCACCTCCAAAACCTCTCGAAACGGTGCGGCTCTCGGTCCTCGAACATCCGTCGTTTCGTCATGCCCTTCGAGAACGGCTTCAGTCGAACGCAACGAGTTCGGTCAATGGGGCATCGGCCCAAGCAATCCTCGAGTACATGCATACCTACATTGCCTCGCTGTTGGCGACACCACAATAAAAAGACGCTCTTGACCACCTTATTGCAAAACTCAAAATTACATTAACATGTTAGGTCTTTCTCCTTGCGATCACTTACGCATTGCTTTTCAACGGATTGCAACCACTCGCAATCGTCTTCGACAGCTAAAACAACACACGCGACCTCTTACGTCACTACGACACTTACTATCAACAAACTTGAGCCTCTCTCTTTTCGCTTTACGGTTTCAACGCTCGAGTCGAAGACAAGCGGCACAAAGACGACCGTGCACTCCCACCAGCGACACGAACTTGCATGTGCACAAGATGTTCCAAACTCGCGGGCGGGGACGCTTTGGCTGACCGCGTGGGGATGCGACCCAACGACTGGTCGGTCCTTCCTTCCGTAACCACCCTTTCACTCGACACACTCGTCATCGTGACGCTCCGACGACGAGGATGGGGCAGTAATTTCGACCGTTCTTGATACTCTTCCGACAACACTTGCATCTTTCGCGCACCATCGAGATTCAACGGGGCGCTTTCGTCAAAAGCTGCAACTAATCCCAAGAGAGCACACATACTCCGCAAGTGGAAATAGTACTTGGCATACGAGACGGCAGACACACGAACATTGTACTCGACGGCCCGAAGGTAGACGAGTTCCAGCTCATTAATCTGCTTCAACGACAATTCGGGCCAGATTTTGGAAAAATCCGCATTCGTCATGCTCAAGTCGTCCCATACTTTCGAGGCCATGACCATGGAGCAAAACACAAGCCGACGCCAATTTTCGCCCCGTAGCTGTAAAAACCCACTCGTGGTTTTCAAAAGACGCTCGACGTAGACAAGACTCATAATGATACATTCACTCTCCATCTGCGCGCGTGACAAGACCATTTTCATAAACGTGGCAATGTCCAATAACGTCGGGACGCCGTCAAGGAGAACGGCTTCGTCGTCCGTTTCCACGACAACCGTCGCGTCGGCGGCCAAGACGTCAAAACCTTGACGATCCCGAGGCGTCACAAAGACATCAAAGCACGCGTCCGATTGAATGGGATCGTCCAACGCTTTAATCATGTGCGCACGCAAGACGGTGGCAATGCATTGGATCGTTGCATCCTGGTCCGGTGCGTTCATGGTCCCCATGCGCAAATAAATCGAATTCGTACTGTTTGCACGCCGCAACAACCGGGTATTCGCCTGCCCTGCTTTCGTGCGTGTTTCAGGAGCACTCTTGAGCGCAAAACTACTTTTCCACGTCATCAAGCCGTCAAGCGAAGGTCGTCCGTGGCCATGCGCAGCTCGCACGGCTCGCGCATAGGCAGTCAACTCGGACGGTTGGGTCACCAGCGCCGCTAGACGCACACGCTCTTGCAGGGGCGAGGCCATGGCCTCGTGTTGCACTCCATCACTTTCTTTCCGGGACAGCGTCACGACAGGGGTCTCGTAGGACGACAACGTCCGAAAGAGCGACGGACGCTTCTCATTGCCATCGCTTTCGGGTTCAAGTTGCGGTTGCAAAGCATCGAGTTGCAACCCAAACCCATGCATTCCCTCGGGCGCCATGGGCAACGATTGCATCTCCCGATAAAACAATTGACGAAGCGAACCCGGGAGCGATCGATTCGAGCCACTTGCTACCGACGTGACACTACTCCGCGCACTGTTGCAACTCACGGTACTTCCCGACGACCGCATCGACGACCGTGGGGACTTGTCATGCCATTGCGTGTGCTGGCCATGCTCCAGAGCCCTTGGACTCCCGATCGACGGGTCGCTCTCGCGCGTATAATACCCGTCGCGACACTTCAATCGAATGTTCTGTTCCATGACGGAAAAGAACTGCCGGGTCTCCCGCGTCTCGGCAGCAACAAGTTCCGGTGGTTTCTTCCACGTCGTTTCGCGCGTGAGCGGGTGGTAGTAATAGGGTTTTTTCGACACTGGGTCGAGTGCCACGCGCCACGCCACGACCTCCTTCCTGGCTTGCTTCTCAATCCGTCCGGAAGCTTGATTGCTTGTCTCGTGATCTGCTTGATTGTCAGTGCCGCTGGTGGCGTGTTGCATCGATTGACGACTGCGGCAAGTGCCATACTCAGTGCCACTTTGCTGCCCAGAGAAGTAGCGACTTGGACTCGTGCCACGCGATCGACGCGTCTCCAGCCGCTCGCCACGAGGCCAGTCCTGTCGCGGCATCTCCTCCTCACTCAAGGCAATCATGGCGGGCCGTCCCGCCAAATCCTCGTCGTACAGTGCCACCTCGCGTTCTGGCCCTCCCATCCCGTGCGTGGCGGTCCCAAGCCGTCGCGTCAAGGGCAAGGTCCTTCGTCCTTCTGTCTTTGAACGACAGGACGATCCGACACGATGCTGTCCGGGCTTGAAAAGTCCCTGTAACGAGTGAGGGTACCCCCCCGTGTACCCTAGCAACTCGGGTTGCCACTGTGTCCCGGCCGGCAAGTTGGCACACTTCGAGTCGTGCAAAGCCATGGCACGGCCACTGTGTCTGTTGTAATGATAGCGCCGACCCGAGGTCGACAGCGCCGTCTCTCGATGACCCGTGGACGTCGTCATGTTCATCCGCAGCGGCGACACGACGCTGTTCATCCACGCGCGGGCTTTTTCTTCCGTGGCAAGTTTCCAGAGTGATGGTGCTTTGCTGAGTGATAATTCGGAAGAAAAAAAGACGCAAAAAGCCAGGGCTGAATGGCGCAAAGTGAAGGTGCCACTCAACCCTCTGGTGGTCACCCCCTTTCCCAGACAAATCCCGTCCGCACGAGGCTGCAATTTTTATTTAACCCCAAACCAATTTAACCCCTGCTAGTTTCAAATGCCACTCTGTCCTTCTTCTCAGAAAAACTAATCGTGATCTTTTTGTGGCCACGCACCCCATCCCGAAACAGAGTCTTGGCAAAGCCAAAGGCTGGCGTTTTTATGAAAACAGCGGGTGAGCGAGAAGCCTCATTGGCCTTGCAATCGAGTCAGTGTGTGTAACCCACCGCCAGGGCTTTAGAGGCCTATTATGCTGCCTTTTTTGTCTGGATCGAAAAGAAAAGCATAGAGGTGCACGTTTAACTGACACTGTGGCCCTCTCTACCTCGAAGCATTAGAGCGGTCGACCACCGAGATTGTCATTTCTTCATACCTAATATTTTCTATCGAAGACGACGGCTAGAGTGAACTCGACGGTTTTGCGTTGAGCAAACAAACAGGGGAAATGTGATTTCTATGTTAATTTTTTATATTTAAGGACTTGTACAACTTGATGACGACCCATTTCTCGACAGCATCATGGTATTGTTGATTGACAACGAGTGCCGCTTTAGAAAGCTATATTCAAAGATTGATGACGATAACAGTTCGGAATGAAGTGCGACAAAAACGACACTAATGACCTCTAAAGCACGTGTCTCTTCTGCTTCATGTCACCGTCGAGCCATCCGAGAGTAATCAGATCGTTGCCATCGCAATCTTTATTGCCGTTGCGCAATCTAACGGTTGCTCAATACTAGGACACAAATTAAGGTAACGACGTCGTTTCCAGCGAACGGCTTGGTATTACCCTCGACCCTGATGAGGTAGGTACCACCTCTTTCTAGGCTCATGCTTTCGAACGTCGTAGGATCTCAATCAGGTATCTTATACAGGCACGGAATCGAACATGGGAGCGGCATTGGGGTGCGAAATAGCAGATCGTTTACCAAGCGACGCTGTTACTAGAATTGTACATTGCTTGCCACTCGTAGATCCCATTATTATTATTGGAAACAATTTACTTGCCACTCGTCCTCTTCGCACATTTTCTTTGCATGAGTCCCTAATGGGCCTGCCACAGCAATTAAAGTGAAAACCTCTACAATCAAGAAAGTAAAAATGAATTTAGGTTGACCAAATTAATGGAGAGTTTAAATGAGTTTTATCGCTGACAGCTGCGTTTTTACGTTGTTAAAAATGGAGCGATTACTCCCAATCCCTGTGCGTATTCTACGTTTTGGCGAACATCTCCATCTTCTCCATATGAACAGGCAATTGTCGCATGGAAATTTGACGTTTTCAAGAACCCTCTCTGTTAAAAGTTGTAGACGGAACAACAAACCTTTACGCAGCAAGATCATTTTAGAAAGTAGCACTGTAGTAGGAGGGGCGACGCAACTGACCATAGACAAGCCGACGATTACGGTGAGCATGCGCAGCTGTAGCAAATGTCTACGAGGTGTTCGCGAAGTGGGCCGTAGAGTGATTGCAGACGTGGGCTCAGCTGCTTAACGCACTCGTCTAACCTTGAGCTTTCTATCCTTTTCTGCGACTTACGAGAAAATCCATTTGTTAATTAAGATCATTTATTTGTACAGTACCTTGATTTTTATAACGGATGTGTTTATTGCCGTATCACAATAAACACAAAAAATTAAATAATCGTTTTCGATATGATTACTATTATACGTATGAATATTAAATACTACTACCTATGAGAATACTAAAATTTTATAAGATAAAAATAATTTCAATTCTTGAGAACTTAAGAGATAGAAGGAGGTCGATAGCAGCGACCGAGAAAACACATGTTGAAGCGCAAACGGCGATAGAGCTGAAGATGCTGATTGCTGCACAAAGCGCGAGCAGACGCACGTGTAAATTAGAAAGTTTTAAATCGCGGAAATCGGGAAGTTATTCGTCAAAACGTGAATGTGGATCTTGACCGAAGGTTTGATCCATTCAACACTAAATGCTTCAAGTCGTGACTCGAGTCGAGTATAGTACGCAGGTGAGCCGTCACTTAATACATTCATCGATAGCGAAGACGAATCATCTTCAAACAATCTCTCAGCGTAAAGAGGCAGTGTGTCGAGTATTGCTTTGTTGCGATTAAAGCATAATATGCGCAAAATGACGCAGCGAGCAAAGTTTAACCAGCGAATCGGCGTGTATGTACCGAAAGTAGCTCGATGATTATCAGGGGTCACCCACTGGTGAAGAAACAACACGCGTGGCCAATTAATTATGGTGCCGAAAATCCTCAAAAATGAAGGAAGAAAAGGCGCCATAGATGTTGGACCATGTGACAGTCCCGTAGTGGAGGGTGTGTAGCACTCATGAACACATGGCACAACGTTGGAATGTTAGCGGTACTTGTATTAAAAATCAAAATCATCACGAAAAAACGAAGTAACAATAAGAGGGGGAAAGTCCGTATGTTAAGCGCGCTGACTTTGCCTTAGGTGGAAGTAGATAAATTGAAATGTCTTCGTAGCGCTATGAAAATCAATGCGCGAGGCAAGTTTTAAACTACTGCTGTAATAGGCCGACTATTTTTAAACGAAGAGCTGATTAAAGCGTTGCGTAAAGTGTCTCAATTCGAAAGAGCACCGACCATACATACTGCAGAATGTCGAATGTCTCAAAAAGCCTTAGATGGCTGAAGAAGCAAGAAAATTCACGATAAAGCACCACCAAAGAGCGTTTTGCCTTTGTAAAGCGGAAAATGACGTTACTCCAAATCGACCATGTGAGTCGTGTAAACATTAGATTCGCACTTTAAAGTTTGACCATAACCTTAGAGCTTCAAACCGCGATCTCATCTCTCCACTAAGTAGGAATCACGTGCCAGCGAGAAGTCTAGCTAATTGAGACAGAGGTATGTAAATAAAACCAACGCGAACCTTGAACGCCAAAAGCAGCATCAATAACCATTTGTGCCGAAATTTACCATTTTGGAGGAGCTGTTAAGTTGCGATGGCAGTAAATGATAAGTTGACGAATGAGGTTGATCTGAAGTAAGTCAAGAGACGCAACCGAAGGTAATTCGAGCCCTCCCGAATACTACTCCACAGAAAACCACTTGCTTGATATTTTCCACTTGTAGACATACTATCAACTGTTGCCGACGGAGTGCTATCGATTGACGAAGTTCTGCATACGCGGAGTAAACAGCATCAGATCTCGTTTCGAAACTAAAACTGTACCCTAAATTTACATGGTGTCGACAAAATCATAGTTTTTTAAAGTACTCGACCGCGAAGAGTGCGTGCTCGCAATCGCCAAGAAACACACAGTTTTCAAACTGAAGGAGAAAGGAGTTGGGTTGAAGACCGGGTGTGACAGCAGGTCCAAGCACAATGCCCAAGACAGAATTGTGCTTGTGATTTTGTAAAACCCAATCTCTCAAAATTTGAAGCCGATTCCAATTTCCAGTATTTTCGACAGACCTGGGACGAAAGAGAAAGATGACTGTCTTGTCAATGTTACCGCATACCAGTTGCAGCACAAAAGCTTTGTACTCGATCCAAAGACTGGGTCGCGTGTGAAAGATTGTTGGTAATTCTTGAAACAACAACTGCAAAGCTTAGGATGTATTGGGATGAGTCCCGGATGTGCAAGGTACCTAAATACAACATCGCCAAACAAGGGCCACTCCACGAGAGTTCGCGTAAGCTCATTACTTCAATATTGAACGGGTAAAAGCAGTAGATGCGGTAGCTGAAATCTACGCTCTCGTCACAAATTTTGTGTGCTAAGAAATCAAACGAACGTGGTCACTGGTTCATCTCTACATAAGGCAGAATGTGCTATGCAAATACTTATTTCATAAAACGACAACAACATGTCATGATGTGCTTTAAATACTGCACTTAATTCGTGAGATGGATACTATCATATCCAAACGAAGAAATCATTTATACGATAGGTACACGCAGTAGCATATTATAAGTGTGGCTAGTGATGCCACGAGTAGTGTCAAGCGCCTAAGCGCCATTTAATCGATCCGCCACCCAATTATCCATTGTACCGACAACGACAAATGTGCCTGAGGACAAAGACGATTAAAGTCCCTCTTAAGCAGCCATGACATTTTACCAATCTCTGCGAGAGTTAAATATGTATCGGCTTTCCCTCCACCGCGTTCTCAGCAGGTGTTAAGGCAGTAATTCGACCTTAATAGAAATTAACATAAGTACAGTGCTAGATATACGGTTTCCGCAGAGCCTTCGCCCGACATATCTTAAAAAGAATAGTAAGTGTTGCTAAGAGAGCCACCACTAAGATGCGTTCGATAGCAGCATATATATCATTTTCAGCAAGCATCGATTCTGTCTTTGTTGGGCAGACCAATGTCGTTTGAGAGGCTATCAAACATGCTTTTGGATCTTGTGTTATGCAGCTCGATCTATAGATTTGTAAGCGAGTCTTCTCGTTTCGATTTAAAAGCTCAGGGCGTTTGGGCGGAAAAACTTAAGCCATGTTGAGGGGCTACTTGCCGTTAAGTTCATACTGGTAAAGCTTTGACTTAATGTACTGGTTTCTAAAATCTTTGTGGTCGATTCATGTCATGCTCTCCTTAGAGCGGCAATATTTTGTTTCAAAGAATGTAAAGATGATGGTCATTCTTTGCAGAATATATCTTTTGCATTGCAAATAAGCCAAGCAAATTTTATGGTTTTGCCGACGCGCTTTTGCGCAGGCCAAATTGTGAGTTATATCACATCCCAGAGCCTATATTTCTCATGTCTGGCATACAAAATGTTAGTTAGAAGTCTTCATTGCTTTTTCAGCACCGCAAAAAAAACACCGACGTCGATTTGTCAAGCTTTTAGCGAATCACCGTGAAAGTGCAGACGGCTCGCTCTACCATACGGTGATCTACAGAGCTGTAATTGCTCCGACGAAGACCCATAATGCTCCGACAGCAGTAACCACATTGGGCGGTGGTTGCCGAGAGCGGGCTTCTATCGCGGCTTTCTTAGCCAGAAAAGAATGCTTTAGCTTGGTTTACCAAAGGAGATGACCAAGCATGTGAAGACCTATGAGGGTCTATCACTCGGCTCATATGACAGCTCGTTTAGTTGCGAATCTTGCAAGTACCGGCGAAGTTTTATAATTTGGTTGACCTTCGGCTCACCGAAGGTTAGTGCAATCCCGGCACAGTTGTGTTCGTGTGCCCCGAAGGCAAAAATTTGCATTTTGCACTAGTGTAGCTTAGAAGTAAACAACAAGGCTATTTATTAACGCAATTATTATATATCTTGGCCATCCGAACACGATGGCGTCATAGAAAAACGAATAATAGCTGCATTTTGGCTATTAGTATCACCACTATCAAACACGCCTGCTTATGTTGTCAAGAAATCATCCTCGAACAAATTGTCAAACGAAAGGGATCAGCCAAGTGCTTTAAGACACATTGCGTAGTATGTGCACCAGGCCACCACAGTCGTGGGCCAAAAAGCTATCAATAGTTGAATGTGCACTAGGCAACGCGATTCACGTCAATACTTTTCTGTGAAAATGATTTAAACACCTACAATAATGATGACCTGTTGAAGCACAATTGCTCTAGGCCCAAATTTTTTTTTTCTCTCTTGTCATTATAAACTCAACCTACCTATCAATCAGGCAAGTGCAGACATTTCAGGCCTTGAATATTTTCACCTCTAAGAGACTTTCAAATATGCATTTGGTTCTTGTTTAATGCAACTTAACATAGATACTCATAAGCGATTCTTCTCGTTCCGAACCAGAAAGCACAAGGTTGTTGTGCGAAAAGATCTAATTCATATTAAAGGGTTGCTTGCCGTTGAGCTCGTACTTGTAAAGCTTTGACTTATTTTTCTGGTTTCCAAGATCTTTGTGGTCTATTCTGGTTGTGCATAGCGAGTAAGCCAAGCGAAATAAATGGGCTTGCCGACGCGCTTTTGCGCACACCAGGTCGTGAGTTGGATCACATCACTAAAACCTATAGCTTTGATGTCTAGTATACAAAAAGACACTAACTTAAAGTCTATATTGCTGTTTTTCACCGCAGGAAAAACGCCGGAGTCAATTGGTTAGGATTTTTGACAGCATTCGTGGTTGAATCTTGGAGTACTTGTCTGACCCCGTCCGTATGACAATTTGTATGTGGAAGGTTTGCTGATAGCATTAGCAGGCGGATTTTCAATAGTGAAAACACTTTTGTTGAAACGTAGCTACTATCAGTGGCCCCGACGACAACATCGTGTTCGAAAGACCATGATATTTGATAAGTGTGTTAATATATAGCCTCTCTGCTCAGTTCTAAGCAGCGATGGTTCCGAACGCATCAACTTGCGGAGGGGGTACTCGAACACAACTGTGTCGGAGTTGCATTTACCTTCGATAAACCAAAGACCAGCCAAATTTAGACTATCTACCGGCACTTACAGGCTTTGGAACTAAAGGAGTCGTCATGTGAGCCGCGAAAAACATCCCCCATGTCTTCACATGCTCGGACATAAACCAAGGCAAGGGATTTTTCTCGGCCTAAAATCCGAGAATTTTTTCTCGATTTCCACCGCCCAATCTGTTGACTGCATATCAGGTCTTCTACGTGACAGTAACAGTTAAGTCGCTAGTCGTATGGTAAAGCAGACCGTCTGCCCTTTCATAGTGATTCAACCACGAATGCTGTCAAAAATCTTAACCAATTGACTCCGGCGTTTTTCCTGCGGTGAAAAACAGCAATATAGACTTTAAGCTAGTGTCCTTTTTTATACTAGACATCAAAGCTATAGGTTTTAGTGATGTGATCCAACTCACGACCTGGTGTGCGCAAAAGCGCGTCGGCAAGCCCATTTAATTCGCTTGGCTTACTCGCTATGCACAACCTGAATAGACCACAAAGATCTTGGAAACCAGAAAAATAAGTCAAAGCTTTACAAGTACGAGCTCAACGGCAAGCAACCCTTTAATATGAAGTAGATCTTTTCGCACAACAACCTTGTGCTTTCTGGTTCGGAACGAGAAGAATCGCTTATGAGTATCTATGTTGAGTTGCATTTAACAAGAACCAAATGCATATTTGAAAGCCTCTTAGAGGTGAAAATATTCAAGGCCTGAAATGTCTGCACTTGATAGGTAGGTTGAGTTTATAATGACAAGAGAGAAAAAAAAAAGTTTGGGCCTAGAGCAATTGTACTTCAACAGGTCATCATTATTGTAGGTGTTTAAATCATTTTCACAGAAAAGTATTGACGTGAATCGCGTTGCCTAGTGCACATTCAACTATTGATAGCTTTTTGGCCCACGACTGTGGTGGCCTGGTGCACATACTACGCAATGTGTCTTAAAGCACTTGGCTGATCCCTTTCGTTTGACAATTTGTTCGAGGATGATTTCTTGACAACATAAGCAGGCGTGTTTGATAGTGGTGATACTAATAGCCAAAATGCAGCTATTATTCGCTTTTCTATGACGCCATCGTGTTCGGATGGCCAAGATATATAATAATTGCGTTAATAAATAGTCTTGTTGTTTACTTCTAAGCTACACTAGTGCAAAATGCAAATTTTTGCCTTCGGGGCACACGAACACAACTGTGCCGGGATTGCACTAACCTTCGGTGAGCCGAAGGTCAACCAAATTATAAAACTTCGCCGGTACTTGCAAGATTCGCAACTGAACGAGCTGTCATATGAGCCGAGTGATAGACCCTCATAGGTCTTCACATGCTTGGTCATTTCCTTTGGTAAACCAAGCCAAAGCATTTTTTTTCTGGCTAAGAAAGCCGCGATAGAAGCCCGCTCTCGGTAACCACCGCCCAATGTGGTTACTGCTGTCGGAGCATTATGGGTCTTCGTCGGAGCAATTACAGCTCTGTAGATCACCGTATGGAAGAGCGAAACGTCTGCACTTTCACGGTGATTCGCCAAACGCTTGACAAATCGACGTCGATGTTTTTTTTGCGGTGCTGAAAAAGCAATGAAGACTTCTAACTAACATTTTGTATGCCAGACATGAGAAATATAGGCTCTGGGATGTGATATAACTCACAATTTGGCCTGCGCAAAAGCGCGTCGGCAAAACCATAAAATTTGCTTGGCTTATTTGCAATGCAAAAGATATATTCCGCAAAGAATGACCATCATCTTTACATTCTTTGAAACAAAATATTGCCGCTCTAAGGAGAGCATGACATGAATTGACCACAAAGATCTTAGAAACCAGTACATTAAGTCAAAGCTTTACCAGTATGAACTTAACGGCAAGTAGCCCCTCAACATGGCTTAGGTTTTTCCGCTCAACAGCCCTGAGCTTTTTGAATCGAAACGAGAAGACTCGCTTACGAATCTATAGATTGAGCTGCATAACACAAGATCCAAAAGCATGTTTGATAGCCTCTCAAACGACATTGGTTTGCCCAACAAAGACAGAATCGATGCTTGCTGGAAATGATATATATGCTGCTATCGAACGCATCTTAGTGGTGGCTCTCTTAGCAACACTTACTATTCTTTTTAAGATATGTCGGGCGACGGCTCTGCGGAAACCGTATATCTAGCACTGTACTTATGTTAATTTCTATTAAGGTCGAATTACTGCCTTAACACCTACTGAGAACGCGGTGGAGGCAAAGCGAGACATATTTAACTCTCGCAGAGATTGTTAAAATGCCATGGCTGCTTAAGAGGGACTTTAATCGTCTTTGTCCTCAGGCACATTTGTCGTTGTCGGTACAATGAATAATTGGGTGGTGGATCTATTAAATGGCGCTTAGGCGCTTGACACTACTCGTGGCATCACTAGCCACACTTATACTATGCTACTGCGTGTACCTAATGATTTCTTCGTTTGGATATGATAGTATCCATCTCACGAATTTAGTGCAGTATTTAAAGCACATCATGACATGCTGTTGTCGTTTTATGAAATGAGATTTTGTATAGCACATTTTGCCTTATGTAGAGATGAACCAGTGATCACGTTCGTTTGGTTCTTTAGCAAAAAAAAGTCTGGGGCGAGAGCGTTGGTTTCGACTACTTATCATACTACTTTTACCTTTTCAAAAACGAAGAAATGAGCTTACGCAAACTCTCGTGGAGTGGCCCTTGTTTGGCGATGTATTGCACAAGGGCTCTTTCTTATCTCATTGCTTTGTCCGGTGGGACTTTTGGTGGTTATTATTTTTTGAACAAGTTATGTTCAAAAGTTCTTGATATTCTTCAGAATTTCTAAGCAAAGGGTCAGCTTACGTCGCTCACAACGTAACAATATGTTTGAAACAGAGAAGGTATCTATATCTACTAAGAGCTCTAAATATTAGCAACTCCACCTCTGAGATACTTAAAACCAGCCAAAAGAACAGTAGCTTCGAGATCTTTGCGGTTTACCAGCTCCCACGTCTTTGATAGTGCCATTTCATTGAGAGCACTTGCCGCAATACAGATACAAGCTAAGCTGCTTATTACTCCAAAAGACTAGTTGCCTTTATCAACTTCGGAGTCATCACGACTTTTGAGGGTCGATTTTGAATCATAACCCCATACAATTCAGCTAATTTATGCTTCTCGCTCCCACCGATCTTTTCTAACATGTAGACCTGTGTTAGCTCTTTTATATGCTGTGCGCTTGCAGAACAGTTCAAACCCGAATAATTGATACAACTGTGAATCGATGCATAACATTGTTATTATCTCGCACATTTGCGTGTACATCCAGCAGTCCGCCACCGCTGATTTCTTTTTCAGGAGCTGTCTATCGCTTACAACATAAATTCCTATAATTTGATTTGAGCACATATCTATCATAAAGATTTTTTACCAAAGTGGGGCATCCGGCCTTAATGGTGGATGGCGTATCTCTGAATCTGAGGATGCGGCTTGTAAATGTGACTATCCAAAAGACCCGTTTCGCCGGTTCCTTCTGGACCAATCACGGATCGTGTGTCCATGTAAGCGGTGGGTCTTGCTTTGTTCGGCAACGTGTAAGTCTGTCGGGATTGAATTATACAGCAGGCCCACGACACTACTACTATGGTTTCTACATGACAACACCTCCCCATTTCTTACATCAAGGATGCGAGCCCGTAAATGGATGTCCAGCACATGATGATAAGTGATATCCACCTCCATCATTATTGCTGCCTGCATTCTAAGGAGTTGAGTGCGAAGCGAGCCTACCCTTATGCCGTATATGAGCACATTCACCTTTACTAATTTGGGCGTGGCATCTTGATGTCAAAAGTCGTCATCTCCTATTACTCATACAATGATTAATAAAGATCAAGCCTTTCTTGGCGGCAATAGAGCGCGGATGTTGGCGTAGCTAAAACTTCACCGAAAGGAACGTTGTTTGCAGCGTCTCCTTCATGCGTTTCCATGAAATTTGTGCAAGAATAATTTTAGGGTGAGTGCCTATTTTCTTGGCCGTCTCA
Source organism: Plasmopara viticola (assembly GCA_001695595.3). Lineage (NCBI taxonomy): Eukaryota > Oomycota > Peronosporomycetes > Peronosporales > Peronosporaceae > Plasmopara > Plasmopara viticola. Next base: position 355,570 of record MBPM02000072.1, read on the forward strand.
CAGAGGAATGCCACATGCATCCAATAATTCGTAATTAAGACCGCCCAAACTACCATTTCTACCTCCTTCATTAAAAAAGTGTCTGATTTTTTTTGTGAAAATTTACCTTTGCCCTAGAGTAGGGACCGATATCGGGACTAACGGCTCGCGCTGCCTGAGCCCTAGAGCATACACTTTTCTCATAGAGCTCGAGCGTTGTCATGCGTACCAGCTGTTTGGCAACTGAGAAGGCAGCAAATACAGCTGCTCACGTAAGTAACTAAGTGTTCTGAGCACCGCGCGTCCGACAAATGCGCGAAGGTGCTTATATTTATCCCGGAGCCTTCGCGAGGTTTAAGGTAGACATACCACCTGCGTAAGCTTACAATGTACTGCCAGATGTGACAGTGTTGTGCAGCACCTTGCACAAAGGTGCCGCGTTGGGAAATATAAAATCTTCGAATGAATGACCTGATCTGTTGCCGATAGGCTGCAGTGAAAGTATGATTATACGTATTTTAATATGCAAACCGGTATTAAATTCAATCGGGCGGTCAGAATTTCTTGCGAGAATCAGTTTTGAGCTCAAAGCCTGTAACAACTTGGGGCAGCAATTGTGTGGGAACGTAGGCACCACTGCACAATTGTGTCACATAGAGACAACGAACTCACGAATTCTAGAACTTTTTATCGGTGTTCGAGCAATTGTAGCCTTTCGAACACGCAAGAACTTAAAATTGCTGCTCTTCAAAACTTAGTACCAGCACTACGCGGAGATACAATTATGTAGTTAAGATGTTGAAATTAACAACATTGGTCAAATATGTAGTAATCGTAAAAGCGACAAGATCTGAATCAGCGCAAGTCTCATGTGAAGTTCCAAAACTCTTTCAATATCGGCTTATAGATAACTTACTACTCAAAACGACATTTCCTTATGTGCTTTCACATCCTCTTCACTGTATACTAAGGTCTCTCGCACACCTGCGATCGCTGTGATCACTTTAAACTTGGCACGGATTCGAAGCAATTCCTGCATTATGTCCTCGTCTACCAAATTCTGCTTGTAGAAATTGCAACAAACACCATTATTTACTCTATCTTCCATGCCCAGATACTCACCTTGAGCTCAAATTTTTTAAGTAATAAGCCAAATGACACCACCGATTTGGCCACTCGAGCCCTGCATAAACCAATTGGCATCCATTAGTTGCGATACGTGATGCTAGAGATTGACGAAGTCAACACACGGGAGTCTTTTCTTCACTTCTTCGCTCTGCAGCATATGACTCCATACTAAGTGGCAACCCTGATAGAAACCAAGCTCACTGCCAATCTCTGCGCCCTTCACCATGCTAAATAATCAAGTGCTACATGAGTAGTTGAGTATCAATACGATCGGATGAAGCAGGCGTACCCCAGCTCGTGGCCTTCCGCAATGCCCAGCTCACGTCCGTGCTCTTTACCCAAAGCCTCACCGTGTGTCACGAGTACTTCTTCGTAGCCTGCGATGGCGTCGAACGCGTCCGTAATATTCATCACAGGCCAATTTGTATCTCACTGAATAATTTGAAGGCGACACAAAGAAAGGTTGACCTCTACTAAAAAATGGGCAGTTCGTCAAACAATAATCTATCTTTTAAGTAAAAGCGTCAGTTTTACCAATTGCTCGGTGTTTAATTCCTTACTGCATATCTGTCATAAAGCTGATCTATCACTAATTTTTATATAAATTGCAAAATTATGAATATTTTTTTACGGATGCAGCTACGATAAGCACGAGTCCGAAATTCGACGTAAAGATCCGAGTGCCATACCCTTCTACTTTATTTGGTCGAACACACTGTACTTCCTGTCTTTGTCCATTACAAGACCTGCCGCAAGAATCTCAATACTACTTATGAAGCATTGTATTTCTGGAAGTCGACAACTCTTTAAAGTGGCGCATGGATCAAAACTTTGAGATTGAGCCGACTCAGGCCAATGTCTGGACCTGCTCCTTCATACACGCTATCAACTTGATGTCGATAACTCTCCAGTATGTTAATGCCTGTCTATCCCTCCAGTCCCATGAACGACGCCTGACCCTGTCGTACTATTTCTAAACGATTTGTAATTATACCGAAGTGCTTGCTGCCTCAATCGTAAATTGCTCGACATCGCATGCAGTCTACCCTTGCCCGAATTTTGCCATTGTTATAGCTTTGGCCATCTCGAGCTTTGCAATCATTTATTTTCTTTTCGTCAGGGTCTCTGACTTTTGGTCTTGATTCTGAAATGTTTGTACAAGCAATATTAGTAATGTAGTACGATGGCGTTGAACTTGCTCCAAAGTCTCGCTGATGTTTTTAAATTGTCGAAAAAATGCTTTTGCTCTTCAGATACTTCAAGAGATGTACGAATGTTTATAATCTACCTGAGCTTCTCGTAACAGCTGGTTGTCCACTGCTTGTCGTCCAATTTTGTCCTTTAGGTAGAAAATTAACATAATTGTAGACCCTCGTTGACAAGCATTCTCCGAAATTTCATTGCACGCACAGCGCAGTGGTACATATTCATGAACAATTCCAATATTTCAGGACCGTAAGGAACCACAAGTTCCTCCAAAACGTAATTCAACGTCGTTGAACGTGCGGTAATGAGCAACTAAGGGCTCGGATGAAAACCCACGTTAAGTATGACTCATAAACTGCTTGAAAAATCTTGTCGATCTTCGCAGTTGTCCTTCGGAAAACGCAGAGACTGACGAACGGTGAAGAGATCCACCAATTCAGCTAGACGTTCCCACGGTCAATGCAAATCATACACCAACTCAATTTTGTCCGCCCAGCATTTTCGGCGAAGAATTTTAAGCGTATGTAACAGATCGTTCAAAATTGTACGATAATAACACCTCGTCGGAATGATCGTCGGTTGCCACAGAAGAAAGGACCATTGACAAAAATATTAATTCCACACTCAAAAGCTGTCAAGTGGTCGAACGCCTGAAATTTTTTTAGTGGTGAGAGTTGCCATGCGACAGAACGATCAAAAGTTGTACGACCATAGTAGAGGCCCATAGCATCGAGCAATGCTGCTATTTCACTAATGTGTTCTCGTCGTTTCTGAAGTACAACTATATGACCTTTATGCCTAGATACATAACTTGAGCGGAAAGCAAGTGCCAGTAGGTTACCATCACTCTTGAGATGAGTCAATGTTGTTGATGCAATTTGGCAATCGTATCAACTGATTCGTTTGCATATGCAATCTGTTAGAGTAGTTCTCAAAAGTGTAGCCGTCCGAGTGATTTCTGTGCGAGATGGCTTGCGGACGAGTAATAAATTCATTGTGTTATCCGATTTTTCCGTTCAATTAAATTTTTATACAAAAAATCACAATATATATATATGTTATTAAGATATTTAAGTGTTTTTCTACTTTTTATATCAAGTTTATTTCTATCAAATTTAATTTTCTTTCTGTCTTTTGGATTTGTCAAACAAAGAGATAATCAAAAAAAATTATCGCAGCTCATCTTTAGCAATACATGAGAAGTAAGACCAAAGAATGTATGCCCTCTGGAGCAGAATCAAAGAAATTGTGACCGACACGCAACACTTGCAACTTGACGCAATCATCCTACGTCTCTAATAGTTTTTCCAATCGAAGATCTAGTTTTTCCAACGATGGACCGATTGCCGACGACTGTGGCATACGTTTTGCCAGACCACGCAAGGTACAATTGATTTCCTGACAAATTTAGTCCCACGCTAATACAATGACAACGTTTGATGTGTCTTTTGCCACTTTTATCGCTCAAAGCAACTCAAGATTGAAGATGCAAAGCGGTATTACAACACACTACTAAAATGCCAATTAATCGATCTCTTGACCGGAGTAGTAATGCGTGGTGTTTCTTGATTGCAAGGTTTCTTCCAATTGCCAGCGAATCAAACACAAATATCTGGCTTGCAACGTTTCGATAGAGAATCCTGCTCTGGATTTTTCGATAAGTTTATCGTTTGAAGTCGATTTAAAGCTAACACAGATGATAGCAGCTCTTTCAAAATTTTGTACGAACATCGAGATTTTTAAGTTGCTGGAAAGTTACACTAGTTGATCAAAACGATTGACTTATGGGTCAACGTCTGTTAAGAAACAACAAATTTGAAGAGGAGGGACTTTGTCCATAACTGGATGCAGTGATTGGAGCACATCCAGACCTTGCAACATATCTGAAAGAGCGATCAACTTATTGTTGCTGACTTCAAGGCGATTAAAAATTTTAAAATTGCCAGTTGAAGGTGGCGAGTCAAAAAGAATTTGTTTGATAGAGCGAGTGAGTGCAAGTGTCCTTTTTCTTAAATGATCAAGAGGTAATAAAATCTCTGCAATTCTTCCACTCGCACAATAATTGGCAAATCGCAATATTTAAAAGACCGGGCAAATTATACAAGCGGAAATATCTTCGAAATCGTTAATTTAGTTCTTGGTGCTTGCTTTATAGTCAGCATAGGCTTTGGCATTCGAACTCGAAAATATTGGCGTGACACGATATTTAAGCTGCCGGATCCCACGCGCTAGGACTAAGCTGTCTCTATTGCGGGATGCTGGTAGCAATCCGACCCATATGGGGCCGGATTCCGTGCCCTTCATTACACTTTGGGGCTTTTTCGGACAGTGGGGCGTCCCACACTCGGGTGTAATGGCTCGTTCACTTGGTGACCTATCTCCGGCTGCCTTAATTCGGATTCTATGGGTATCGAACCAGGTATCTCTTGGTCCTTTACGAACGGCTAACCGCTCGAGCCACAAAATCGGTCTTGGCGTGACACGAGTCATACGTTTAGAGAGGTAGTGGAACAAAACTCTCTCGTTTATATTCGCATCCTATTCTGCTCGCCGCTGTCGTCGAGTGTGCATCTTCTCTTCATTTATATTCTCAGGCGTGTCTCTTCAATCTTGTCGTTAAAATGCATGTTTTTCGAATTTTGGTGTTGTTGCAAGCGGTGTAAGGCTTTCCCGCTACTGTAAGCAAATGTAACATGTCAAGTGCGGTTAGTTCACAAGGCAGGACTTTGAAGTGAATGCGGCTTTCAACAAGCGTCACAAAATTGTAATTGTCGATGTCCTGCGATCGCTTGCACTTGCGAATGGCGTCGAATTCTCTTAGATGTTTGGCAGGTCAATAAGAGAATTGTCAAGTTGATTTTCAGAAACGTTCATAACATGAAAAAAACCACAGTGTACAAAATGGCAACCATCAAGTATTATTTTTCTTGCAGTTTAGCGCTCAACTTCTGTAACACAGCCACGAAGAGAACCCGGTCGCCGACTTAGGCTCTGACGAATGGAGCGGAATCAGCGAAGTTGGTGTATTTGTTGCTTACAGCGAGTAATCAAGTGGGATCTATCAGAGAGCTCTAGCAAATTATTTTCTTGCTTCAGCCGAGTTGGTAGCTCTCAGCTATTAACTGGTATTATTGTAGCTTCCTTATAATTAATTTGAATTCTTACAGCTCATATTCTATTTTTCACCAATAAGATCTCTTGACTCCTACTGAGTATGGGGTTGTTTTAAACTCTAAAGCTAAAGGCTTTTGCCAATATATAAATGAAGCAATGTAAATTTTGGCGTGGTTGGGCAAACGAATTACGTCACAAAACGCACGCAAAACCTATTGTTCAATTTGCGCCAAAACTACAAGAGACATTAACACTTCGTCTGTACAAGCTGCAGTAATAGCAATTAATAAAAGTAAAATTTCAAGAAATGAACAAGCTCGAGATCCTTCATATTTAGCTCCTAAGAGACATACAAACGACGTATTGCCGCTTATTTCTTAATTTCTAAGTCCTCATGAGTATTTGTTTGCTGAAATTTTAAGTGATCAATTATGGTATACAGGTCAATTCTATTGGGCGTTGTCTCTCCATCCGCACACTCATCGACTTGAGTGCAACATAGGCTAAAGTAGCTAATCTCAAATCGGCAATAGTGACTGTAAGTTTGTTCTGATGTCGTAATCATGCAAGTGTATCCTTCTGTGCCATTTCCACTCTTAAATCTCGTTCCTTTTTGATCGCAATCGTGTCTCGATCGACCTTGTAGCATAAGCCCGCATCTTCATACGCTGGCCTTATGTCAAAGTATTAAAAAAAACTTCGTCTGACACTGAGATTTGTGTCCCCTTTAAGCAAAAAATCATCGGTTGTATGGCTCGACATTAACGCTTGGGATGAAGCAGTTTGATGATAAGGCTTGTGTCTCTTAAGCTTCCAAACAAATCATACGGGTCTTACCAAATGTAAATCAGTCGAACGGCTAAACTTTAGGATACGCGATAACACACAACGGTTTTATAGCATTGCAACTTTTGTAATGATCCTAACTTGTACAATGTAAGTCTTCGCTACAGAAAAAAAATCGGTCTATTCTACTGCTGTGGTCGCTGACTCGTACATGAACGGTTTTTGGAATCCGGTCGCCATGCATTAAGCGGAGGACCTGTGGATACTGAAGTATAATTTTTCGGCCTCAACGAAAGAACATCTTAATTGGATGATCAGATCGTCGGAACTCAACTTTCACAAACTATTCTCGATCGAAAGCTTGCGAACGGTATTGATTATAAGTAAAAGGATGCTTGGTGCCTCTGGTGGTTTGCGTATTCGTGGATGCAGGTTTGTAATCACCCAGCATTGTTTTGAGTTCTTCCATGTCGTCTTTCAGCAGCTCGAGCAGTCATGTACGTTTAAGGAGCTGAAAGCAATTTATGTAACTGACACGATGGTCCAGCAACGAGTGGTTATTCACCGAAAGAAGGCCCGAATATGGCGAGCTGAGCAGTCACGTCTACAATACAGGCTTCACTGTGCACGGGGCGTCATATTTACTAGAGGAGCAAGCCTGCTCCGTCGACGAGTACTCGGGGTGAGAGCATGAGCAACATATGCAAGGTTGATAGAGTAATCCCTGCTTTGTTATTGTTTCTTCTAATACCCACCCGAGCTATATATCCCTATCGATGTCGAGGACAAGCGGTAAGCACAATCCGGTGATTTGCGCGAAGCATTATAAATTTGCAATGGAAGCGCAACGAGACGGTACAGAACGCCGAGCTTTGGTGGTAAAAGCTGGCATCCCGCTCAAAAATGGTTTAGAAGAATGGCAGATATTTATACCGATTTACATATTGAGAATTTTTCCTTATGAAATCATAGTCCCTGCCAAATGTACAGGACTAAATTTAGTATTGTATTGTATTGTATTACGTTATCGCGTTGCCAAGTAATGCACGTGCTAGGCTCAGTCTGGCTAGTCCACGGCATAGAGTGGTATCCGCATCTGTCGGGTCTCGTTCGGCGGGCAGTGCAGCCAGCACCGAGGTCGTGAGGGTCTTCCATTATTTTGTTTAGACTTGGTGAGAGCCCAGGTGACGCCCTGGTGCTGGAGACCGTCGCGTCGAGGGTGAAACTCGTTAGAGACCTGCAGATGCCCAAGAGCACCTGCCCGAAGCGCGCGGGCATTTAGCCCCCGCGCTTGGAAGGAGGGCGTCACCCAACCTTTTCTGAAGCACTAAATTTAGTAAGTATCGATAATTATAGACAAAAATGACAATACTGTATCAAAAAACACGAAGTCTTTTACCTGAGTAAGTTGTGGCAAACATCAATTTCTTTGGACCGTAATGACATCATATATCTATCTACACGCTCTTAGGCGCTGTGTGATGCCGTCACACCTGGTAGCACTTGGGCATTGTTTCTTACCATACCGTGAGCTACGCGAACCCTCGCAAAATTTTGGAATGGATAAAACTCCTTTTCGCATCTATTGAACGCCCAGTCGCAGTAAAAATGACTGTATGGATTCTATGAACTCATAAAGGTTGCTGTATTTGCAGCACCTGCTGCTGCCAAGCAGCTGCAACATCTCACGGGGTTCAATCTCTACAGGCAATTTTTATGCTTTAGATCTCAGAGAGCACAGACCCCAGAAGCTTGGAAGCAGCACCTATTGTGGGGTCCCAGCATGTAAAGCTTGGGTTATCCACATTCGCAATTAAGGAAATGAAAAAAAACATAACTTCCCGATAAATTTATTGATTCAAGCTGCGGTATCAACGGCTGGCGTTAAATGTGCTGACTTGGAAGACTAAGTTGAATGTTGTGAGCTTACTTGTTGAATCTTTATACAAGAGTGCGTTGGAAGATTTAAGGTTTTTAAACGCAACTTTTGTTCAGCAAACTTCGGGTTCTGTCTGTGATCGTGCCTTCTTATTTCTAAGCAAAATACGCACGAGCTTTATACATATAAATATATCTGCATACTAAGAAAATTTAAGACTTTGTTTCGAGGACGCATTTTCTCGCACAAGGCTTGGCAATGGCTCCCGCCTCGCACTTATCTCCTTAGAGTGCAGGCAGCAACGATAGAAAAGAAGCTTAATATTGCTCTTCAAGAATAGTGAAGCTTAACCTTCCAGAGCGCCGTAGATGGGAAGTTTTTTTAGATACAAGGCCTCAAGTAGTAGTCTCCTTTGAGTTCCCAAATCAGGTCTAGTCCTGATGGACTTTTGCGCTACCAAGCAATGCAAGATCGGCTAGTTGGGCTGCAAAAGACAGAGCACATAAGTCTCACCCGCTTCAAAGAAAACCAACAAGGTGAACTTTCGTTTCGCGCATGTCCTTGGCACAAGCTGCGCGTTTAGTACCAAGAAAATGAAAGGGCAGGACATTCTACCCGGAATGGAATAAGTAGTTCTTACACACCATTGAATATTGATAGAGCTCGAAAAAAGTGTAGACCGCTCGCAGCTTATATGGGTTTGCGAGCTGTTTCAAGATTGCTTAGCATCTCGATCTTAGGCAATCATTAGAGTTTAGCTTTAGGAACTGGATGGGTGATGTAAGAGAGGTTAAGGGAAACTGATTTGTTTCAATTTGATAGGCCAAGGTTGATATAGACCTGTGGCATGGACAAGGTGGACTTAATCCTGGACAGGACATACTTGGAAAAAGACGTTAATTTGGCGATGGGGCAGGCAACAAGTACCAGCCTTCGAATTCCGCGCAACAGGGCTAAGGTGAGTCATGTTCCCAACTTCTGCTGTGCACACGGCTCTTTTGATTGATAGCCTGTGTCTGGAATTGATTGGGGATAATTAAGATATTGATCAGCGTTTTCCTCGACTTCCACTGCTGTCAACGACGATAACGGCAACGCCTATATCGGCGGTGTACTAAGTACACAGATAAACCACCAACAGCGGGAGAAATGGGTCCGCTGATAAAATATGACCATAAATGGGAAGTATAACGGCGCTCAACAAAGCAGGTAACAGAGAACTACAAAGCATAGTGTATGAAAGTACACCGAGAGCGAGTAATTTGGCTTTGCGAGGATAGAATGGACGCGATCATTTCCTATTGTCACAGAACGACCTCAAGCCTGACAAATACAACTCATTCATATTGATAAATGACAGCTCAATCAGTTAATGTGACACGGCAGTTGCGCTTAAATTGAAGACACCCTCAAAGAAGTCAAAGCTCCTGACACTTGAAAAACTTGAAGCTTTTAAGCTCTTGGCAGAAGCTAGAAGCCGCAACTGATTCGGAAATGGTGGTTCTGGAGCTAAAACCTCGTTTGTGAATATATGGATATACTCCGTTCTATGCGACGATGTCTTGGATCGTGTTGCCAGCATTAGCTGCACCTTAACCAGACTATTTTTTTTTATTTTCTCAATTCTAGAAGTCAAAAGTAGAGATAATTATTAATGTTCAATTTTAGCTAGTGCCCTTTAGCTGGGTGCTTTACTCTTAAACAAAGATATTGAATGCTCTAGCTTTCGTATCGTAAGGGTGGATTCTGTTAAAATCGGTTTACTGTGAATGTTGAACAAACAATATTCTTTTTACCATTATAAAGCAATGCTTTCTATAGACTGTAAGATTAAACTAGCTGTTGATTGTATACCATTAACTTTAACGCTTAGTAGTAATAATAAATTATTATTGCATGTATTCTATGTTACAAAGGGGAGGCAATATTCAAGTTGCATTTATCGGAAGATAATTGTTATAAATTTTTTTCAGGAGCTTATATTTTTGGGATATTTGAAATATTAGCAAATATTTTTTAAGGAATTATAAAGCGTTAAGAAATAGATATTTGATACATAGTGCTGCCTTTTTAGTGCAATACATACATACATCCTTCGAGACTTACATTCTGAAACACCCATAGATTTTCAAGGGCTATAGGGGTAATTTGATGGACTGAGCTACTTTGACGTTTTAAAAAAATGTTGCATCCCTTTTACAAACTAAAACTGTGATTTAGCTTCATCAAACCCTATGTTTTGTTGAACAAAAAGACGGTACCAACGATCAAAATATTAACATTAATGCTCGAACACTGACCACCAATTTTTACCGGATAAAGAGATGAGGCACAAAGAACTATACCAGCCCATATTTAAAAGAGCGATGTGAGCGTAAAAATTATATCTTTGCAGAGTGGCCAAGAATGTTATGATGCACTCGTCACTGACTCTTTGTATTCGAAAGCCGGCTTGTTCATATCATTGTCGAACTTTGCAACGGTGCCTGCACAAACACTCACTTTTAAAAAGGATGCGTTCCTTGACAATGTACATTACTAAGTGCACTAGATTTCGTAGGAGGATAATATCAAATCCAAATGGGTAAGCTATATATTATTCTTACGGCAATGAAAAAGGAGATCATTTACAGATACCTGCCTTGTTTTTGCCAAAGCCGTTGGCGTTGCTTGCGTCGCTTCTATCTATGCATTGAATGCACGCTACTGCGACGTGATGAGGACGTCTAAAGTGAGTCACTTAGCTTATAGCTGCCAGACAATTTCCTCCGTTTATGGCAAGGAGTTATTTGTCTTAAAATATGCGCTAGTAAAATTCCGACTGCGTCCGCTGAGCTCAGCATTACTGTCTTAGTTAATTAAAAAACTTTCTTAAGTATGATTAAAGTCTGCTGAGCAAAGACATGTTAAAATTCCAACAGTGCAGCTCAACATACTATCTAAGAATGTTTATACGAGTGATACATCACAAAAGTATGCTTTTGTACTGACACACAATGGGATTTTCTGGAGCCTTATTTGCACGAACGGCGCTTTGGCGGGCATACGCATCCTTGGGGTTGGCGAAAATCCACCTAACTTGTCCTAACGAATGACGAGAAGGTTGTAAATTTTTGCGGAATATAACCAACGTGTTATATTAATACGCGCAGGCTAAATAAGTTGGCCTACATCATTAAGACCGAAATTCTACCAACAAAAAAAGGTTTCAGGCATTTAAAGCAGACATCAATCAAGAGACTTCAGTGCGACTCTTCATCGCGGTCAAAGATGTCAAAATCGAGTGACCAACCCCTCGACAGCAATTGTAGATAATACTAAGTAATTGTTCCGCTACAGGATTTGTCTGATAATTCAGCCTAAGCTAATGGTTTTAACGACGAACACTAGACGTACAGCATGCTCTTAGATGCACGTCATAGTATATGTAGCAGTCATATTTGACTGAGAGAAAACTTTTGTTTTTCTTACGTGCTGACCGAGAAGGATGGTGGATTTGGCATCACTTCCGGCCAATCGTTGGCAAGAAACAATCAAGGCTGCACATTAATACATATGTTTTAAGCCATGGCCTTCAATACACGATGTGGTTGCATTGGGATACCGTGGTGTAACACTGTGTTTTAGCAAACGCTGTTTCGACATTTTGAACTCTTTTCTCGCATGCCAACAGCAGACTATCTACGAACAGATGGTCGAACAACAGGGTTGACCATATGCTCGAACACTACGCAGTAGATACACCGAGGTGCTACATGTGCAGTTATATAAACTAATGATGGTGCGTTTGCATTTAAAATTGCGGTTTACGCATCTTTGCAGTTTGGACATTTTGCATGAACAGGTTGAGATATTATAGCGGTTTGCTGCTATTTAAAGCACAATTGCTTTTGAGTTAATACAATAAAGGAGCGGAATGCCATATACTTCCCAGTTTATTATTATAAAGTAATTTAATTTCTAATATCGGAGTTGCTTGAGCTCAAACAGCAGGGCAAGGAATGCGAAATCATTCGCATACGCTGACAAAAAGATCTATACGATAATCCAGAAGTGAGTATCGTAAAAAGCTTATTTTTTCAAGAAATTAGCATTGTCAAAACGAAATACCTACCGAAAGAAATGGTAACAGTAATTTTAACAAAGAAAGTGAAATATCCTTCACTGAATATTCATAAAAGTATTGGTTGGCATACTCCTTTGACCTTCAACTACATCCAACATTTGTGTCAAAAAGGTGTTCTGGTACTCAGGACTCCAGAACTCCTTTTCGTCGTGCGTTGTGCCCAGCACCTCTTCAAAGCGTTGTTTCTGCTCTTGACTATGTTAGTAAGACACTTATAAGTGGTCATTTGGTGGTTGATACATATTACAGCCACCGTCGAATTGACCATGAGTCTGCAGCTGACAATCCATTGTCATTAAATGAGAGAAGCCAGGCAGGCCCATGGAAACGAATGACCACCCAACTCAGCTCAGTACCTCGTGATGACATGGCGGCATTTCATACAGCCTCCAAGCTCACGATCACATCACCAAAGAACCATAATTGCTGTAAGGTGAAGTTTCAAAAAAAACCGTGGACAGTTCACCAGAGCCGAGCACAAGAGTGATGCCGAGCGATACATTTAGTCGTGCAAGAGCTGATGCTCCTGCGATGATGGCACATGAACGTGGAAGACGAGGTCTCTTCGTCGCTTCTTTTCGATCAAGTCTCGCGACACTTTTATGCGGAGTACGTTGTAAAATAAAGGCACTTTTACGGGTTCTGTAGGCTTGTAAAGGAGTATCGCATTTCTTTTGATTTTTAAAACCGTTGGCCTGCCACAGCACATACTTATAAAAGCCCTTCCAATCTTAATGTAAAAGCTACAAGCTTTTTTGCGCAAATTGCTGTCTATTCGTCGCACGTTGAGATGTAGTAGGAGTGACTTCATATCCGCGCTAAAAGCTTACGCTCCTGGTAGTCGGCTTGGCAGTGAGCCAGAGCCGAGACAGTTAAAAGGTGAGCAGATCAAGTGAGTAGAATGCACACTGAGCTTACGAAAATCAACAACCGCGTTTAAGGCATCTGGTGTTTGGTTGCTGTACTTTAGAGGCTCATTCAGGTTTTTCAACTAAAATGTGGCGACGACAGTGGTCACTGATCCAGCTGCACTTGTCTTCTGTCTCCTTACTACGATTAGTAATAGTTTTGAACAGGGTTAAACGCGAAGACAAATTCTGCGTGGCAAAAAAAACACCACTAACAGATGTTTTGTGGGGAATTGCCGCTGGAAAACCCTCGTAGCGTGCGAAGAAGAAAGTCGTACCTCTCGATACGATGGCCTGCTTCAAAATGCCCGTCCGAGAAGTTTTTTTTGGTGTCGGATTTGTTGTCCAACGAGTTAATGAACTTCTCACGATACAGTAAAATGCGTCGTTAACCGACATTGGGTGAGCGGCATAGCATTCTTCTCACTGCGTTCGTTACCATGGTCTCTAGAATTGCCCGAGGAACGCATCAAATTGTTGTGTTTGCCTTCTCTCACTTCCTTCTGGCCTTCAACTTGGTGGTTTTAATGGTCTTTGCTTCTTAACACCATGATTTTCTCTGTCATTTTGATTTATGGCTCTTGCAAGACCCATATATTAGACTATAAGTCTAACATCTCTGGACGACGAGACTTTTTTCTACAGCACTGCCAGCAATTCGACAGTTCTGCGTAGTTAGAACGCGCGCCTAGACAATTTCCTTCTTACTAATTTATTTGTAGACATCTTCGGGCGAGATAAAAAGGCAAGAGGTACCGTAGTATTCGGCAAACACGTGTTCGGCCCTTCGCCTACGCTGTAGAGCCTAGCTTGCCTCAGCATTAAAGATCTAATCTTTGCGGTAGGTACCGCAAAATGGATGATGTTGCTTCAGGTTCAGCCTTATGGACTAAGGCCGGGGTTTGAACAGTCAATTGGAACAACATACTCGATGGTTGACTGGCAATCGTTAATTAGCTCGTCCGCTTTGTAGTCTTCTTTCTAGCCTCTTTAATCAAATTAATGACCATCCTGACTCCGTATAACGTCAAAGTGTATTGGATACAATAATCCCTCTCCTTTTCAATGTAATCCAAGTCTTTGTAAATGGACATTATAGGCAGTCCAGCTTTTGTATCTGTAAATCATAATATTCTGCAACACGTACCTCGCTTACATCATTAGTATCAAAAGAATGTGAGTAAGTATTTGAAATTTTCTAGCCCATCCTCATATGGTTTAACTTTGTGTTAGGCACCAGACGCCATCATGGAATAAAAGGCCTACTTTCTTACGCTACTCGTGTGCTGATAAATGAAATTCTGCAAATTCAAAAAAAAGCATTTTTTATACTTGTATATAATATTTGAGGGACGAAAAGCAGCACAAAAGGTTGTGTCACGAAGATATATTTAAGAATTGGCACATCTGTCATTAATGTCATAATCATCGCCCGCTTTTTATGCAAGAATTCTTGTTGTCCAACCTTGTCTGCCAAAACGTCGTATTTTTGCTTAAGTAGTACCGGGTTGATTTCGGTATCTTTTCATACGTACTGCTATATAACGTAAAGGCAGTAGTCTCTGTCTTGGGACACTCGTCAGTTTATACGCTGCATCATCAAAATAGTCGGCGCAACACCTAATGCCTGACTACGCTAAATATACTTATCTGCTATTGTGGACCTCTTTTTCTCATTTAACCAGACAGTACACTCGACATGAGCGACATCACTGCTTTTGCAGGAAACTGTTACCTGAAGCCGAGATATTATATTGCCTGCTGCTGTTTTGCTTAAGCGAAATTCGTTGGCTCCTGGAGCACGACAGGCACCTAATTCGTACATGCACCGGTACACATTATTGAAGGGTATCACACTAAATTTAGTCTGTCAAAATTGCAAGTGGGCACAAGGAACTATAGGTGAGGTCAAAGGAATTATATAGTGTTGAATGAGCTTACCTTTAAATTGCAGTCGATTGCACGCGTCGATTTTCTAGAGAACAGGAATAGTGACCACTCGTCAGTAAGAGATCGTATGTCTTTCTATACGCTGTCTCCGTCTTTTGTGCTGTGCTACCCCTTCAAAGCATGAAAGGACCTAGCCGTAATCCAATGGCTACGCAGGTAGATTGTTTACCTGAACTGTCGCTTAGGTCTCAAGATGGATCAAGCCAATTATCTGGATCAGTCGGATGCGCGTCCACCATCAATAAAGTACTCAGATGTGGCGTCTTAGGAAAGCTCTTATATAATTTCACCGGATAAAGGTGTTAAGCATGAAACAAACCTCATACTTGGCACGGAAGCACTGTGTCACAACGCAAAGATCACTACGTAGAGAGCAGTGGTGCGTTCTTTGTCAGATAGCAAAAACTGGCCTTGTGTAGGAGTCAAAATATTTTTCTTTGTGACCGACTTCCTGTGCACAAGAGCCAAGCAGAAAGGCTTATGCTTGTAACAAGCTGAGCGGTGCTGCAGCACTTGCACAACCATCCGCCCAAGGCAAGTCGTTTCACTTAACCAAATGCACCAATGTACGTGGAACAAGGCCCTAAATCTGTTAGGTGAATAATATCAAGTACGAGCGCGGGAGCTGTATCGACGCCTTGCGGCGATTTATGTGCCTAGCGTTATGCTATGAAAGCGATCTGTCATGCGACAAGAGCTGCTAGATACTTAATCGCTTAGTGTCATAGCAATGTCATCAATTTCTCAAACAAATTCTGACTACATTTTGTCCATAGCTTGACTCAAAAAGATTGATTGGCGCTGAAACACCATTTAGACCACATGATACAAGTGATTATGGTCATGGGGACGTTATGCCGGCATCGACAAATAGCAATTTGCAGCAGAGGCAATTCAAGTCCCGAAACGCTTTGTAAGCAACAAAAAAGCTCGGGTAGACATTAAGGAAGTAAATGTTGTCGCAGCTTAGCCTACAGCTCGTTGTATAGAAAATTCAGGATGTTGTTATACATACTCAGCCAATTGTTTGCATAAATACAGTGCTTATAATGCGGGTCTCGCAAAAGTTTCGCGTTCTTAAAATGAAAGACATTAAATGGTGCTGGGATGGACTGCACGAGTACAAATGATGTTCTTTATCACGTAGATAGATTTTTCAGTATCGTTCCGTACCGACTATACCGAACCGTGAAACTCCGTTTACCATCGCTTGTTACGCTTTCATCTAAGCTCCTGGCTACGATTGTTTTTTTTTGTTGAAGAGAGCGAGAGCGAGAAAGTTATCTCTTTTCAGCTCAAACAGTCGAATGAATTTTTTTTGTTCTTAACAAGGGGTCGCTTGACATGGAGTACGTCATGGTAAAGCTTTTATCGCATTGTGTGGGTTTTAAGTTATTTGTATTTTATTCAGACCGTGCACCTCTAATATCGGTGGTAAATACGCCTCATTTGTCCCACATAGTGGCAGGATGATCGGTATTTTTTGCAAGTTGCAACATTTGAGTTAAAACTAAGCCCGACAATCTGAAATTTTTTGCCAATTAGCTTCCGCGCTGGCCATCAGCTGAGTCCAAGCTCAATTGATGAGCATATTCGTCAGACATGAAAGAACAGATGCCTATATAAAGTCTATATCGCGGCTTTTTATCGCAAAAATAGATGCCAAAGTCGGGTAATTAATCACTTATCAGCAACTGCAGCTCATTGCCATGAAAACAATTTGGGAAACTATACAATATGCGGGATATAGCAGATCCCGAGAAATAATGTGCTTTTCATTCTCCACTTGGCGGCTTCTAAGTCCGAGGAAAAATGTATCTCATGAACTCTACAACAGATTGATAGTCCTCTATGTAAAGCAGCATGACCAAGTATGTGAGAAGCCGACGGAACTGCCAAAAATTTTGAGAAAATTGCGGCTTACATATGACTTATTTAGAAAACCTTCAATACTGGCGAGCGTTGAAGTCCATAGGTCTTGATCCTTTCTTAGATTTGACAGAAAGAGGTGTTCGTGTCTCACTCAAGGAATAGGATGCATTCAACACCTTCTTTGCCGCCGATACTGTTATGAGATACAACTATTAAAGTATTCTATTAGAAACAGTGATGAAGGATAGAAACGCGTGGTTTACTTCTCGGTTTTTACAAACGCTCTACTAGACCCTCATTGCTGGTGTATGCAGTAGACCGATTTTAGACAAAACGTCAGACGGAAAGGGTAATCTGAGCGTTGAAGCACACACTTTGTAATGCACATGTCGATAAGCTTGCAATGGCAAAATTTGCATACAACAATGCGACTAACGCATTAATGGGCCATACACGCTTTTAATTAAATAGACTGAAGGAGTAAAGCTCCGCTAGCTATTAAAGTACAAATGCGTTGGAATCAGTGCCAAAGACTTTTTCTTCCTTCTATTAATGCAAAACTATATTTTTTTAAAAAAAATCTTAGAGAAAGTTCAAGCGTGTTTGTTAAATGTCACCAAATGCGAGATACCGCTGGAAAGGCAAATTTTGCAAATTCAAACAAGATAAAACATCGGTTCATTGAACTTCTCTTAGTCCTAAAGAGGCCCGGATTCGCGTACACTATCGCTCTTTCTACGACAGTGTCTTTATGTGGAGCGTTTTGAAAAGTATTTTAACCCCCAGGATCACAAAGTTCAGGTAAGTGTTAGGAATTCTCCAGCATCCTTGCTCAATATTCGGCGGCCAATAGCGACCATACTTAAAACCATATCGGCAATACATAGGGCTGTGCGATCTGAGCGGTTGAACAAGCCTGGAAGTCACCCGAAATGGAAGAAAATTGTTGCGCAAATAGAAATTATAGCGCTAAGTCGCGCGGCCCGTCAGTTTAGGAGTAAAGCTCCCGGATCAAATGCCTTTCGGGAGCCCAACCATTCCTGAAGATCTTCATTGCTCCAGGGTCGCCACATTTAATCCTTGCACTTACAGGCAAATACGACCCCAATAGCAATTTCAATTGCGCACACAAGGGTGTGTACAAACTGCTGTTATCACGAAGAGGCCAGATGCCAGCGATAGTTGCCTCCTCAGATATTTGTTGATTAACTAGGCTTTCGAAAGATTCTTATATAGCCCGTATTTACGCAAATAATACTTCGCTGTTCTCCAAAAGGCTTTGGGAAGTGGCACTGCTTTCACGCATCCCAAAATAGGTGTGGTTTCTAATTTCAATACAGCTTTCTGCGGTCCGAACGAACGGGCACCTCTAGCTAAGGCTTAAAATCTACAATTAGATCTACCCAATCTCGATACTACTATGCAGCTGAACCGAGACACTTCCACCATACCTTGACGCATAAGCAAGCTTCTCCAGAACGAATTGTTTCGAAAAGGTTCAATGCGACCGTTGAAGGTTATTGCCGCAAGCATTACACACTCAATTTGGGCGATTCGAAAACCCCTAAAGTTACAATCTTGCATTGCATCGATATAGACACTTTGCTCGAAAAAAACATTTAGCGCGACCGTAAGGCGGCTGTATGTTTGCTTTTTGTATTCAGCACCGCTAATCCGTTCCAATTGAAAGAGACCTTTGGCCTAGATCCAGTATGAGGTTAGCCTTTTAATACTTTGCATTATTGTCAGGTCCTAGCCTGACATTACGCAGTATCGTTATGTCTCCGAGGTGAGTTGTACCAAATTAAGAAGTTACTTGCCAAGCTAACGGACGTAAAGTATTTCATTGTAGCTGGCTTAGTAACCTTTATATATTAAATATAAAAATAAGCCAATAAAACTTTGGTAATGGTAATACCGGGGAACCTAAGCTTTTCTCATTCTGGCTACCGGCCACATGTTTCTTACGATGCTGGGAGAAATGCTTTACCGGTTATTAATGTTGTGTTAATAGCTCACACATAACCGCCGTAAGGTCACGCTAAAATTATATTTTTCTTCTAGCCATGTGAGCTTTCTCGATGCCATGTAAAGATTGAATTTCAACGATTTATCGCGGCGCGCGATTCAGGTGAGTTTACTGTTGAGAGCGTGACGTGCATAAACAATCCGTTAACACTTCGTTCTGGATATATGTGGTGACGATTCGGGGTAAGATAAGAATACCTGAGGCTGAGATTTTGATTTCTAGGCTCAAACTTGAAATTACGTTAAAGACGCTCTATCTTGAAGGCGAGTCATCTTGACCCACCAAGTAAACAGATTACACTATCACATCACGGGCGTCTGCATGGCTTTCGTCATCAAGTCTTTTAGTGGATAAGTATCCATGCTTTTGAAGAACACCACGAATGATCTCAACTTCGTCGATTCCTGGCTAGACGGTTGCGGTGGTTAAAATGCTCACATAACCGCCGTAAGGTCGCGGACAAAAATACCTCTACTGAGCAAAGTATCCCTCGTATATAAAAAAAGTGTATGAACATAACAATTATGGAGATAGCCCGCAGCATGGTTCACTACAAGAGCGTTTCGGCGGAATGGCGGGCGGAAGCGGTGCGCAACTATGCCGTTTATGACAAGATCTTACTCGCCGTGAAATACACACTGGTGATGCTGTAGACTCCTTTTTACTTCAAGGCAATACGTTCTGCAGATTGTTTTCTGTCCGATTCCATTAGTTACTATCAGTACTATCAGATGTTGTGCGGCCACACTTCAAATCGCGTGCTTGGACCTCAGATCCCATTTTCACTTTCATAAAAAGCATCTCGGTTTGTCCCGAATTAAGCGCATGTCATCCGATGGGCAAACCTACTCGAATGGCCTTTTTGCGGCTGTGAATGTTTTAATAGACTGAAAGGAAGTATCTATGGTCGTACAACGTTTCAGCGCTTCAAGAGAGTGATTATAGGCTTTGTCGTATCTCTATTGCATCTGTGCGCGTAACCACCCCGTAAAGCACCTCGCCCAAGCTGGCTTAGCTTCAATTAGTCAGCTTTTTAAGAATTTCTCTATCCCATATATTTATCCAATTGCATCTCAGAGGTGAAAGACTAGAAATACTCAACAATAATACGCTCTGAGTGCAAACAAAGGTCTCTAACGACACAAAGTGAGATGCTTTAGTGGCGCACAATGCGGTGTTAAGAGCTTGCATAAAAATATTTGATGAAGCTTTCACAATTCAGAAGTAAACAATAATCATTTTAAAAATGTATCGATTAAGAACTGTGATGTGAAGACCAGGCTATCACTGTCTAGCGTGGCAACTTCTATTTAGTAAACTTTGATCCTCAGATCATGCACTGCTTTTTTGCTGAATCGCCGCAATAAGATACTGCCTTGCACTTCATACTTAAAATTTTGGTTGGCTTGTGCCGCACAATGTGGTACTACTAACAACTATTGTGACACACCCTAGGTTTTTGTATCCTTGTCACATTATACGATTCGCAGATCGTTATCTGCATGGCATCAAATAAAACTGAATATTTGGGCCTTTTCAGCGTTTATAGCATTAAGAGTGAGCAAAAATTGATCAAGGGCTTTAGCAGAAGTACTACATGCAGTAAGTCTTCCACGAGCCTAGCACTGTTAATTTCAAAATCATTCGTAAGTAGTGGTCTGTAAAGCACGACCTGCCTTTCAGTCTCCTCAGGTAAACTTACTTGTGTCGCGCATTGTGATAGATAACCTACATCGGGCTCGATTAAACTACACCACTCATAAAAAGCATTGTTCATTTCAAATACAAGAATGTCGAATTGATGTTTCCGAATCTTGAACACTTGACAGTACAGCAAGTGCTCGATCGCTTTTAAGAGTTTCTTTGAGAGCTATCAAGCGCTCAGAGGCTAAGTATAATATGCAAATTTATCACATACACATAATAGTCAACGTAATCTATCACCAGAAGGGCACCTCGCCCTTCCTTGTAAACGGTGATTTCTAGGTTTTTAGGGCGGGATGTCTACCAGCGACTTTTACCTCTTTGTTAAGCTCCAACTCTGTTTATTGTAGCCATAGCAACAGATGCTTCTTTGCTTGGCAGCGCGTTAATCCAATAAAAGTACACTCGAGTCCATGGGACCATACCCAAGGTAAATTGTTTATCCACAGCATTTTAGAGGAGTGAGCTTGTTTGTGACTACACCTTCTTAGAAAAACTTTTATATTGCTCATTTAATTGTCGTTACTTGCACTCAAAAGTGCTGCGTATAATGCTTAAAGTGTTCGAGCCATTAGCGAGCACAGTCTCTATTACTGGCTCAAATAGTGGCGCTCCAATAATGGAGGTCGTCAAGTTATCTCGCCGTCGTTTCGCTTGCAGGAGTGAAAGTTACGAGCTTTGTACAAAAGGTAGCCTCAATGACGGCACGTTGTTCATTTGCTAGCGATTACTGCTGTATCACACACTTAGTTGGCTTGTTTTCAGGACATACAGTCCATAGCTGAGATGGTTTTAGTGGGTAACTGGCGTGACCGCTACAACGTTCCTTATCTCTATTTCATAATATAGAAAACATTTTTGTTTTCATTTCTTGAACGTGTAATGTTGTGTTTCACCGGCTAAGCCCGCTACCACCGGGGCTACCAGATCCTATTTTGCCTAAGCCATAGAGCTTAGATTTTGCTCGCAGAGCTCGAACGCCATGACGCGTCCCAGCTGCTCAATAGCGGACAGAGACGCATATATAGACGCCTTGGGACGATATGCACCGGCAACTCTTTCGAGTAGAGTATACTGAGCGTCTAGCAGATGGCCAACAAGTTCTACCAAATGGAACGGGGTGACATAGCAGTATACTCTAATACTTTTCCCATCTCGAAAAACAATTTTGATTAACCTCCATATCATGCTGTGTACGCAACTCCAAAGGATTCTCGATATCATCGCTTTCTTGAGACGTGTAAAAAAATGCCGAATTGTTCTGCTGGGAGCTGGCTTTTCTTAATAGAGCTATAGAGAAAGGTGGCTCCCGGAACACGACAAGCACCTTTCGGTCTTTTATTTTCTATAAATCTGTATTGGAAAACTCTCTTACGAAATAGTTGCCTTAATTGCAGTAACATCTACCAAGGAAAAACCAAAGCAAGACAACATTTGAATATTTCGGTCTTTGAACTGCATCTAATCGCAGACTTCAATCTCTTCAGGGCTGCGATAGCGAATGAGCGTCAATCGAAAGACTATAAGCTACCTACTAAGGTCCCATATCAAGGCATTAGTGGATCTGTATGGCGAAATCTGCAAACCATCTTATCTCCTTAGATTAGTAAGTGTATTAAAGACGATGGATGTATCCCACACCAAATATTAAGCAACAATGAATTTCGAAGCACTGGCAACGGAATGCCGCAGCGCTGCCTTTCGGTACGAAGTCGTAGTCACTGGATGCATGACATCAAACACGTGCAATCTAAACATTTAAGTCATTGAACTAGCTTAATGCTCATTGTTGCTTTATTGCAGAGAGTCACTTGTTGCATCGCTCGTGTGGATGCAAGCTGCCGAGACGATTCAAGACTCCATGCAGCAGCTCAAACATCAGATAAAGTCTGCAGTGCCTAGCAAACCATTCGAGGCTAGTTCGCACAGTGTAGACTCAGAGGCTGAGAACAACGATGGCCTGAGCTACACATTCCGCCTGGATGGCAATACTCCAACTGCTGAATCGCTACAGCACGATTTCGCTCCGCCAAAGCCTATCGTATGGAATCGTGCACAAGTTTCAAAGCAACTCGAAGCTGTGACGACAGTATTTCGCTTCTTGCGCAACGCGTGTGCCGCGTGCACTGCTAATCAGAATGCGTGTCAGGACGCTGGACTTCTCGAACAGGTGCGATTCGAAAGTGTGCTTAGGTCGGGTGCTTTTTGGAGTATTAACGTCAGTTTAGGCTCACGATGTCGTCATGCATTGCTGTCATTGGACGGATGTCGAAGAAGAGCCTATAAGAGCGTACGTATGTGTTGCTTAAAGACAAAGTCGATGGTTTGATACGAATTCGGGATGAATTTGACAATGCAGCCAGATTGTTCTTCTCACTCAAGTTGCGCTGCAATTCTGCGTCAATGGAGTCACTAGTAATGCAAACAATCAAGCGACCGTATGGAAATTATACTTTTTCGACGACTTTCAAGTGCGTGGCTGGAACGTCTTTGCACCTTTTCAGCTAATGAAGTAGCTGCTCACCTTTTTCTTACCACACATCAACAGAAAATTCTTCTAGAGTGCCACCAGTACCGCAAGGTAGTTGCATTTGCCGTTGCGGTGATACTCAATTGCGTCAATTCAAATAGCACTGATGCGTTGGATATCGAGGAAACAGCCACCCGACGCACTGACTTGGTATGTCAATTCCTTTCCTGCATGGGAAGACTATGTAAGATCTAACGTAGTACTGTTGCATGAGCGCTTGTAGGTGTGTGCCCGTAATTTGATAAGTACCATTCTTCACCGTTGTATAACGAAACCTCTTCACTCATCCAGCTCGAATACAGTGGAAACAAGTGGCTTGCATCTTGATGATGAGGATCCAGCTTTTGAGTGGATTTGTACGTTATTTGGAGTGCTTTTTCAAAAGAATTGTGCCAACAATCTATACAACGCCGTGGGGGCGCATATGCTTAGCAAACTCTGGTCTCGAGTGACTCCAGAGCAACTAATTGTTCTTCGACTGTTCCGAATGTGGGTTATATCGACACTTAATCCAACTTTTGGCATTGAGAATCAAGAAAAACCTTGCCGACAGCAGCACGTTCCTGCGGGTATATTTGAGTTTGTGAAAAACACATGGATTTATATCGTCACTGAAAACGATGACGACCGACCGATCGAAGGAGATGAAATGAGGAAAAAAATGTGGATGGAGCTCGAAAATGAAGCCAAGCTGATGTTACTTGACGTGCTTGGGGAACTGACAGTCGATCATACGTGGACCTGCATTGACAAAGCTCGAGATTTGTTATTGTCGCTGCTTAGAGAGCTTCAACGTGTCTGGAAGCTTGGGCGTACACACCCTTCAGCCAGGAACAGACTTGATATGAGATCGACGTCGCCCTTAACAAACGGAGAGCGCCACGGGTACAGGTCTGCATTGATTCGTGTCATTGGCAATCTCTGTTTTCGCCAAACCGATTATCAAGATCTCGTTCGTGAAGAGGGTTTTCTGTCGTTGTTTCTGAATCATTGTAATGTCGACGAAACCAACCCACTGATCCGGGAATGGTCTCTTGTGGCCTTGCGCAATCTTTGCGAGGGCAACGAAGCCAATCAACGATACATTGAGACCCTGCGTCCACAAGGAATGGATGCAGGTTCAAAAGTTGTCCTTGAAAAAGCTAAATTGCATGCACATATTGGAGAAAAGGACAAAATCAAACTGATTAGAGATGAGACACAAGTCGCAAATGTGAGCATACTATGACTTTACACATTAAATAAGACTGCTATGCTTGTGTGAATTTTTCAGCACCGGTAATGCTCAACTTCAAGGATAATTACTGAGCTATTTTGTTCCCATGTTGTCGTCTGCTTACTGCTCTGACCTACGCTTTTGGCGTTCCGCTACATTATGTTATTAAGCACGCGCAATTCCTTATTATCTATTTGTTCTAAAAGGAGAGCTTACGTCAGACTCTAAAACTTGAAACGTGTTCAATTTTGAATACTGCAACATTGTGTTTTAAACTTTTCGAGCGCTACCAGCCATTTGCCAAACCTTTCGAAGAAGATGTCGCGTAAACATATTGTTTCGGCTCGTGTATGTTGACTTAAACACCACCGACGTAACACTCGCTGTGGCCCCTTTCCGACAAATTCATGTCTTGCGATTCATGGTTTGTGCTTAAAAGAGCTGCCATCCTGGATTAGCAACTCTAAAAGAAGAAAATGGTTCCGTCGTCGCCCGTTTGTCGACATTTGGTAGTAGACAATTTGTGGCTCACCGCTTTCTTAGTGGATCTATGTCGCTTGAGACAAACGGCGTGTATTCTACCACTCGCTTTAGGTTTGTTTTGACAAAAATAGAGTTTAGAGATAAAAGAAACATTACTGTGACAAGAATTTTACAGCATTTTTGCATCGCAAGCGACAAGCAGTAAACACTTAATTTATACGCATACCAACAATGAAATATTGTGGATAATAAACCGGCAAGGAAGAGAACACCATTGTAAATCAAGTGCGCTCGCCACGGATGCGCCGAGCCAACTGAATATCCTTTGGCACGATTGTCACGCGCTTAGCATGAAAGGCACAAAGATTAATGTCCTCAAATAGTCCCACAAGATAAGCCTCTGAGGCTTCCTGAAGCGCCAGAATGGCCATGGACTGGAAATGCAGGCCAATTTTGTAGTCTTGTGCGATTTCGCGCACTAGACGCTGAAATGGCAGCTTGCGGATGAGCAAGTGCGTCGATCGTTGGTACTTGCGGATTATGCGCAGCGCGGTCGCACGAGGGCGGTAGGGATGAGGTTTCTTGAGACCACCAGCAAAAAGCTCTGACTTGCATGCATCCTTAGTTGCAAGTTGAGGGCGGAAGGGATGATGTTTCTTGAGACCACTAGCAAAAGTCGCTGACTTGCGTGCAGCCTTAGTTGCAAGCTGCTTCCACGCGGCCTTTCTATCGGTAATGTTGCGGGCGGCCACTTTGGTACGAGCCATGGCACTTAATCGGTGGTACTGCTGATTATCAGGATGTTTGTTAAAGTGAAAATGCAACGATTGAGAAAGTTTGCGTTTGACACTATCGGTCAGCAAAGATATCTTCGAAGACCGCCTTCAACTGTCAAACCCTTCAGAAAAATACATGGATTTGATGAGATGAGTGCCAAAGGTTAGGCGAGGCGACGTGTTCAACTCGGCATCAAAAAGCTGTCAGGCTCGATTAGATTGTTGTCATATAGGCCAATCAAAAGTTATACGAATATCTAGTTTTGCACAACAAGATAATGCAATCAAGGCCTATACAGTTATGGCAATATTGATACGCCAACATTGAGCAAAGGTGCACACCAAAAAATCTAAGCACACAATGGATCATTCTGATAATTCCTTTATATGAATAAACTTGTGCGTGTTTCAATAGTGTTGGTGATTCCATGCGTAGTTATATTTTTTCTCGCTACAAGGGAGGATTTTAAAGATGTATGACAGGAATGCGTCGAGCATAGGTGGTCAAGGTGCTACATGGTTTGAAAGGCGAGAACTTTGATATTTGCCATATTACATTGAGCTATGTATACCAATTTACATCTGGTTTTTGAACATCTTGTCTATATTACAAAATTATATTCAGAGCAGTATATGTAACAATATTGTGTTGGTTAATAATTCTTTCAAGGATTTTGCACGTGGTAATACCGGTGGACGTTCTCTTATATGTGTCTGTATCGTAAAAATCTGTGTGCCCCGTCACACTTTTTAAACATCACTGCTGCTTGTGCACTTTGTTCCGGCGGTTGTGATGGATTCGGAGTACAAAAACTTGTTCCTCTCGAAAAGTGTTGTAGGTGCTTCCAGTAATATTTGGCTTTGCTTTGTAGTACAAATTATTTCTCTGTTGCGAGCTTTACATTGTTACCCCAATGACTCAACTAGCTTTGCCGACATTGCTTGGCTTGGTGCCACCGATCTGCTGATTTGTTAAGCTCACAACTTGTTCGCAAGTTCTTCTCACGCAGCAGGAACTGTAGCAAGTCGACCGAACTAGCTAAAATCTTACTGGTTTCTAATTTGTTGCTAAAGTCATCACAAATATTTTAAAATTCATAATTTTGCGTACAAACTGTAAATCAGAGAACTAATATGGATTTCTGAAGTGGATATTCTTCTCACTAATCTCATATTTAGTCTACACAGGATATGGGTATACGATAGTTACGTTTTTGATGCGCTGCAAAAGTTAAATGACTAATCTCATAATCGTCATCTCTCATCAGACATCACTCGTGTATTTAACAAAATACGTGGCCGGGTTGCAAATTCCTTAATATGGGTCCTTTGGAAGCTCTAGCAGCCCGTACTCAATTTTATACATCTCGGCCATGGAGTTGTACGCAAGCATGTCTCCTGCACGAATCATGTTACCTGTATAACACGTTTCGTGTAACGTGAGCATGCGTTTTTAAAGCATTTGCCACGCACTCACTCACCGGCGTCGCAGTTGAGAGGCGAGTCAGCGGCTGGGTCTGACAATAACGATATCACAGCTAAGCACGCAGCCTAGCCACATAGCACGTTCAACATTTTCCATGGAAAGAAAAGCAATCTAAAGTTATACACTCCTCACTCTTAAGGTCCACGCTGGAGACCACTCGCGCTTGAGAATATCGAGGCAGATAGTGCCATCCTACAACAATCGACACAAGCCCCCAGATCGGTCAAAAGCTGCAACTGTCTTATCATCAATTTTACTGCATCTCATACCTTAAAATGCACGTTGGGGTGAAAAATCTTGGTGATAAACTTCATTTTAGGTGGCTCCATCGGGTACAGCGACGTCGTTTGAATGGCCAGTTCGAAGCAGCGATTCTCAAAAGGGGTATCTAATGGCCCACGAATGAATGCTTTCCAGCGCATTATAGTGTCCTCCTCTGGATACAGCACCATGTCCTCTTCCGGATTCTTTCGTAGCTCCTGTAGCTCCTTGCGAAGGCGCTTCACGCTCGTATTCATTTTTCAATTTTTTAGTTTCGTTCGGTATTATCACTATCTTAAACCGGTAATTAGGCATGTGAAGCGTCGCATCAATAATAAAGTATGAGCCGCGGAGACAACCAGCTCCCGAGTATTTGCTTTGATGACGACTACCAATTGCGCGTGTTGGACAAGGAGAACATTTTGCATACGCAAGAGCTTGAGCAGGAAAGCAATCAATTTGCAACAAGTGTGAACTTTATTTGCAGTCTCTTCATTAAGCGACATCATCATCTGACAAGTTGTTGTCGTGTAGAACTCGAAGAATTTCATGCAATCATTAAGGGCGTGCTAGAGGTGATGGAGGGACAGGCGAGACGTATTGAGCGCGAAAAGCTTAAGGTGTGGTCGACATGGAAGGAATTATAATATGAGTCAATAGCTAAGTGGTGGTACAAATGACAGGCCATCGGCCAGCGCAATCGCGTCGACAGCGAGGTTGAGAATCGAAATCGCCAGAAGCAGATGCTGGAGCTGTTGATCAAGGAAAAGAAGACCGAGCTTGAACGGTAGATATATAGCACTCGGAAGATGTAACAGATACTTTGCTGAATTCTTCATCCTTTCGAACAGATACAGCCTGCAGTACCAGTCACTTGCGAAAATAGCAGATGAGCAACAGTTGCTTATGGACAAGCTAAGCAATAATGAGGCGTAATGCGGCCTCATCTTGACGTAATTTTCTTTCGAAGTAGCTTTTAAAGAAGACATACATTACATGGAGGATGTAGCGACTTGTAATCATCTTTATTCAAGCGAAATATGCGAATACGTGCGACCCACAATTGTTTGCTAAAAAACCTCACTATAAATGTCAAGGCTAAAATACTAAAAGTTGTGTGCAAATCCTACGTCCCCTCGAGCTATTATAACAAAGTCCACTGGGGTTACGAAATGAAGACGCTCGGAAAAGACAAGACACGAAATACAGTTTTATGTGCGTTCACCACGGATACGACGGGCGAGCTGGATGTCCTTGGGCATAATGGTCACACGCTTGGCATGGATAGCACACAAATTGGTGTCTTCAAACAGACCTACCAGATAAGCCTCTGAGGCCTCCTGTAGGGCCAAAATGGCCGTAGACTGGAAGCGCAGGTCTGTCTTGTAGTCCTGCGCAATTTCGCGCACTAGGCGCTGGAACGGCAGCTTACGGATGAGCAAGTCGGTCGACTTTTGGTACTTGCGAATTTCACGCAGCGCGACCGTACCAGGGCGGTAACGATGCGGCTTCTTGACACCGCCGGCTGTAGGCGCTGACTTGCGAGCGGCTTTTGTGGCGAGCTGCTTACGGGGAGCTTTGCCACCAGTGGACTTGCGGGCAGTCTGCTTGGTACGGGCCATGGGCGCTTCGAGTGTTTGCTGCTGGTACTAGTTGTTCTTGGCCGGAAGCTTGGAAAAGCGGAAATGAATTTTTTATTAGTGAAGAACGTCGCTGGCGCCGGCTCCTAGTATACAAAATCCAAGTTGTTTGGCAAAGGTGGTGGTCGGGTATGTAGAGATGACGCCTTCAAGACTGGCGAACCCTTCAGGAATTTACTTGAAAATTGTAAGAAATGCGCTCAGGGAGAAATTTAGGCCGGGCGGGGCGACGTATTCGTCAACCATACCCAAACAAAGCTATTTTCTCCCCTTGTCGCGGCTTCGTGTCTCTGAGCCACTCGCTCGCGCTGGCTCCCTATCCCAGGCCACCGGGCTAGCTTAGACGATTGTGTCGATATTTGTATTGACCATTAAAAGCTGCAACCTGAATTTGGAAGGGTGTGCCATGTTTGACTTGATTTTAGTAAGGAAGTGTCACCGTTACGAGCAAATCGATCCACCAATCAACGTCTACTTGGTTTATCCCCTAATTAACGTACTTAAACGCACATTGTCATCAAGTATTTTATTCTGATTAAAGTATGATTACATTGGGTAGCAGTTATTGGCGTAAAATCGGCACTTTTAGACCTATTCTGCTTGAAGAACGGCCGAGTATATGACAGATGTGATATCGCGTGATAACAGTGTGAGTGACAGAAGTCAGGTTGCCGTCCCATTGAAGTTTAGTCCACACCTAGTGCAACAAAGATAAATGAAATTTAGTGAATAAGAATCTTCACAAATGATGTAGTGGTCATGAAGCTGAGTTTCTGTGATGATAGCGATGGAAAAGGTGGTGCAGCACAGAAACCATCAATATTAGTACTGGGTTGTATATCGTAGATACTTAAATGGATAAAGTCGTTGTCTTTATTGCATAATTAACGGCAGTAACTTCTAAAAAGTTATGAGTAGGGCTTAAACATGAATTTTGTATTAAAAAAAATGTATTTAGATGGCGGGGTTGGTAAACATCACTCTAGCAGAAGCACAGTTCGTATTGCTTGGATGACTTGCTAGCTCTTATTGGCCTAAAGAGGTGCAATTGCCAATTATCCCTGTCAATAATTTATCGTTGCTTAAATATAATGTTTCGGATACCCGATGACCTATCCTCTTCTGATGGAGCCTTGATTCTCGCTTATGCTACTTTCCCGCCACCCTTCGCGAAACTGTGTTGCTCAATGTGTTTTGCGGGTTTCTGTAGCCCGCACCTAATGCTGCACTTATAAACGATGTTCAACACATTTACTACGCGTTTTTGCCGTATTCGGCAGCTGGTACTGCTAGCAAGAAATGTTGCCGTAAAAAATGTTCCAAATACATCACCACGTATACAAATTTAAGGATACCTGTACCGTCGTTGCATCCTGTATTTGTTTTTGCGTATCCTTGCTCCGGCTTGCTTTGGAACGTGACCTACCAAATCACTAAAGCGCGGTCCAGGTATCTCCTTGACCAGCCTGTCAATCCAAGGCTCTTGCGTTTAAAAACACGGCATGATTAAGATCAACTTATGCTTGTTAAGGTCATAAGCAAGACATTTGTTGTCAATTTCCGCATTCTTCACGGCTAAGTCTGTTTCGATAATAGTAGCGTTCAAATTCGATCCACTAGCCAGTCAAATCGAACTACTTAGGTCTCCTAGAGCACCAGCCAGCCTTTTCTGGCTATCGCAATAGTTTGATGGTGAGCAAAACTTGTTAATGTCTACCAAGACTCGAAATAGGTTTTGGTGATTGCATGCATAGCAGCTCTCTATTGCTAATTGTTATTCCATGGAGAGCTGTCAAGCTCTCAGAGACTAAGCTTCTATGGTCATCGGCAAAAGTTTTTAACAGAAAAAGACTGTAGGGGCACCCCGCCCCTACGGATTTACCTCGCTCTGAAGCACGACTGCTGCAAATGACCCTTCAAAGCTCTCGGGCGAAGAGTAAGTTTACCTTTTATTAGGCACGATTAACGTGTCTGCTTAGCACCAACAAAACAGCAGATAATGCTTTGATGTATCACATTCAAACAGCATTTTTATCGGTGGACACATGTACATCACTATTTGGAGTCCTGTCGGAAAAGGAACCGTCATTGACGGTATACTCGACGAGGGAATCTCTTCGTCACTTAAAAAGCGATTTCATTTGGTAAATCTATCGTTGCTGCTTGCCTGTTAAAGATTTAATAGATACTTCGTTCCCTCAGTTAGTGAGTTTGCTTTAACCAAATGTATTGCTAGATATGTCATAGATACAGGACTTTGTGAAACACGAAGGTTTTCGACTCTTTGCTGGTTTAAAGGCCAAAAATATCTCAGATGGGATGTCCCTTTGATTTAATTATATTCTTGACATACACACCTTTTTGAAAGAAGGTGACTTATCTCAGCTTCATCGGCATCTTATGTTGCGCGTTGAACTAAAGCTCTGGTAGAATCTGCAGAATTGAGTATATGTTTCTTAAAAAGGATAGCCAGATGCGGTGTCGGGTGCGAGCTTCGGGTACGTAGTACTGTGTCTTTAGGCAATGGCCCAATTAGAAGAGCAATGCAAAACCATTAATAAGTTTTTTCGCCAAATAGGCAAACAATATGGATTGCTTAAAGCAATCAAGACCGTCTTCTTATGCTTAAAAATAGACGAGTAGTAACGACTAATTTAATTTCATTATAAATCAAATATTATGTGGCAGTGCTCCAATCTAGAAATGGTTGTGCTGCTTCACAAAATCTTCATTTGTTCATTTCACAGTGCACAAAATTCGGGTTAAAATTTTAATGAGGAAGTCAGCCAAACGACATGTTGGCGTAGCGAGCAATTACACGCTCGGAGACGAAAAATGAATTCTCAAAGCCTAAAAGCAATGGAGCTGCGGCAACCAGTGCATGCCTCAGCCAAATTTATTGAAGTCGTTGGAGCTACCATTTGCCAGCTGATGGATAGCATCTATCAAATGTTGTTTACATGTGGCATTAAAGCAAAAACCACTTAGGGCACCGCACGAGACCAAATCTTGTATTTCCTCCACTTTTTCTCGATACAGCGATCGAGCACACTATAACATGAAGAGTAACGTCGTCACCAGAATCGATCTGTGTGAGAGCGACAGAGTGTTTGCAAATTTTTTGACTTAATCAGAACTTTTAAAAGCTTCGTCAAGACTGCCTTGATGTTGTAAATGCTCTTGAGATTATTAGGCTCAGTGCTCGACAAGGCTACAGTTTCCGTGCTAAAGCTACATGCGCGTATGCGACGAGCCGCGCTCATGTCTAGGTCGCTGGTGACCGCTCGGAACGCAGTGCTCTGAAGGCCATGCTTCAACAATCCATTGGCCAGCCAGAGATGTATTGTTGAATGCCAGCAACAGCCCAAGCAGAGACTTTAAGCTCTTCTTCTTTTGCACCAAGCTCTCGTAAAGGCATTCATCGTGCTCAGATTCTTTATAAGGCATGACATTTCAGTCAAGGCTCGTAATGCCGATAATTAGCCCAAGCCGTCGCTTTTCTTTACCTGCCAGGCCGGATTTGTGGTCCGCAATGGACATCTACGTAACCCAATAAGCGGGTGCCCGTGAATTGCGTTGAGAGCTAGCGAGAATTGAATGATGTTGCCGCTCGGGCGAACAAGTAGCTCGCTCATCACACTGGAATTTGTGGTTTACCTGCAGATCAAGAATCAAGCGAAGCTTTATCTGCTTGGGTGCCCTTGCTCGTTATTGCGGCAATAAGTAAAGAATCGGCTCATTGACACAAAGCTTCTTCTGCAGAATGGGAGCAGGATGCGCGGACTTCACCGATCACTTCGAGTTGCTTTTCCAAATGACAATTACTCGCATTAGGTGAGGACGGAACGCGCGGCTAAAGTTAAAATCTCAACAAGTGACACGTCTTCTCCAATGCGTGCTGTAAATCACGACAAGTTGTGAAGTGCTTTACAAAAGAATTTCGTATCTGTTGACTAAACAAAATTTTCTTGTCTGGAACTCGAAGTTTAAACGTGGCAAAAACCAAAAGCGAAGATACGCTTAGTTGTGGCTCTATTGCGACTGTGCACGTCTTGAACGATAAAAAAGACGTATTCGCTGGGCAGCTCCTCGCACTTAGCAATACGAGCCAACACATGCAAAAAGTCACCCTCCAAAAAATAAGTAAAAAGCTCTTTTTAGCAACTTTTTCACGTTAATTGTGCAGTGCGAAGATGAGATTTGATAAGTACCAAAAGGTATGTTTGACTAACATCACTAATCTCTTCAAGACGATTTAATGCGTAGATCATTGGCATACGAGAGCAAATAGAGTAAATGCTTTCATTACCGACTTGAAAGTTGTCGGCATTTCTAAAGGCGACGCATTCTCGTTGATGAGGTCGCGAAGTTATAAGACTAAAAGGAAACATTTTGTAAAGGCACCAATGCAGTTGTTGGCTTAACTGTCTCGACGCCAGCTCGCTTAATTACGCTGGAAACGCGTGTCCGCGTGTCCAGGAAGCTCCGGAGGCAAGTTCTTGAGGGGTTGTCCCAGGATGGAGGCGCATGACCTAAAATCTGAATACTGAAATAAGCTTTGCGACTCTATGTTGTGATGTGCGTTGCGGTTCATACAGTTGTTGTGTAGGTTTCAAGAAGAAGTGCAAGTCACCTAGTCGATAATTTTTTTGACTTATTTGAAAATAAAGAGTTAAAGTTTGAAAGGAGGAGGAGCTGACCAGGGTAGCACGGACCCAGCATATGTCGCATCGATCGGGAAATCCATATTGTGTGGCACAAGTTGAGTGACATTTCGACATGAACAAAATGGCAGTACCACTGCTTATGCATGTTGGTAGAAATCAAGATACTAAATGAATGTGTAGTAGATTTACTCTAAAAAGGCGCTTATGTTTTGATCTAAATGTAGGTCAGGAAACTAACAACTGGTTTGAGACTAAAGCTAACTCTTGGAGTCACGCACATATCGATCGACACATCGTACTGACTTTATATATGAAACGAATGCCAGAGACCTTGAACTACGCTCTTTACGCCAAAACCAACGTTAACCTCGCTGCAATGGAAATTGCGGATTTTACCGCTTTTATTTTTGATAACGCGGTCGATAAGGATTCGACGGCTTGTATAAAGTATCTTTTGATAAAAAAAAGCTACCACCAACAAGGTACTAGACGAATTTATTCACAAGTAGTCGGAATGTTGATGCGTACATGGCCATTTTTATATCATTTATATATGATTCTTTTGTAAATGTTGATACAAGCCACAGAGGCCGCAAAATAGTTGATTTCACTGTGTATCTTAAGTCCATTGGCACAACAATGTTTTGCCATCGACTTGAAAGAATTTTCTGGATTTTGAACTAGTCATGGCACTACGTACTTTACACAAGTTGCAACAACTCTTGTATTGCATTCACAATAAAAAAATGTTTTTAAATTAAGTGGAGTAGATGTTGCGGCAAGAACATACCTCATGCGTGAGACGTGCCGATGTTTATGTATAGAAAGGAGCTTGGACTGCAGGAGCTGCCATTAAGTGTAAAGTCATTTTAGATGCAACCATCTGTAAAAAAAATCGCATGCGGCCCCTCCACAAGATCACTATTTTTTTCAGATATTTCATTGTTCTTGCGCAGATATTGTGCCAGTTGTCTCTTTATCTAACAAGGTTGCATCGCACGATTCCGATCTCGCCAAGTTGCCGTAATAGGCGATCATGACCTTAAGTTGCTTGTTCAGAAAAACTCGTTCGCACTCTACAAGCTCGCCTGGCGTCAGCGCGTCTAAGTCTTGTGGGGGCGTACCTCGTGGAAGGTAATAGGCGATATTCTTGGACACGAGACGAGTCTGTGCAAACAGGTCTAGCCCGGAAACCCCACTCACGAGCATGTCTTCCAGCTTGAATTGTTTTCGACGATACTTCACGCCTCCCCACGGTGGCGATAGAAACACGACATCGGCCTTGAGCGTAGGCAAGAGGTCAATGGAGTTACCAACAATAAAGTCGATTTTGTTTGCGACGCCGTAGATAGTAGCGTTGTGTTTTGCCATGCGTATCTTTTCTGGATCAATGTCGATAGCAATAACTTGCTTGCATGTTGTTGCCAGCTGGATCACATTGCCGCCGCAGCCCGAGAATGGATCGATCACAACGTCGCACGCAAGGCGCTTCGCAATATGTTCTGCGATAATTTGGGGCGTCACCTGTTAATAGCAACACTTAAAACCTCCGTCATTCATCACACAACAAACGCAGGACAGATTACATACCGAGTACCAGCTTTCGTGGTCGAGCTGGATATTTTCGTCAAATTTTTCAAACAGCGTGTGCCTTTGCACGTAAAACTTGACAACATCCTTTGGGACTGCAAGCAATTAGTTGTAACTACTGAACACGCCTAGATGATTTGCATCCATACGTCAAAACGTACCTGGATACCTGATTTTCTTTGCCTTGTGAGAGGTTTTGTCTTGCTTGGCATTGCAGATTACACTCTGCTCCCGCGGTTTGGCGTCTTCAACGATCTCTACTTGCTGTACAACACGCTCCGCTACTTCTCCGTCCGAATCATAGACCACACGAACTTTGTCAACGACAGTTGTCACCAGTAGTGGCGAATTCCGTCTATCGATTACTTTCTCGTCTAATGCATCACTAACATTCCCCTTTTCCTCATCAAAATCCAATTGTCCCCGTTCCGATGAACAAGTTTCGCTTCCACCACCATCAGCCTCTTTCGTATCAAAAAGCTGTTCACGTTCCTGACGTGATCGCTTACGTGTTTTCGATATCTTGGACCTCGAACTACCGCCAAAAGTGAGAGGTAAACTTCCCACCATTCCCGCTGCCTTCATTTCCTCTTTCAGTTGATCGCGTGCAGCTTTGTATAGGTCCATGCACGAATCTCCTTGCTCCACCTCGACTTCGTCACCATCCAGTCTACGCTTTTTCTTTTCTTTTCTATTCTTCTCAAGCTGCAAGCACACCGACAATTGCATCACCATGCGCACATTTTTATTAGCATTTCAGTCCATACACTGTTAATTCAATCATTCACATTCTACCTCGTGGGCCGGCGTCTTGCGGCTGCGCAGTCGCACTTCCGTGACCAGCACCATGATCGATTTCTAACGCCTATTTATTGGCTATTAAATCTAGCGATTTCCACCAATCCAAACACAGTAAAGCTATCATTATATCTCGATGCGCGTCTTCAACGTGATAGTGAGACTTGTAGCAGCGTTATCGAGTTCAAGCGCACAAGTGCAAGACGTCACATGGCTTACAGGCTCTTCTTTGACGACGTGGCATGCTATATCCGCGCCATCCGTGTGCATACTCGACCTTTTCCATTTTGGAGTTCGATTTTCCGCATTTCCATTCAAACCGCAAGATGTTTTCAAGTGGCAATTGATTGCTAGACGGGTAAAAGGGTGGAGACCTGGTACTATTGTAGCCTCCGATCAATTAAAAGTAGCACCATTGACTCGGAAAGCGAGCGAGCAGAAAGCTGAAAAGGAGTCAGATAAATTAGGCGAAGAAGGACTGAAATGTGCAGTTGATGCCGAGTTTTGTATTCCAAAGCTAGTGGGCATTCGCTTGCCGAACGTTGATACGAAAAACTTGGAAGGGTCCTCATTGTTAAAAGACCACAGTATTGTGCTAAATTTTGAGCTTTCAACCAACCAACCTGATGCAAATACGAAGGACGAGATCGATGGCTGGGTAATGTTTACTGAATATATTGGAGATGAGCTGGAAGGCACGTGGTCAGATGATGGACGCGAGTTGGTCATTCGAATCAAGGACATTGATGCAAAGAGAGTGAAACCTATGCGAGAGTTTATGCAAGGGCTGCTGCATACAACTATTGTCACTACAGGAAAGGAAGCAAGTCGAGGTGGTCAGAAAACGAATATGTACATGTATGAAGGGTTGCAGAATTTACGGATTGAGCTGGACGGTGTTTATGCGATTGGACTTTTGCTTCATGATAAAGTGATCCTTTGGTCACCGGAGGTCTCGGTTGTGCCGTGCGATACATCGTTTCTTGTGTTGAATCCCATGCGTGCTACTGCACATAGTACGGAGGGCATTATGGGTGAAGCGCTCAATGACATAAAGCCTAGTTATGCTATTGATGGAGTGTTGACGCATGGAGGCGAAGAAGCGTTTATGCTACCGCATACTTCGTTTCACATCGACACCCCTGGCTCCTGGAGTTTAACTTTTTGGGTCTTCTTGATTGAGGATTCTACGGGCAATTTTCGAACGTTGTTTTTTAATGGGAATGGTGAAAATCAGCAGCGGACACCGTCGGCTTGGTGGAAACCAAACGAGCGTCGACTTGTATTGCGAGTAAGTACAATCAATAGTGCCGACATTGGACTGGAAAGCAACGGCGAGCTACCTTTAAATGAATGGGTCTACATGGGCTTTACATTTGTAAACTGCTCTGACGCCACGACGCACGAAGCATGTCCATCTAAGAAAAGCAATAATAGCTGGTACTACTCGTATTCTCTTTACATCGATGGATTGCTCGATACGGAGGTACACGTTCATGAACCTGTAATTGCAAACACTGGTCCCTTGTACATTGGCAAAGGACCGTGGACAGATGGAATGCGTGGTTTCACGAGCAACTTGAAAGTATTCTCAGCTCCAATCTCTTCTGAGGAACATCGCAAACTGTACTTTTCAAAGAGGCACTTGCACAAAAACTTTACGGATTGTCGCCCAAATTTGGCATTTGAAGCCGAGATGAAGGACCCAGCAATGCAGATATCCTACTTATCCCAGTGCTTTGATTCTAGATCCAATTATCTCGACAGAAGTTCGGATTATAACAATGATTTCGCACCTGGGAAATTAATCTCAGTTACAGATTTATGCGATCCCGATGCCTGGGATTTGCTTGTGGTAGCTGCTGACAACGGGCATCCAACAGCGTGTCGAGAAGTCGGTCAAGCATACTTGTATGGAGTATTTGAAGCTCGACATCAATGCTCAGCATCAGTGTCTGTTCGGCAAAATTTGACCCTTGCAGGAAAGTTCCTTGCTCACGCGTTCCGTCGTGGAGTGTATAGCACTGGAAAGTCTCTGGCGCTCTTGCTCGCAGTAGCGAGTGAGACTGAAATGTTTGATGGCGACCACCTCGACTTGCTGTCAACGGGCCTTTTACATTTCGCTGCAGCCAGTGGTGAGAAAGATGCGTTTGCGATGCTAGGGCATCGATATAGTATGATTGATGTGGAAATCGCGACATATTGCTATCGTCACGCGGCTGATGAAGCGGCAAAGGACTACCACCAGCTTGGGAAACAACCGCTGCATGAAATGACGCGACTGTATGACTCGTATGAAAGAGATATCACGGTAGGCGAGCGAGGAGACGATGATGAGTTGATTCAGTTTCAGAAGCTACGCGCTGATCGTGGCGACGTTGAGGCGATGGTAGCCATGGGGGACCTTTACTACTGGGGGGCTCATGGAGTCTTGCGGGATCATGAGCAAGCATACAAGTATTTTCATCAAGCAGCTACTGCAGGCGATGTCAATGCTCAGTCAGCAGTGGCTGGAATGCTTTTAAAAGGGGAAGGAATTGCTCAAGACAATTTGACGGCTATCGAGTGGTACGAAAAAGCTTCAAGAAAAAATCATACGCGAGCATTAAACGGATTAGGCTTTATCCATTTTCATGGTAGCGGCGGCGTTGCTGAGAACAAGACGCTTGCACTTGAATACTTTGAGCGTGCTACAGCAAATGGAGTCGATGGTGACAGCATTTATAACGCTGGGCATTGTCATGCTATGGGACTTGGTACAAGTGCGAACATCAGTCGTGCAATGCAATATTTCGAGCTAGCTGCTAGCAAATTCGGCCACTTTGATGCCATCTTCAAACTTGGCAAGATTTATTACACAGGGGTACCAATGGAAGTGTCACGAGATTGTAAGAAGGCTCTTGAATACTTGAAAGCAGCATCTAATAGTGGGCAATGGGGTTACGTCGTGAGAAGAGGCTTTACTTTATACACCAACAGTGAGTTTGAGCGTGCTGCCGTAGTGTATCATGAAGCACGTGAGCTTGGGTATCCCGTGGCAACCAGCAATTTAGCTTTCCTCTATGACCAGCATCTTTTGCAACAAGGAAGTGTGGCAAGCGAGCGGCGAGCGCTGAAGTATTTGTTGTTGGCAAATAAGGAAAATGGCGACAAAGAAACTCTTGTGCGTATTGGAGATTATCATTACTACGGACTGGCTGGATTGCGTCAAGACCCAATAGTCGCTCTTAGATGGTACAGTCGTGCTAGCGCTGAGGATGCCGCTGTCGGCGCTTTTAATGTTGGTCAAATGTATGAGTTTGGCGATGGTGTCGAAGCTCATTTAGAACGTGCACATCGGTATTATAATCGAGCATTGGAGCTTGCGGCTGAAAATACGGAAAGGCAGATGGCTATTCACTTTGCTTTAGCCAGACTTGTCATCCGTAGCTGGTTGCACACCACTTTTCTAGATAAAATTTTCGATCTTGGTGGATCAATTTTGAAATCGAGCAATGTAGCTAAAGACTCAACGGGGATGTTTAATGCGACCATGAGCTACTCTGCTGGTGTGTTTTTCATGTTGATCACCACAGTAGCGATCTTCTGTTTCTCGATCGGTTGGTGGTATTTTCACTTTAAATAATTCTTTAAATGTCCGTCACTAAAAACAACAAGTTCTGCCTCACTTTTTCGTGCCAGCTTTCCCCAAATTTAACGAGCAGTGGTGCGAGCAGCCAGTGGGACAAACCGTCTCGTGTTCAAACCATTCTGTCAGGTGATCCAAGTGACCACCGTGTGCACACACGGGACACCAGACGTAGAGACCGCGTACAGGCAATTGACTACCAATAGACGAGATATCAAGAGTATTATGTACGAACAAGTAACGTACGGTCAAACGTAGTGCTTACCAGATGGAGCATAGCGTAGCAGGATTACTGCAATGCGTACATAAAGTGGGTGGCATACCGAGTTCGCTGGAACCAGAAGACTCGAGAGGTTTCGAGCATCTCGCGCAATTGAAATAAACGCTCGTGGATTTCTTCAATGATATTCACACGCCCATTCAGCTTGACAGTTTAAGCAGGATTGACATAAAGATAAACTTTGACTTACCATGTTCATCTGTCGAATGGATTGGTCCGAGCAGTTTGTGATTAGCTCATTTGCTGTCGTGTATATTCGCAGCTGGTGGAGAAGATCGATGTAATGCATGTAAATGTGTTGCAGCCACACCTTTCCCATCACTTTCTCGACATTAGTCACTTTTCCAACGACAATGACAATGGCGACACATGATTGCAAATCACCGATTTCCGTGTAATATTCGAGCAATTCCTTGAGTACGTCATCGCGTAGATGACCTAGATCGCCCATGACAGCACTCCCGTTCATGATCATCGATGAATTTCCACGTACATTTGTCATTCCGGAGATTCCATTGCGGTCGCCACCTTCTCGTCCGTTTTCACTGGAATGTCGTCCCATAGGATCGTACGGATACGGATCAAATGCTTCCATTGCTTGTGGATTGACATGGTCGAGTTGTTCAAGCAGCATAGACGTCTCGCTGGCGTTATTAATGTGACTGTGGTTCGCGTGACTGTGGCCATGTTGATCGAAGTCGTCGACTATGTGTTTGTCAACTCTCTGCCCAAAATGCATCGCTTGACTGTCATGGATCCTTTTACTAGATAAACGCTCATGGTTTACCTCGTCGACGTCTTCGTCTAGCATCACGCCGTGGCCAGCCGTTCGTTTACTATCGCCTCTCTGATCATGCGTTGATCTTGTAGCATCTGCTTGCTCGTTGGCGTACAAAACCTCCAAAATGCGCCACATTTGACACAAGTGCGAGTTACCAGTGACTAGTGCTGCCAAAGCATTATGCGCACACATTTGGGCAAAACTTACTCGACTTTTTGAGTTCACTAGCTCAGCGCCGTTCAAAGTGCTAGTGCCATTTTTGATGTAAGGTGCTTCTTCAGGAAAAAGCATGTAGTGCTTGGCTAGGAATCGAAACGTGTGCTCATCGAACCCAAACGACTCTTTCAAATGCTGGCTCTGCTCAAATTGAGCTCGCAATGCTTCAACTTGCTTTTCCGCTTGCACGTACTCGCTTTCATCCCCTAAAAAGATTTTCTCAAGCTGGCTGGCACTGATGTTTTGTAGTGTCACCAGCCCAACTTGCGCACGTGGTATTCCTGTTTCAGACATCACAGGAGTGATGGGTGATCCAGATGCTAGGGAAGCCGACACGCTTGACACAGAAACAAAGTTCCCGTCAGAGTGCACATTTCCAATTGCCCCGTTGCTTCCGTTCCCCTGCAATGCCAACAAGTTTGGCTGCGACGAAAACGCAGGACCTGATGCTCGTGCAAATCCTCCTGATCTCGCTCCGCTTATTGCATTATAACTGCTGCTTCCTCCAGTAAATGACGCCCCGCCGGCTAAACTAGCTAAGTTTGCACCGCTGCCTCCTGACCTGCTCAATCCCTTGGGCGCTAGCGGAGGCTGTTGAGCGAAGGACCAAGATGTAGTGCGTGACGATGGCTGTTCCTGAATCGCTCCAAAATTCGCATCTTCGGGGCTCCCAAAACTACTGTGATAAGGACTCAATGACATTGTGAGAAGACCGTGACCCGGTTTTCGATCACCTCTTGAAATACCGAAAGATGGTGACGATAAAGTCTCTCCTGCTACAGTAAATAGCAAACTGCCCAAGGAAAAGTGACGATGAATTTTCAAAGATGCACACGATCGGTCTACAACAATGAGATAGTAGAGGTAAGAAAGTTGATTTTTTTTCAAAACCAAGAAAGAGACTGTACCGATGTAGTCATGGGAGAACGCGATCTGTCCCTTTGAGTTAAGAGCAAGCGCAACGCTCGGAAGCGCTTGATGTAGTTTAAACGAATCAGCGAGCGAATGGAGCTTGAGAGTACCATCTTTCGAGCAAGCTAACATGTGCTGCCAATAATCATGCCCTTCCCAATCACCGGGAATCTCTGGCTGCCCAAAATTTGGAGACACGGGTGTATCCATCCATGAAATGCCCGATGCAATATCTGAGTGGCCTTTCATGGACGCAACGGGGATGAATGGTCGCTTAGTGTCCCAAACATGAATACTATTGTCCATGAGCGAGGCACTCGTTGCAATATGCGTGACGCAAGTTGGTCGCCAGGCCACACGCCCCACGCTCGCAATGGTTTGTATCGTTTGTTTCGGTTGCCGAACATCTCGCAGTCCCCAAATCTTCACATAGCGGTCCCGTCCACCCGTAGCCAATACATTCGCATCCGTGGGGTGCCAATCAATGCTCAAGACCAATCCTTTGTGCGCTGTGAACTTTACTTCTGGCTGCGCATTTTTGCGGATATCCCACACTTGCACAATACCGTTTTCAAATGCAGCAGCAAACTTGTTGGGATGGAACGGACTCGCGCGCACATCGCGCACACTTTCCGACTTTGGCTGGTACGTCGCCATGACTTTTCCCCCGCGTTTATCCTGCACGTTCGTGCCTTTGAGCAACATATTGTAAGAAAAAGGAGCAAACGACGTGTCACATACCCAGAGTTTGACCGTGCCATCCTGTGAGCCACTAATGAGGACGTTCCAGTCCGATGTGTGCCAGCAAATGCGGTTCACTGCGCGTCGATGTCCGTTCAACACTCGCTCTGGCAATCACAACCATGAGACACGCACCGTAAATGGTCTCACTCCTTACAACAACTCGTCTCACCTTGGACATGTTTGTAGCCCTCGCGCTCCAAGTTCCAAATCACCACGGCCCCGTTCGTAGCTGCCGTGGCCAATAAATAGTCGGACTCTGGTCATAGAGTACGTGTCAACCAACCTAAACAACAAGAAAGCCGTGTTCAAGGACGTACGTGGATGCCAACGAATGTCATTCGTGCTAAAGTTCAGGCTCGGTTTTCCTGCAACGCGCAAATTGCGTTTTTCCGTAAAGCCAGAGGCTTCCAGCGCCACGACTTTGAGCACTAAACAGGACAGTGAGCGACGGATAAGATGCTCAAAGGTGGACACAAATCACCGTCTCGGCCACCCACAGCTACAAGTCGATTGTTTGGAGACGTAGACAGTGCATTCAAAGGGCCATTAAAGTCCATGGAGGCGCGAACACTCGCGGCGGCGCGCTGCTCGGTCATGGTGCGGACTGCAATCTGA
Source organism: Plasmopara viticola (assembly GCA_001695595.3). Classification (NCBI taxonomy): domain Eukaryota; phylum Oomycota; class Peronosporomycetes; order Peronosporales; family Peronosporaceae; genus Plasmopara; species Plasmopara viticola. The sequence goes on from MBPM02000072.1 coordinate 398,874, forward strand.
TGGGCAACGTTTTTCAGCCAATCCAAACGCTGCTACCAGATCTACTTCGAATCTCAATGTATTATAAAACGGGCTGCAACGAAGGATCTGCTTTATGTGGCAAAGTGAAGGACGCGGCACTGCATTGTAGTATATAAACAAAGAAAGAGTGGGCAAATGCTTGAAGCAGCGCAGGTGGCTTTCGTAATTGCGTGCATCTCCCTTCAGCCGTTACTGTATTAGAAGAGTCCAAAGATCGCAGAGCACTAATGAAACGTGGAACAATCTTGCATCCGCCAAAGTGGCCCCATTATTCGACTTGACAAGTCGTACACTTATTCATTTGCTCGCTTAGCTATGGGCGTGTGCCACAGTTCGTGCACTAACACTAGCAGTCTTGAGTTCTACGACGCGTGGGGGCATCAGGTCCGTCTTCTGTCTCACCCTCACTTGGGTGTATCTAAAACATGTAAACGCTAACACCTCGTTTAGCCGATTCGGCGTCCGTACAAGGCCAATGGCTACAACAAAGATGATACCAAGCTCTGGATGTGCAAACGCGGCTGTTGTTCCGTCCGTTGGAAACTTGATTATGCTGGTACGCAATGAAAGGAGAGAGAGATACGAGCGCACAATGCTAATCAGTTTCGTTCGTATGTCGTCCTATCCATCATAGAGTTTCAAAGTTTTTTCAAGTACGTCGAAGTGTCTCCGTATGTAATCCTGCAGGACAAGACACGGCAATGCGACTGCGTCTTGTGTCGCGGAATGTCAAACGCGTCACCACCCGAAAGGCGTTGGAACGGACCATTACTGCTTAAAAAGGGTGGCAACCGAAACTGTCACAAGTACGGAATTAAAACCATTTAATTAAAAGTTAAAATTACCTGTTATTGCCTACTAGTCTTTTGCGATCGACATTAAAACAGTACATGGAAATGTCGGATTGCGCACGAGACCTCGCAACAGATTTGGTAGAAAAGGCAAGCAAGTACATTCCCACCCCGCTGACGTGGCTGGCCTTTCATACACGCACGACTCACATTTAACACAAAGGTCTAAAAAACCCAAAAAGTACTGCATTGTGGCAATTTAACCAATCAAACGCTTTCAAAGTGCGGCGAATAAATATATTGACGCGACCTCTGCGCTGCCAATGTCGCGCTCCACCTGGCACTCTCTCCTGTCGAAAGTGGACCTTGGAAACACTTGGTACATCCCTTCGCTCCCCCTTATCACGATCCGATATGTATATTAAAAAGTCTAAACGTACACGCACCATTTCGTCACAGATACAGACTACGTGTTACTCATATCGACACCGAACGTGCGAATACAGCCACCTGCTCCTGTAATTTTGTCGCCATCTGTGCATGGGCGCGCTCAGCAGCTTCTTGATCTTTTGTGAGCTTGAGCTGCCATTTCTCAATGCCCTCAAGCTTCTGAATCACCAGTCGCTGCAACAAAATGAGGACATTCTCTGCCGTGTGCAAGTTGCGCATCCCTTCAATCGAGAGCGCACTATGCGGATCGTAATGCGTCCGAGAACGTCGCGCAAAGTCCGACACGGGCAGTGGAAACTTTGGCGGTCGTACGTGCGTCAATTTAGACGCAAACGATTCGTATCGACGCCGTGCCTCGGGCTGGATCACATGACACGCTTGTTCAATCAAATGACCCGCTTCTACAGCCAGTGGATACGAATTGATTGCAAATTCGCGTATGCTACCCGAATAATTTGGTGACACGACCGCAGCCAATGCAACACGAAGCAAATGCAAGGCTTTGCGATACATTTCCTCGACGCGGTCTGCCTGCTTCTTGACACTTGCCACAGCCTTGATTTCGCTCGAGAAGCTCGCAATTCGTGCGTGTAGATCCAGCACGGCCGGCATCTCGACAGCCTGAAACAAATTATTCAAAATGTCTTCTTTTTCGCGCTCGAGCATCACGAGCTCTTCCTGTGCATCCTCCCAACCGGAACTCATCCGCATGTTTAGCATTGGTCCACTGCAATCGCTGCAACTGAAGTCTCGTGTGTCGTCCAGACCGCCCAGTCCACTAAAGACACTGTTGCCAGTATTGGCAAAGTTGTTACCCGATACGCCATGAACGTTACTCACATTGACGATCGCCGTGCCGTTTTGCGTAATTGTTCCAAGTGACGTCGCTGATATGGCCGTGCTCTGTCGCTCAAGTCGCAATAGCTCCTCGTCTACGACTACTGACTCGCTGAGTTTCTCACATAATTTGGAGCGCAGCTTCGCCATTTTGGCAGCTTTGTTAATGGTAAAGACACGACGAAAGCCGCCGCGTTCTTGTTTCTCCATCTTGTCCAACAGTTCCTTTTGCACATGAATCATGTGGGCCGAGCTTTTCTTGGCTTGACGCAACTCGTTCTTGACTTGCACAGCGTCTCCGGCACCGGCAAATTGCAGGTCCATCTGCGACGCGCGCACAATGCGTTCAATCTCCTGGTTCACTTGCTCGTACTTGTGCAACAGTCGACGGTCCAGCACCACATCGCTCGAGAGGGTTGGTGGAAGCGATGACCGCATGTGACTGTCCGTCTCAGCGCGCGAGCGCCCGCCCACACGCGCGCTGGCAATGCGTCCCGTCTCACTCTCGGGCCGGCGGGGCACTGACTTGCTATTGCTTCGCAGCGTCGTGTCCTTCCAGCGATGCAGAAGAACGGACGCGCTGCTGGACACGACAGCGCCAGTGGTGGGATTCGTCGCGCTCGATCTCGAGCTCGAGGCCCGGGTCCGGGCCTTGCTACTGCTCGCGCCACCGTCTTCGCTCGCAGGCCGCCTCCCCATTGGTGTTGCAGTGGTTGAATCACGAGTTCCTGACGTTCTTTGAAAGCACGGGCCCAACTGTCTCCTCGTGGACTCGAAGCTCACGTACCCGTCGCTCGCTTGTTGGTTGAGGCGTGGAAAACAGAATGCAACACGGAGGCGCTGTAGTGCTAAGGGATACAGTACAAAAATCAAGGTAAAGAAGGTGTATCTCCATTCAATACTCGTATGCATTGCAAGTCTGGATGGATATTGAAATATACAGGATTTCAAAAGTCAGAAGCCAGAGACAACAATCGAAGCGAGTGGACCGTCTTCCTACGACGGTGCAAAAACCTTGGCGAGTGCACCAGTATACAATGCTCGAACTGAGCTTCTCTGGCATCGCTCGCGACGAACGACGCTTTTGGCGAACCGTAAGTCTCGTGGTGAATATCAAGTCTAAAGCCTTTGAACGACAAGGAGGGACGAAGCGTGTGCGAGTACGGCTCTTAGCATACAGCACCCCTGCTTTTTTTTCGTAAGCAGATACGCCTGTCCTGTCCACTCGAAAAGCCATCGGGTAGACGGCTTCAGAGGGGCTGTACCGATTTTGGCAATCGGTAGCAATACTAAAGTTATATTTGTCATTGCGGATATGAAATTGTCGTCGCCATCGCCCACGTCACCCATCGCAGCGTCGAGAGATATGTAGTAAGTTCCGTAATCATTTCGGCTACTGCAAAATCTTGCTCAGCTTATTTAGTGACAATGGTGTGTGGGGCTTCTTTTTGAGTGCCTCAAGAATGACGCTTGGGTGGTCAACGCTAATGACGCGGTGCACTGCGCAACTGTACTTTTATACCTTCTGCACTTGCCTAGCACGCTCGGACCCTGGCGAGGCTTTACAAAGCGTTTGGTCTCCCATTTGTGACTGCAAACCCTGGCGTAAGGGGCATGTCGCTGGTTGGCGGGCATGGCGGATTGGAAGCTCTTTTCACCAGCCAGGATTCTACAATGTCAGATCTCAGCGACTCTTGGTTCAAAAATGAGATGCGTCGTCCTTGCACTACGCCATCGCATCTGCGCGACCTTCCAGAGGGAGATGAGTCTCGCTTCAATCAAATCAGGATGATGGAGGCTATTTAACGAGCAGTTAGACTGATTCCATACGCTGACTTTCATGCAGGTAGAGCATATGACGCTTAATAGACAGTTGAGTCGACTTTTTGGACATTTTGCTTTGTTCCACCGCCATGTCTGGTCGGATGAGCGAAAAAAAACTAGCACGGCGATGGAGAGGGGCTACAAAAACTAGCCATTCGACCTGATGTCCAAGTCTCACGTGTCTGAGTACTTGAAATGCAAAAATCCAATTGATTATTGCTACATCTTTCTAACAAACCGGTTGAACAAAAGATTACATTGACTGTTTGTTCCCTAGCACATTTTTTACACTACGTGAAGGGCTCCAGACCATGCGAGTCACTAGAGCAAGCTCGACACTACCCCAATTTCCAGTTTTGTGCCAATGCGATACTTGGAAGCCGTCTCAATGGTTTACAGCAGCGTGCCAAACAGCCTGGCAGTTCTGACCGCGCGTTCACTCTTTCTCGGAGCGGCCTTTATCCTTCAAGATACGAAGCCCTCTACTTCGACAACCTCGTTAAACTTGTGCCTAGAGACAAAGCACTGTTTCGACGCTTCTTTTGCGAGCTCGTTCACTTAAATTGAAACAGTGTTCTCGAGGTACATGTATCGTGAGGCATTTCCTGTCAAGGCTATCATGAGACTTGTCCAAGCATTTTCTATAGCACTTGGTCTGAGGTAAAAGAACTGAAGCTAAATGTCCGGGTAACGAGCATTTAATCATTTTCTTGCTTCGTGAGAGCAAGTCTTCGAATACACCTACTTAGACGCCTACACGTTGGGTGCAAGATAGCGACCGACGGTCTTGTTTGATGACCGGGTCCAAGAGTATCGTGGCGCAATAAAAATCTTTGGGTCCCATATGATGACAAATGAAAAACCCACCCAATATGTGACACAATAATAGTCGTGTGACATGAGTAATCGGTACACGTTTTATGTTTACTAGTAAATGTTACTAATCTAAATAGTAATCATGACAAAAAGTAGATAGCGATTACTAATTCTAAGAGTAGAACGAAGGTCGAAGGAACTCATGCTTCACTTATTAGCTACAGCAACACCTTTGCACCTGGAAGTTCTTCTAGTCAATCTGCATCTGGGTAGCTTAGATGCGTTTTCGTGAGAGCGAGATTATACTCTCATTTGCCCGCAATCATACAAAAGATTTTATTCAGCTGAAGCATTTCGTGAGCGGCTTTCGATCGTGTAGGGCATCTGCCTTAGACAGCGGCGCCATCGACACTGGCGATCCCGTCATCTCTTGTTGAAGATGGACCAGCAGAGCATTTGAATAACTGGAAAAATGCACACTTTTTGCATCGAAAGAAAACACTACACCTCCTCACAACCAATCAAGACTGTCAGCTGAGGCATCAGCTGATGCAAGCATTTTTCCCACCCTAATGTGCGCCCTGTAAGCAGTTGTGCTTTCTTGCAACCTACCCAGTAAGAAGAATTTGTTAAATTTTCTTTTTTCGAACTCTTCTGATTGAGGCCAGTTGGCTATACGGACAATCTGCGCATGGTCATGGCCCAAGCAAGATTTTTCGTATGCATCCGACTTACTTTGTCAAAGGCGGGAAACGGCAATAAGTGATGATTTCCTGGACGGGAGTTGCATGACCATACCCATCGCTGGTCCCATAAATTTTGGCTAAGCTGATAAACAGAGGTAGACCTCGGATCTGCGGGCCAGCATATAAACATGCTTCGATGCTCTATCTGTAAAAATAGCATATTTTTGCAGTTGCGGTGTGCTCAACGCCAAGCATGCCGAGTCTTATGAGCACAAATACCACGGTCACCTAGACATCTGGTATATCGAGGGGAAATGGTTGCGCATAGAAGGCGCAAACGGCCTGCTCGCAAAATTGAATTTTTTCATTCCTCGGAGAGAAACAGAAAATTGTAAGGGCTTTGCCACAATTATCTTTTTGCTCTATAGTTGATGATGCTTTCGAGCCTCTGCTTGCTGATCGGTGAGGCAGCCGTAAACGGTCTCAGAAAATCCAGGCTGACCTTGTCGACTCTGAGGCTTCAATCAGTGTTATTCGACTATCCCTTATTAAGGAAAGCCAGCCGTATTCTGAGCCATCACAAGCACACCTACGTGCATATTTTAAGCTACAAGAACAAAGAATTCTTGATTTAGGATCTTGTTGGATCCAGGTGTAATGTTTCTCGACTTCGATAGCGTCTAGTGCTGTTTGATCTTGAACATATGATCATCCTTAGTATGGCATATTCAGAGCACTGGAAGCCTGGGATCCAAAGGTCTTAGATGCCGCCCTGGCGGATCTTCTAGAAGTTATTGATTTAACCCTGTTGTAAAGCAGAAAAAGGCTATAGGAGCGACCACTTGACCAAGAGGGTCAAAGAGTCGGACGTTGAGAAGTCGAGGATGGACACTGAAGGCATCAAAAACAGAACTTAAAGCGTGGAGTCACTGAGCGATGCTCGTAGGAAGAAGTGTTTGCTACATACCAGGGACGACTTTTTTTTCTAAAGCCAAGGACGTAAGGGCGAGGCTCTCTCAGTCGCACGCAAACCACTGAGCGACATGTGATCAAGCAGCTCTGTTCATAAAATGCAGTACTCGCTGAATGTCATAAGCCGCATAGTTGTCTTTTAGCCAAGGCAACCTAGGTGAAGCTTTGTAACTGCACGAGTAGTGCCACGTTATTTGCTGAGCATGACTCGTAGATACAGCGCTCTCTGCATGCCGTAAACGGCGCGATTGTCTTCCAGCCGAGTCATCAAGATCGCTGATTTACTGGAGCATGTAACTTTGAACACAGCGTTTGCCGTGCGTTTGCAGTGCGTTCGACGTGACATAGTCATCGTAAAGTCGAGTCATCTCCCTTTCTGATGCACGTAGAGTGGCAGATGATTTGCGAAGCAGGTTCTCTGATGAGTACAGCGCTTTGATGGACGCAAGAGACGACGACAATGCGCAATCTTATTGGTACGAATTCGTCACGAACAAGTTCTTTGTAACTGACGCTGAATGCTCTGCTTCAGCTCTGTGACTGTTCCCTTAAAGTCTTTTTTAGTCGACATCATAACCAAGAAAGTGAGTACTTGACCTGAACAAAAGATAGCTGCTCACCACAGAACGATGAAGCAATTTTAAAATGCAGCAACAAGGCAATTACTGCACAATGTGAATTTTTATCCTGCAGATCCGCATCACTATTCTATAAAGAATTACTAGGATGGGTTCTCACATAATTTGCGTATGGTGCATAGAGTGCACGTGAATTAGTACTTGGTTCCAGACGTCTAACGCTGCGTGACACGACAGTGGCTTTTACCAAAGCAACAATGACACATTCGTTTGTGCATACCATGAGACTGGAATGGTTCGGGAGAGGTCACGCTGACATTCTATGACAGAAAGCGAAACGACGGTGGTCGGTACCACGGGAAATTTGCTCTGGGAGAAAAAAAGGGCTTTCAAACGCGCCACTTTTAATCGTGTGGTGATTTGTGCTTTAGAGGGCGTATAGATAGACATTTATCGATGACAATTATAACTATAGACGTACATTACATGGGAATGCGAACGTGAATACCACACTGTCCAGTTGCTTGCAGCTCGGTAGTGTATGCGCATGTATAGGCTGTACGCTAGTGCAAATAAGAGCATGATCGGCACGGAATATTTCGTTGTGCTGTAATGACAAGCATGGCCTATAAGTAGACATCATAAAAGCTAGGACTTATTTAAATTAGCCGATTTCATCGAGTGAAAAAGTCATGTGTAATTGTCAATTAAATGCATGAGAACAGTGCAACGAGAGTGACTCTGGCTAGACGACTGTCCAATCTCTGCATGAAAGAAACGGAAAAAGCTTTACAAAAATATCAATTAAAACGTTCGTCAAACTCAAGAGAGCATATCTGAGGCGCAATTCTTGTATTGTCGGGGTTAAAAAGACCGATCAGTGTCGACTTAGCGCGTTCGATATTACCTTAAACAACGCGATGCCGCAAGCATATGCCGAAGGCAATCAAAGTACTGCGTTCGAAGATTGAAGGCTTAAGACTTTCAAGAAAGGCCGGACTAATCGTTATTAAAGAGCAACTTGTGATAGCGCAAACTCTCGTAAAGAGCCATTGTGAACGGTTTGAACTGTATCACTACGTCAGTCACCTCACCTCTCACAGTAAACAATTAATTAGATCTTTTCGTGCGGAGTATAATATCAAGGTGAAGGCAGGCAGAAGAAGCTATATCATTTTGCTGATGCATCGCCACGTCCTCCAGACGATGAACAAGTTCATGTCACAGCAGCAACCTCGTTTCGATTTATGGCCTAACAGGTGACATGTGTGTAGCCCATACAAAGATTAGAATAGCGATTAGCCTCAAGCACACTCAGACAAGAATGGCCTGTGCTGTAATGCGCGAGGCTACATTGGGTATCGATGGAAGTCGAGCAGCTGTATTTAGCTCTGATCAATGTGACCCACCACATATTTCTTCTTATAATAAAAGTTTCAAGTATTTTTTGCTCATAATGTGCCGCCTTACGGACATCTCGGTCGTGATAGAGACTTGGCTAAGTCGACACCTACCATCGGTAGACCGATCTGTATGAGTTAATCGACGCATCTGAGCGCACATGCCAAATGTGAAAATGGGTGGACTTTTGTCATGCGGAAGTACTATTGATGAAATTGCCGGTGCTTTTTTGCAGTTGTTCGTCCATTAATATGGACTTTGTAATCATCCTGTAAAAGGACTCGGGAAGAAATGCTGATATCATAGTCTTTTGTTGACCAAGCGAGCGAAACAATTTCCTTAGCGGCTGTTCTGGAAACAATATGCGGAGTTGAAGCTGCTGCGCTGCTCTTCAATCTTGTATTCAGACAACATTGTGAACAGTCTCGGACCAAGACCGGGCTCAAATGGAAAGTGAGCCTTACATCCGGCTGGCCATGCTCACAGCGGACTATCCGCAGCTCGATAGTCCGATAGAGCAAATGCATCGTGTCATAAAAGACGAATGATTTTATTTGTGCGCGGACACGCGAAATTGTTTAGAAAACGTGCTTATTTACTTTGAACAATGTCGTATATGCCTTACCAGGCTACATGTTTTCATCTTTCGCTATCACCACTATGGGCTGCTGGTTTTAGCTCTCTTACAGCGCGAATAAAAGTTGAAGGCATGGTGTCAAAGAAATTTAGTGTTTACGACGCATACGAGACAAAAAGGTCAGAGTCTGCGATATATAAGAAAACGTTGCCCACGGGAAGGGAAGAAATTACAAGACAAAGCTTTGAGGAAAATTTGACAGAAGTGAATCTTACAAGCTCATTTACAAGTACAGTAGCTGCTGTCTCTTAGGCTAAATCTTGCATGTGCTTCATTGGACCGCCATAGCCAATGGAATCTCGGCGTCCGCACTCGAGAATTCTATGAATGCGAACGCTTTCCGTGTTTTATTTAGACGTACTTTGTCAATATTATGATTCAATTTATGATAACATGTACAGTCGTGGAAGGCCGACCGTCAAGATTTTAATCTGAGCAGAGAGACACACAACCATTGACCTATAGGGATTGCGTTGAGAGACTTGTTTACGAAGCAGTAAGACAAAAATTACTTGTGGCTCGAAAGGAAGGTAGCGAGATCTCGTTAGCTCAGACCTGCGGCATTTAGAGCCTTTCTTTGTTGCAAGTCGATAATGCCGGCATTAAAATTCACGACTCCAGCGTTGGGCAGCCGCAAGCGACATCAAAGCGTAGAGCACGCAACTTTTAATCAATGCTGAAACACAATTCCCTTCGATAAAGAGATATAGCGTTTCTACCACGTGCTAATCATTATAGATCCACGCTACCGCCGAATTCAAACCCAGCATCTTGTTTAGTGGAGGACATATCCTCGTCCCAAGGACTCATGGGCTTACTTAGTCAACTTTGCTTTGACGTCGTAGACTCACTTTATCGTGAAAATTAGCGTCTTGGACAAGACAACGACTTTTGTCACTTTACTTAGACGCATGCTGAGTTCATTTCAAGGTCCCCACCCACCATTGCAGAGAAAAAGATGATGTTACGGATCGTAGGTTGCATTACGACAGTAAACTGAAGTTCGTCGACCAGGCGGACTGGTACAGAGACACCGCTCTGCATGCACATCGACATCGTTAGAACTGGTGTTATGTGCGAGCAGAAAGAACATCATCTTGTCTTTTTGTCTAAAGTCTATATAAAAAGATTCCTTATTCCCAGACTTTTTATGTGGCGTAACTCCCATCAGTAGGGTTCATGCCGCGACTCAAGTGCACAAGGAGTAAATGACTGGGTGGAGTAATGTAATAGAAGTCATTGATTGCAAAACGAAATTCGATAAGTCACGTCTCCACCCTTGTTGTGTGGTTAATACTGTACTTCAGATGATGCTCGAACCATTACATGTATACTGTTACACATTGTGGTGATACCGCCAGCTAGTTTAATACACACTGAACTCCTTTGGTTCCGCTAAGTTTCTTCTCTTTCGACCAGTCTATACAGCATGTACTTTTGCTGAATACACAAATTTTAGGACTTGTATAGCCTTAACGAGTGATCTAAAGATACCCTTCGATGATATCCAGCTTACGCCATACTATATTGGGCCACATACTTGCAAGCCCGTGCGTCTCACACCGCACGCTCATGAGGGTCAGTAATTTCAATGCGGTCCGCCATGCTCCAAGGCCTTTCTTTGATCAGGTAAGTAGCCAAGACTGCAAAAAGTTGCTGGAACAGCATGCTAAGCTCATTCTAAAAAGGGCTCAATTCACCACTGCATGGGCATTGCGCAAGGGATTATGATGACCTTAAAGCGCAATACGACCTTTATCTGGTGATCGACGACGAGTCTATAGCCAAGCAAATCATTGCCAAAGGATCCACTACAGTCTCTCACCAAATTTGCTAAAGCTGTCTGTAGTGCAAGTAAAATGTAGATCGTTTTGTACATTTGTCTATAACGCGTAAAAAACGTTTGTCATCTTTAGACATTTCAAGCGTTAATTTCACTAATACGATTCGAGTACTTGTGTTGAGTTTATAATCCATTATTAATTGAACCGTTTCTTAGGAAGAACAATTTGCCGCATGGGTCTTATTCGAAGCCGAAGCCTTCATGCCACGTGCACGCATTGTTTTGATAGTTGCATTTCTGAAAACAACCACCTCGTCATGAGAAAAGTTTGGGAAACACGCGTGTATCATCCCACTGTAAATACACGTCGTACTGTTATGCCTCATCAAGATGGTTTCACGCCTAAGTGAAGACGCTGGTAATGCATCAAAAACGTCTGTGGCGTCAGAACAGTCCTGCTTAAGTTAGACCTCATTCGCTCTCAATGTGAGGACATCCCCTTTCATTGCCTGACAATTGAATTAAGAAGCAATCGTCCTTTTCATTAAGGATAATTATGTCCCAGCATAGTTTGCGAAGCACTGCGTACTTTTGGCGACCGACATCTGGCTGACCCACACAGAAATCGGGATGCTTTAGCGCCGACGATTTCAATGACACCACGCAGACATGCATTAGGTACCACAGCTCTGGGACAATCAGATCTTATTTTGGGCCTCAAAAAGAGCATTTGCTGCATTGCTCCGCGCGCAGTCGCTCAACGCGTTCCGCTAAGACCAACGGGTGTAGCTCTCTCTAACCAGATTTGAATTATGGCGTTTGGCCTCCCGTGACTAAGCGAGAGTACAACAAGGTGCCGAGCCCCTATTTGCCTGGTTTTGATAATAACTTGGCGTAATTTTATTAAAAAAAAACACTGAATGTATCCGCATCCTTAAGGGTAATTTAAGCGCATACGCCAAAATTCTTTGTGCTATAGTCTCTAGCAGCCCGATGAAACACGGACGAGGTTATGTTCATGAGACCGCATCTACTGTACCTGTAAATGAGCTCGCACAAATTTTGTTTTTTAGAATACTTTTTCTCTCTGATAGAAAAAATCACGTAACTTTAGTATTTTGTCTCGTACAAGTCGTAAAACACTAAGCCTCTCTGCGATTTACAATGTTGTCTGAATACCCCAACGATGCCGATTGTGTCCCGAACAGCCGCAAAGGGAATTGTTTCGCTCACTAGGTCAACGAAGATTGTATGATCTGTTTTACCTTCCGAGTAAACTTGCAGACCGAGCACAAAAATCATACTGATAGACAGACAGTAGCGAAAAAGCGCCGACAATGTTATGAATGGTGCGTTCGCATTTGACAAAAAAAACATCCGTTGCCGCATTTGGCATGTGTGCACATATACATTGATCAACTTATACAACTCGGGCTACCGATAGCAGGTATTTACCAAGCCGTTTCTTTTTTCTCGACTGAGATGACCGCAAGGCAGCATATCATGAGCTTACAATATTTAGAGCCATTATAATAAGAAAAAATATGTGGTGGGTCACATTGATTAGTGCTAAGCACAGCAGCTCGACTTCCATCGATTCTCGATGAAGCCTCGCGCGCTGCACAGATCATTCTTGTCTGAATGTACTCAAAGCTGACCGCTTTTTTGAAATTTTGGTTGAGCATGTCACCTGGTGGGCCACGAACAATACCTGCTTGGAACAAGCTGCTGTGACATGAACTAGCTAATTGTCTGGGGGACGTAGCAACGTATCATCAAAAGGATATTGCTTCTCCGGCCTCTTTTTACCTTTTAGTAATAAATCGCAAAAAAAAGTCTAAGTAAGACGATATTTTGTGCAAAGTGAGGTGCTGTGTTGCGGTACGTAGCGAGCATGATTTTCATCGATCCCAAATCGCTTAATGACTCGCAGGTTAGCGTGGACCTAGCGAGGGTATGCTGTGTCGCAAGTAGATCTTTGTCAAAACCTGGGCAATTTGTTTTACAAGTCTTAACCTTTTAATTTCTGAGCTTGATCATTCGATCTCGCCAGTCAGCGTATGCTGTAGCAACGAGCGACTCGATGGCAAAATTTGACGATCGGCAGTCACCACTGAGCAAAAAATCTGGATCTATAAAAGATCAGATTGGTAAAGTGAAAAACCTTGTGATTTCTTTTTTGATTTAAGCATTCCTAACTTTTATCTATCTCCTGTCAAAGGTTTCGGACAATGGCCTTGTCACGTGTGTGTTTTTCGTACTCTACTTGTATCGGTAACCAGCGACACTCGACCCCTTTTTAAAGGTTTTGAGCTTCATAAAACCGGCCATTTTTAAAGCTAACAAACTATAAAGATAGTTGGCATAAAGCTCATTCGCGCGCACACCCCTGGGCACTGCTACCTCGTGAACAGTATGATTCTTCAAGTTTGTATTCCCTTGCTCTACTCGACTTCAGTTTGAAATTGTCTTGGGTGTATACACCTTGTAAAATGTAAGCAAATGTTTGACCAAATGATCAAGCGTTGCAGGCACGTCTAAAGCCTCGAGAGTTTGACCAGCAATTCTATAGAAATTCGATTGGGGTGCTTACCATATTACCGGTGTGTCACTCTCTCGCGAAAAGGGTCCGTTATGTGCGCTAACTAAATCGAAGGCTTTGCACATTGATTATCCTCGTCATGTTGTTTGTTACACACCCTTTCTACGATTTTACGTCTATTCTGGGAGTTAATCGTATAATAAGTTTTAAAAGAATCTGTTCTTCCGGACCATTGTTGCCTGAAGTGCATACAGTAATGCGTAAGTGGTATCACATCGATCCTTTGGCAAAGAGCACTGTCGTATCGCACGAACTCTATCGGGTGGTGACGTCAAGTCGGGTTTTCAACGTACCTTTTTTTACTCCGGGTAATCGGATCCTATGTTTTTTTAGATCGAAAAAGTTCTCCGTACGTTGAGTCTTCTAAGACCGCTTCATCGAATAGTGATGAGAAGAAGACCTTTGTCATGTCGAATGACCACTGCCTCGGCCATGTTGTCGGTTTTATAAGCCTCTTCGAGCTCCGCCAAAGACATCTCCTTCGCCTTGATAGAGCGTCAGCTGATCCAGGCTAATGTTGTACCGGTATATTGCGATAAGGTTACACAACCAAATGGCATCGCCACGTTCAAATATGTCTTCCTCAGACCCTCACAAATCAAGACAAGACATGTTAAGCTATTTATTATGCGCCATATGTTGGCGCCTTCTTTTAAAAAGGATCTACGATATTGCCGAGTCGACCCGTACTGTTCGCGTCGACATGATTGCGTCTACATTTACTTTGATGTCTGGCAAAGGCTGTAGTCAATCATTGTCATCGCTTGGCGAAACTTGCGTCGCTTCAAGTGCATAAGAAGGGTAACGCACCGATCGTCTTGATCTATGGTGGACCATGTTACCCCGAACGTACAGCGTAAGCTGTCCGAGAAACTACTAGCTTTACTCTATGAGTGTTGCTCATGCTTTTTCAAATGCATCGATAGTGCTCGCCCTTAAACATTGAGGTGATAGCCAATGATAGCGTTCTCGAGTCTATCTTCATGGAGCAAGCAAAACTAAGTAGGAAATGTTTAATTACACTCACAGCCATCGATTTTTTTTTATGTTCGACCGTGGTTTGGAAAAAAAAGTATCGTCCACAATAGCGCGCGAGTGTTGTGTCGTACAATCACCGCATAGTGAATCACGTGAGTTCCGTATTTGCTAAGCACCGACCGTTATATTCCTGGTACATGTCTTGGCACTTGTACTCTACGCCGTCTTTTTAACATTTGTACTCGACACCGTCATTGTCACTCATGATATTTCAAATCCTAAAACGCTGACCTACTCGGTCTAGTGCTCACCACAGCAGAGACTCAACTTTAAACACAGGTAGGTTCGAGGTGCTCCCAACCTCAGCTATAACAAACAGCAAGTGCAAGGCACTATCACCAAAAAACTTTCCGGATGGATTAACCGAGATGCTAAATACAATGACCCTCGCTCCTGCCGCTAAGGGAACAGTGTAAATGTCACATTTGCGTGCTTGCAGAGTCTTAGCATATAGCTCAATTTTTTCGACAGTGGAGAGTCGTGAGTAGTAATTGACATCTTGGAGTTGATGAAGTCAATCGACAGAGCGGAGCTCTTTCCTAGCAGACAACCCACGCATTCCATTTTCCCGTGATATAGTTGACCCGATGGTTTTGGTTTGTTAAGCCTTGGTAGACTTGATACCCTAAGAGCAAATGGCGAGTAGAAAGCATCGACGGATGACCATCTATTGTCCCTCAAGTGGGCGTTGACCTTCACAATTAAGGACTACATTTACGTACTTCACCACAAAATTGCTATATATATACTCACTTTTCTTCGCAATACTATCTGTGGCTCACCGCAGGCCGAGGCAAGAATAGAGGACTTCATGCCTTTAAAAAAATGAACTTGATTCTATAAATTTTACTCATACTCTATGTGGTGTTCTACTTAGACCTCAGCCACGATACATATTCTAACGCATCTCGTTAACAGATGCATGCAGCTTTCAATAGAACACCTTTAAACCCATGATTGACATGAACCTAATATTGTCAAAGGAAAGTTGGGCGCTGCCGCGGCAGGAACCACCTCAAACTGAATCAAACCTACTTTCTGGATGAACATAACAAAAATTGTTTTATCACGATGTTCAGATATATTCTGTTTTTTACTTCCAAGAAAGGCTCTATGTATTATATACCTAGAAACAATCGATCAAATTTTTGAGTGCAAGTTACTGGAACAGAATAATCTCTAATCTTTGTAAAGAACGCTTGTTTGCGACTTCTGTGCCTCCTTATTCGATCGGCATGAAAGCTTCAATGTTAACAGCTCTCCTGTTTAACCATTAGCGAAGGCAGCACTTGCTTGCAAACTGTGGCAATTGCGTCCAGCTTTTCACGTGCCGCATTGTCGGAAAGTTGGACGACGGTAGCATGGAGAGTACCCACGTCCACTGACGCGCGTAAAGTTGTGACGCTAAGCAGCACTTCCAGTAATTTAAGCGTCACAATGACAAGATCCACATCTTCTTCGTAAAGCGGCCATCGAGCTAGCGGTTCAACAAGCGTTTGAGTGACTATGCGCGAATTTGCCACGCAATACGATGCCACATGCTCACGAAGCTTTTGATCAGTCTGAATCAAATCGTGCAAAATCAATAACGAGTGCACATTTTCCAAAGACACGACTGGGTCGAGTAAAAAGCTGATGAAATCACTGATCCACGGATGAGCTTCAACCTGCAATCGATCGATAAAACTTGAATTTTATTGTTCCATTACCCGATACAATCGAACTCACGTACCCGAAAGTCGTCACTTTGAGCGCATCCAACGAGAACCGTGGCAACAGCTTCTGTCCGAAGACGCAAAAACTTTCCCCACTGTGACCCATTCAGCATTGCCGGCAATAAAGGCAGCACGAGTTCATTCGCCAGTGGGTACATCGCTTCCCGACACGCTGCTGCAACACGCGTGAGACCTGACACAATTCGATTGCTCGTGGACTGGGAGTACCGATCCAGTTGCTTGATCGCTTGGCAAAGGGTCACGACAGCAAGCTGACGTCCCAATGCGTATTCACTTTGAGCTTCTGGAATCGAAGACGCACGCAATATTGCCAAAACATCGCCGTACACGCGTGGATCAGCAAGGGTGCCAGCAATATTATGCAGAAAGTCGACCTGAAGTAAAAGTAAATTAGCTGCATCCGGGTGGTGTAGCCAGGCAAGAAAAGCCTCTACGAGCGTGTGGCGAATCGAAGAACATGCTGCCTTTGCACTGCGTCGCTCGGTGGAGTGTTTTTTGGGAAACAAAGCCAAGGCAACCTGTTCAACACGCACAAGTGAAGCGTTAGTTGTAATTGATATATCCATTTAGCTCATTATTGCGCACCTCGAGCCGAGACATAATTGTACCCATGACTGTAAAAGCTTCTTCGAGCGTGGAAGCAGCAAGATGCTGCTGTGTCAAGCAAATGTCACGAATTGACTCGAGCAAAGCGTTGACGAACTCAAAATCAACAAGTGTCGTCAACTTCGCTTTGTCTAATCTACACGGGCAAATCAAGGACAATCAGTACAGCATAGTTAATATCCAAGTCACTTCACGTACGCATTGGTGAGTTCAAGAAGAGGGGTATGAAGTGACAGCGCAGTGTTTACCACAATCTCCACGGGAGCGTCACTTGCAATGACGCGATAAATGACAGCCAATGCCTGAGCAGCAACCATTCGCCGCGTATCGATATCCAACCACGCACAAAGCACCTTGCAGCATTCCTGCACCAGTATTTTCAAAGCTGCGAATGTCGTTCGTTTCGCTTCATCTTCGTCCACCGTTTTGGCCTTATTTGTCGACAAATTAATGGCAGTCTCATACGATTGTTTCGTTTCATCGCCTTCCATTTCTTCGACAAATGTCGGCAGGGACAACAACGCAAATGCATTACGTGTCGTAGATGGAAACTCGGCTTCTAAAAGCACAGCAATTGTGGCAGCCAACTCGACTTTAACTCCATCAGCGACTTGTGATTCCAAGTCGTCAGCATTGACTTTTGTCACAAGCTGCAACAAGTGAGTCAATCCTTCTGTCAGAATAAGGGCTTGTGTAGCCACGTGTGTTTGCAATGCTACAGCCACAATCTCGCACGTAGGTCGTAAGAGCGCATTCATTCTTTGTGCCAGGTGTTCTGTGCCAACACTTTTGTCGTGAAAAAGCAAAAGGAGCCACTGCAATAGCTTTGAAACGTCACACGCTGGTACTTGATCACTGAATGACTCGAGAATTCGTGTCGACCCCATCAATGCCACGGCTTTCAGTCCGTAATGACTCTTGTGCGTCCATACTGGATATTGCAGTACCTTGTCAAACGCATTGCGGTAGCGCTGCAGTATTGGCGTCATGGCTTGTTTTTCAGTCACATAGCGAATAGTCTACATAAAGATTCGAGATGAGTGTGGGGTCATTGTACCAATCCTGCAAACAGTCGTGTACCAATGACGCTGCGGACAGCAAAGTACCCAACTCGACTTCATGGTCGTGAGACAGAGGCTGGTCATCGGGTGGCAACGGTAAAAACTCGTCAATAGCATCGTCCAACTCCTCAATCACTTGTTGCACGAAAATGAGTGTGGCATCTACACCGATACTCGTGGAGTGCACACACTCTTGTACGTACGCTAAACGATGAATTGCAAATAGTAAATGCAAAGGCAGTCTTGTTGAATCAAAGGATGGCAAACGTACACGCAACGCCTCCTGATTGAGGATCTAATAAGGCGCGCGCTAGGTCGCGCTGCACGCGGCGCATGTTGGTAGTAATACCGGTAGCCAGGTACCGGTACAATGAGCGTGTTGGTCGTGCCAATAAATTTCAAAGGGAATTTACGCCAGCCATTATTTTACTGTCGCCAAGTTATCTCTCCTTTAAAGAACGCAATTCTGTGGTCATCGGCAATGAAAGCTTGACAATAAGCACGCAGGCACCCTCAGTGCCGTTTAATTGGTACCGCATCCACCACCGTGATTCGGTCCGCTTCTGCTAAACCTGACTTGTCGGCTGATTGCAACTACTTCAAAGTGTCAGACAGTACTGCTGTAAAAAGTGTGTGTACCTTAAATCTTAGGGTACAAATCTGCCTTCAAAGGGCTGACGACATCGCCGAGTTGTGCGTAGTGTTCGATTTAATAGCCTGTCAGTGAGATGATGCTGTGCACGAGGTGGACACGGCAAGGCACGAATCAGCATGAAGGTGCAATGGCAAGCATTCCCTCGAGCGAAAAAAAACCTTCGTAATAACCTTTCTCGGTGGCTGATTTTTTTAGAGCCGGCCTGCATCACCTCATTGCTGCATGCAACTGTCTTGTCAAAGGCTTGATCCAACGCTTCGTGGGTCTGCGCAAAGGAATAAAAAGGACAGATAAAAACCACCCGCGTTACGTGCCTGGCATCTTGGCGCCCTTACTGCCGACTTTGCGCTCACGATGGATCGACTGTAATGAAGGTTCAAATTCTACAAGGCGGCTATCGAAGAACGAGGCGGGGAACGAATGTCCGTGCACATTTGCTGCGCTGTCTTCTTTTTGCCTATTTTTTTACCTCATCTGTGTCTTTCTGCGTCGTCCCTTCCGCGAGGTCTTATACTTGAGCATCAAGTGCGAGTATCACGGTCGAAATGGAACTCTTGTGCAGTTGCCGCACTCTAACGTTTCCAATAAATTCGAAGACCACTTCCTGCCTTGTCTGCCGCTTGATTCTCTGGCTCACTTTCCCTCCACCTCCTGTCAGCTGACGCCAACTGCGAGGTGTCGCTTGGGGGTGCAACCCATTTTCCATCTCTGCCGAGGAATACAGCACCAGTGTCAATTCCGAGCGCCGATAGTGACAGGACAATAAAAAAAAACTGCGTGAAATTAAAACTTTTCCTGCGCGATGGTACTTTCTTGTACTTTACGCCGCGCGTCTGACTTCCAGCCTTTCCATCTGGATCACTTCCCATCGATTTTCCTTAAAACGTCGAGAATCATCACGACAGACCCCTGTCTTCCACGTCGTTTGTTCTCCGACATTCCGTTGCTGCGTGTGAGCACGCCTTGCAGTTGTTGTGATCTCGTCGTTTTGTCAAACGCTGACTATCTATCGTCCCAACCTTTCGAACTCGACGTTTTCAAATCGGCGATGTAGCCAACTTATAGAAATGTGTAAAAAGTGGGCAGTACTCAACAAAAACAAGAACAAAACGGGATAATAGATCATGTCTCGACGCAGCATCGATTCGAGAGGGGGACCGACTCACCATCACATTTAAACGAAGCTCAAAGCAGTTAGTGAAACATGACGTCGGGAGGCGGCACGAAACTTGCCGGAGAAGCCACTGAGCTCCACCCACTGCGGATCCGTGTCATGACCCACGCGTCCCCGGAGCCAGACAGCTTGGACACTCCGGACGACACCGCTGGACGTCGGCGACCACGGCGCGAAGAGGCTGCATTGTTTCTAGAAAAGACGTATGAACTCTTGGAGCGCTGTCCACCCGAAGTCGCGAGCTGGACGAATCGAGGCGATAGCTTTGTCGTGAAACAGCCTGCCGCCTTTGCTGAGCACGTGATCCCGACGTACTTTAAACACCGCAAGTTTAGCTCGTTTGTGCGGCAACTGAATCTCTATGGCTTTCGAAAAGTGCGCGCGACGTCAGCATCGGCTCTGGTCGACGATGCCGAGACGGGGGCGGAAGAAGATGCGAGTCCAAAGGACTGGTGGGAGTTTCGACACGAACGGTTCGTCAGAGGCCGAAGAGATTTGCTCTGTGAAATCAGAAGACGCTCGCCTAGCGATGCAAGAGTGTTTACGCCACTGGGCGCTGGGACTCCCGTGGAACGCGTCGAGTTTGAAGAGCTGCGTCTTGAAGTCAACGGCTTACGAGATGAAATGCAAAAGATGCAGCGCACGAACGAGCATCTTATGGGTTTACTGCACAACCTACTACAGCGAATGAGCAGACCTGAGACGGAAGGCGGCGTCAGCACGAGCCGACACGAGTACAGTCAGACGCCAAGCTTTGGCACGTCGCCGTCGGTAGCTCAAAGTCAACATAGACCGCTTCCATCCATTACGTTGCCGAGTCCAACCGCTGGCGCCAGCCTCAGTGGACCTCAACAAGCCTTACTTCAACTTCGTCAGGGACTGCAGCCTCCGAGTACCCCGCGGGATATCTTGACACCACGGACCCCTGGTACAGGTACCTTTCAATTACGCCCCGTCCAGTCGCTGATGGTAAAGCTGAGTCCCGGTAGCCGTCCAAGTTCGAGTCCGCGCCCATCGCATACGTACGTCCGTACTCCTTCGTTTAGCCAACAACAGCAAGGGCAGCTCAAACACAATCAGCAGCGCTGGTTCCAGACAAAACCTTCTCCCAAAGCCCACCAGTCGCCGCTCAAGCGATTGCGCCTCGACTCGACGACTCCAGTGTCAGAATCGCACACTGGCTTTGGTCTCCCCTCTCCAGAAGACGTTGCAGTGCATGAATTGAGTCGAATGGCCTCCGAGATTCGCACAGAGCTGCTCGCTTGCATAACGGCGCGTGTGACGGGCTTTTTGCGCGTGCACCGCGAGCAGACCGACTTGACGCGTGACACTGATGCCGAAGCGGTGGCTAAAGCTGTTGGCTCGGACATTCGTCAGAAACTCGCGCTCTTGCAAGCATCCACGAGCACGTCGGACCCCATGCTCTTGGATGTCGAAACTACGTGCATGTATCGCGTGGAAATTCTCAAATTTATCTCTCGCGAGTTGCCACGCGCTGTCCAAGATGCTGTGGACAAGCGATTTCCAGCTTCCGAACGGATGAAACAGCGGTCAGCTAAAGACCGCTCTCTGCTTGCGTTGCTCGTGCAAAAGGCGCAAAAGGCACTGGAATGTCAGATGCACATGGAGACTGCCCAGTGAGGACCGAAGGAGATATAGTAATTTTAATATTTTGGGGTGAACTTTCGAGGGGGTTTGTACTACTTGTTAGAATAGTAGTCGATCTGTTAAAATAGTAGTTGCGACAGTGCTGGATCATCTTGCAACGCACGTGCTACTTGTGGCATTGAGACGCAGGAAGAAAGCTTGGATGTCCAAAAGGCACGAGCTGACATGGGAGCAGGACGAGCATCTCGATCGCCACATTTGGGGCCTCGTGGCCGTACGAGCGCATAGCAGTTGAGCGACATGAGATGCGTCTGCAATTCTTTGCGTGACAAGCATGGGATCCACGACGTTTGTGGCTGTTTACTCAAACGTACAAGCTCTTCGGTGACTTGGTTCATATCACAGTGCCGTTGAGATGGCTTGCTGTTGCTTGTGTCGCTGCCTGGAGCGAGTGCTGTGATTACATAAAGCAACACTTTGGCTTGTCTGGGTAGCTGTTTGATTTGGTGAACAGTTGGTGACGATAGTATTGTCGTTGTACACTGGAACACGTCTTGCATTAGAATCTTTGCTTGGGTGGCCTCTATTGCGCTTTTGTCTGTCGTGCTAGAGCGTTGAAGCGCGTACCGAGCCGATTGCTGAAGCAAAGTGATGGCTAGACGAACGTCGCCATCGCGAGCTGCCACTTTTCTCGCAATAAACTCCATTGCACGAGGGTCAATGCTGTCTGTTACTTCTAGAGCATCTGCGCTTGACGAGGGTGCACTTTGCATATAGTTATGCATAATCAGGAGTAGATCCTGATGCGTATACGAGCCGAAAATGACTCGAGGAACTTGTGAGTCAGTAACTCCATTGATTCGAGACACTTGCTCATACATGTCAACACCGTTCATTATGGCTAAAAACTTGACATCATGAGGTGCAATAGCCGCCCAGCGCACATAGAAACGAAGCAATTCTTGTACTGTCGGTTGCATACGCGCCGGAAGACTTAACAGTTGATCCACTTCGTCCAGCACCACGGCAATCGAGGTATATTTGCACTTTCGATAACAAATTTGCACTGCTATGAACTCGTCCATTGCAAACGGGTCCAATTGATCGGGCACGATCCAATTTGTAGACATTTTCACTAGTTGCGCCACTGCAGTGTACAGAGCTGCTGGGTCTGTGAATGTGCTGCAGTTGAGCTTCACTGCGGGTTTTGTACTTTTCACAACACGTTTTTGTCTCGACTCCGAGCCAATTGCCACTGCTTCAAAACCTTCCTCGATCAGTACTTTATTCACTGATGAAGTCTTGCCCGTTCCCGGGGGTCCAATGATAAATAGACATGAGCCATGCTCTGCTTGACCTTTGAGCACGTCACGAAGAATTTCAAGTTCCTTGAGACGTCCAACGATTCGATTATTGTGGCAAGCCATTTGCCCCGAGCAAATGCGTTGTAGTTTCGCCTGAGGAGCTCCATCCAAGTCTGGAATCTCAGGGTTTATATACTGCAGCGTTCTGCGCAATCCGTTTGGTTTGTTGACGCTCGTCTTGGATTCTATGGTTTTCCTCAAACTTTCGATAGCACTAAGGGTAGGATTTGGCGACTTGTGGACGTTTGGAGTCAGCAGCAATGGGGACGAGACGTCCTCTATTTTACGCTTCTTTAAGACAGGCGGCGGCCTTGGTGATGCAGACGTAGAGACCGCAGTCGCCTTTAGCGCACGTAGACGACGTTGCAGCTGCTGCGCCAGCTCTGGCATTGATTTGCGCTTTTGAGCCCGCGTACGCATCTTGAATGGTTGCTGCAAGGTACTGTCAAACGTCGACCAACGATAAAATGGCGCGAAAGTGTGTAGCTACTTATGTAGCTTACGTGAAAGATTCGCAATTGCATTAAAAATTCTGCACTACTAATCGCACGGGAGCTTGGAAAAGGTTGGGGTGGCGCCCTCCTTCCAAGCGCGGGGGCTAAATGCTCGTGCGCTTCGGGCAGGTGCTCTCGGGCATCTGCAGGTCTCTAACGACTCTCACCCTCGACGCGACGGTCTCCAGCACCAGGGCGTCACCTGGGCTCTTACCAAGTCAGAGCTAGCGAAATAATGGAAGACCCTCACGACCTCGCTGCTGGCTGCACTGCCCGGTGAACGAGACCCGACGTATGCGGACACCACTCTACGCCGTGGACTAGCCAGACTGAGCCTAGCACGTGCATAACTTGGCAACGCGATAACGTAATACATTACATTAATCGCACTTGGTACATGAATATCATTTTTTTAAGATTTGTTCTCTAAGAAAGACATCTTAAGTTTTGCGCATCAAACCTACAATACAATGTAATTATATGTTAGAAAAGGGTTTCATGTAAATAAATACTATTATCTTAAGCTTTTATCTCAGTGTCTTAAGACTTTTGAGATATCGTTTTCTCGACGCCTCTGGAAGTGTTGATAATATTCAAGGGAAAATTGCAAAATGTGATACAAATCGAAAGTTCTCGCACAAGTTGAGACAAATGTTCAAAACAATTCAGAAAATGAGCAGTGTCTGATCTTTCATGTAAAATACGAGTTTTGGCTCACATGGCTGCAAAGTGATGGCTACAAAGAGTGTCTAGCTCACAGTCGATACAGCCGGTGCCCTAGAACTGTGAAAGCGACCAGCCAGCTTTCAGTGTGAACAGATTGACCACCAGTATGCTAAGTATTAGAAGTCGAGTGCCCTTCTGATAGTGGTTCGATGAGTGCACTGACGTGTCAGTGCATTGTGTCCACAACCAAATATCACAGCGGCCCAGGCATACTGAGGGATGTCGTATCACAGAGTAAGAATGAACACTTTTATTGTAAGTCTGCTTGATTGCACAACTCCACAAAGAGTAATGGAGAGTGCGCACGACATGTTGTCTTGTTGTGTCCGTCTGCCTACCGCATCTGGTACATTTGTAGAGTCTGCGACCTAAACTCTCACCTTGAGACCGAATGCGTCTCTTCTTTGGACGCCCAGCCTGTCGAACAAAACCTCAGGTAGGACACCAGAATCTGGGTGCAGAGCTCGGTCCTCAGGAATTTCGAGAGTCCCCATCCCTGACTGGTAGCAGATCACCGTGTAACATGACTCTTAGTGGAGTTGTGCAATCATGCAGACTTACAACAAAAAAGCACATTCTTACTTTGTGATACGACATCCCTCAGTATGCCTGGGCCGCTGTGATATTTGGTTTTGAACACGATGCACTGACACGTCAGTGCACTCATCGAACCGCTATCAGGGGGCACCCGACTTCTAATACTTAGCATACTGGTGGTCAATCTGTTCACACTGAAAGCTGGCTGGTCGCTTTCACAGTTCTAGGGCACCGGCTGTATCGACTGTGAGCTAGACACTCTTTGTAGCCATCACTTTGCAGCCATGTGAGCCAAAACTCGTATTTTACATGAAAGATCAGACACTGCTCATTTTCTGAATTGTTTTGAACATTTGTCTCACCTTATGCGAGAACGTTCGATTTGTATCACGCTTTGCAATTTTCCCAATTATAATCTATGTACTCTAATGTATTTACTACGAGAATTATTTTGAAGAAAATAATATATGAATAAATTAAGACCAAGAAACAAAATATACTTCGAAATAATAAAAGCATCCATAAGTGCGGACGCTTTTCGATTATGCTAGCAATAACCGTAGCTATAGACATATTAAAAAAGAAATTTTCAAATATCATTTTATCGTGATAAGTCTTCTATTTGGCTAGCGTTTTCATTTAGGTAACTTTGCTTCCCGCCATTTTGTCGCGTGTGTGCTAAGAATCAAGCCTCCAGAACAAATCTTCAACTTGCTTACACATTGCGGAGTGCCGAAATCAGCAAACCGCTTTGTTTTTCTTTCTCTTCTCGTTAAACTTATGGTGGTGCTAATAAACGCGAGACTATTCCATTTGCGTGTACCCTGCTGAGGAAAGAAAGCGGACGCATCTTCAGCAAGCTTGCCGACAATTTATTTGTATAAAAATGTACTTGTCTACCACTGAATTCGGCAAGTGACCGTAGTTTTGTCTTCTTTGGGCAAAATGGGCAAAGTGGCTCATTAATGGCCGTCCGGACGTGGTCGAATTGTTCAGGGTATCAGCACTGCTCCTTGACAGTTTTGTAAGATAAAATGCACAATCGGAGTAATTTGATTCCGATCGATTTTCTAGTGCTTGGCACTAGGCTAGACTTATCTACAGCACGCTATCAGGAGACGATGGAAGGAAAAGAAAAAATAATTACGCCGTCGGAAACGCATTGTGCAAAGTATGCGATGATGCGTCGAGACGCTGAAGCAGCATGCTTACACTTAATGGGGTTGCAATAAGCATGTTGCTCAGCAAGAATTTGAGTCGGTGGCAAACTTTGCACATGTGTCGACCCGCTTGTACAGCTTGGGCTACCATACCTCTTGTCCCAAGCGTGGTGACCATCAAGCAACCAAGAAAATAATAAAGCACACCATCTTTCAAACAACCACGTTTATAATGCACTATATGCGAAGGAATACCTTTAACAGTCCTGTAATACAGCAGTTCAGCATATTTCAAGAGTCGATGATGCCACTTAACATCGAGATCAATTTCTTTTTAAGCCCTTCAGCTCAATAGTTGTTTGAGCTTAAGCAGAGCAGCGCACGCGTCATCCGCCATGAAGTATATTTGATATAGACAAGGTCATAGCTGTGCCACGAGCTAGCTATAATCGTGTCGATGCAATTATACATCAGCCAAAACTTTATCTCTACTACTTAAACTTTACCTCAAGCTGTGCCCCACCCAAAAAGAAGACCACTGAGCTAACCTCTGCAAGAGCAATTGCACCCAAAGATGTCAGCTTATAGCATTGTGATGCCGTTGGCGAATGCTGACGGGTCACAGATGATCAATTTTAATCAAGCCAGG
This sequence comes from Plasmopara viticola, assembly GCA_001695595.3. NCBI lineage: Eukaryota > Oomycota > Peronosporomycetes > Peronosporales > Peronosporaceae > Plasmopara > Plasmopara viticola. Next base: position 425,080 of record MBPM02000072.1, read on the forward strand.
TTTGAATTGGCGCCGGTAACAAGCAATTTTTGACTTGTCAACTGTCTATCGGTGTTGAGTCTTTTATAAGCTTTATGTGTTCTTCTAAAAATGAAGTGACCTCGCCACTTTTTTGTGATTTGAATGTAACTTATAGGGCAGGTCAAATGACTTTTCTAGAACTTTTTCATTCGATAAATTTGGCTCACTCACGATGGCCTTTAATTTTAGGAAGCTCTTTTAGCGGCATTATTTTGCAATAAAGCATAAAAATAATGAATCTGTTCGGCGCTAAAGATGCCTTCATGAGTACTAAATTTGTATGCGCTAATGCAGTTTAAAACTGGTTGAAAGTTTACATTGAGCTTTTTACGTATGGCTGCCCGTGCTCAGTAAGGCTATGGACAAAACTTTCTTCGAAGTATGTGTGTAAGTAGGCTTTGTGGGTGCAAAACAATTGCGTCATTCGACGCCTAGACGTCACAGACGTGTTGAAGAGCCTCTCGAGCATGACTTGCTACCCTCAAAGTACACCGCTTGAAGCACTGACCAAATGTCACGTTTTTAAAAAAAGTCAAAGAGATTTGCTGATTAAATCGAGTGCGCACGTCCTGCCATGGTGCTTGTGCTTAAACAAAACTGTACCCGACATTTTATACAACTTTAGCTTCCGGCAAAAAAATTGGCGTCGATTTGTTTTAGCTTATCATGACATTATTCTTTAAGAAATAGGCGTCGAGTCAAGCGACTTGCTCGGGATCGGTGCGACTACAGGCTCGAGGCTTAAGAGTTGGTGTGACAATACTTGATAATATAGTGAGCTGCGGATTGTAATTCATGGCCTCGCAAAAAAAACGAGGCCATCGGCACTGCATTTCATCATCATTTAAGTTGCAGCCGCCAGACGTTGGTTGCAAGTGGCACATATAGCAACGAGCGCAAAGTACGCCACATGACCATGTCCTCTACGCCTCTGTTGGGTAAAAAGCATGGTGCAGTTTCGTGCTCTGTCGGGTCAAACTTCAGATCTCGTGAAATGGTGGGATTCCGGGAGCTTACGAATATTTGAGGTCTCAATTCGATATAATTTATCTAAAGCCGTGAAATTAGGTGATCAGCACTTGCGTCTGACGTAGACTAACAATGTACTAGGTGCGATTGGCAGGATAGCTATGGTCTTAACATGATTTTTGGTGTCTGAAATACAAATGAAAATTTGAAATCTATACGGACTCAAAATATTTCTAGTGGGGAAGAGGGAAGAAAACACCTTTTATTGCAAACCACCTCGCATTTCAAGGAATCAGGGGTTTATCAATAAATCTAACTTGAATAAAATTTTATAGAAATATAAGCTTTTTAAAGGCGTGCTATTGATAATAATTTGAGATCATAGAGCCAGTCAGATAACAAACCGCAACTTATTAATGCTCTTCGTCTAAAATTAAGGTCATAGATCTTTTTCTAAGCAATAAGCGACGGGCAGTTCCGCTACAGACTAAGCAATAGTTTAGACGTAAGCTAGCTTGTTATATTGAGGACACAGTAACGCAACACCCGGAGAATCAAATTATATATTTTTAACATATGCTCCATACATTTTTGCTCACTGAATGGTGTGCACATCAATAAATTACCATTTTCCAGAAGTCGAAATACGGTATATAGCAAATTTTGTGAAGCAATGATTGATGGCTTGCATAACATCCCAAGCGCAGTGGTAAGCTCTCGCTTATACTATCACCAAATGCAAAAAAAATCAAGCCTTGTTCGTCGGTACATTTGCCAATTCATTCGCAGTGGTTGAGTATCGTACTACCTTGGCATACAGCGAGTGCAGTCTTTTACGAGCAGTGCTCAGTGGCTTACGCGTCACTCCACGCACATTAGCAGGGAAGGCCGCCATTGACGACTTAGTCGAAAGTGATTAAGCTCGCAGCCAGTACTGCCTTCAGTGAGCACCGCTCAGTTGTTAAGGCACCGCTTCGCGAACATTAGAAGAATATCTCACATACTGATTTGTCATGATGCCAACCATGATTTCCTCGGCATTCGTCAAGCATTTCTCAGTAGTTGACGTGTCTTTCACGTGCGCCAATGGGGTGTCGGCCGTATGGCATCGTCTCTACGTCAGCTTTGTCTTATACAATATGCAGCATACTTGTGGTATTGCCATTAATTCTCACTCTACGATTCAGCCTCTAGTCTTCGCTACCGCTAGTGCCGATGGACTCGAACTTGACACTATCAAGAACACTCTTTAGTGTCCTCGCCAAGACCACATATGATTGCTAGCAGTGTTAGTTTATGGCTTTCCTAAGCTCAACAGAAGCGGACCTAGTAGCGGATATGGCCTTTAGCGTCTAAGCAACCCAGGGTTTGCTCCCACACCATCTTAAAATACAATCATACTTTACATCAAGGCCCTGAACCTAACAGAGACGCTAACAATCTAAGGTTCTAACACCTTTACGCTTCTGTCTTAAAACGAGCAGTGACAACATTGCTTCAATTTTCTTGTCGAGCCTCACCGTATGACTGATTCCTCTGAAAGTAGAATATCAAGCATAATTGTCCGACACTCAAAGTGACCCACAAATTAAAGGCCATCGGATCGAAATCGACAAATGCTGACAATCTCTGGTGCGTGCTGTGTGAAGCCATGTTGCTTCGTTTTTGTGCTACTGTGACTGGCTAAGCGGCCAATCGATGCGTGAAAGTCCTAAAACGATCTGCTTGAATGGGCTTGAAAAAAAATGTCTACAGAAATTCAAAATTTTGTATGGTTGTGTCAACGATAATTATCCAAAGTTTGAAATTTGACTTTGTTAATTGATGCTTTTTGAGACTTACCATGGCGATTTTTCAGTGTATCGCTTCAAGCCTACTAGATCTTACCGTTCTTCCCACCATACTTCACTTTTGGCCAACCATGGGAACTCGATCTTCTAAATTTAAAATGCTCGACCGTGGCACAGTCCATTCACAGAAGGCAGGTATATAGAAGCGTGCTGGTCAACAGCTCGAAAGCCTCATCCCTCATCCAAAGCATAGCTGCACTCTATAGAGAGCGGGGATGACTATGTAAATTGACAAAGTTAGTCTTGGAATCAAGTACTGCATTTAAACCTTATTGAAAACTATTGGAGAACAATTTAGATCACCTTTTTAAATCGGTTCTAGTGCAATCGAATCATCTAGTGCCCGTTCCTAGTCCTTTGAGAAAGATTTTAAGCATTCTCTGCCAAAAAACCCTTTGACATTCAGATCCCGTCCACAAGTTGCTTCTTACCCTAGCAGGCGGAGAGAAAGAGCGATCTTAATCAGTACGCATACTTGGGCGACAGAAAGACTCAAGTCAGCTAAAGCTTTAATTCACCCCGATTAGACAGCATCACTTCGTTTAAGGCATTGCACACTCGTTTGCTTTGCGTGCTTTAAGAACAGCCAGAGCCGCTCTCGGCTGCTTCGTTCAAATTAAAAAAAAACATGATCTGAGAACTCTACTATCGGGGGCAGAAAAATCTTTACAAAATTCCTTCTGCAGATCTTCACGCTCACCGAGAGCAGCTAGAACACGGATATAGATACTGCTTTAGAAGCTAGTGGTACCGACGCAATCAATTTTGGTAATGCTGAAGTGCTGTTATATTCATGAAAAGCTAAAGCACCTATTGAATGTGCATTGTTTGCGTCGGGCCCTTGAACAATTTAGATGTTGCAGCCCAGCAGATAGACCAGCGCGTTCGGTCGGCATTAATGCAAGTGAGTGAGCTGTTTTATTGTCTCGTAGAATTAGGGTTTAGAACTCAGGTTTAGATTAAAAACATGTGCAGCCAGGTGCAGCGGGTTTGCTGCCAAGAGATAGTGTAAGTTTACATACCCGACCTTCGTTTTATATTTCAAAGCAATAAAGGTTGCAGATCGCTTTCCGCCTGACTTAAAGAGTAAGTATTATTAATACACAACAACGAATACAGCTATTACCGTTACAAATATGGAAGAACTGCGATTGTTTTCTTTTGTATGTTGAACGTATATCTCCGCTAACGCTAGTGCCGATGGACTCGAACTTGACACTATAAAAAACACTCTTTAGTGTCCTCGCCAAGACCACATATGATTGCTAGCAGTGTTAGTTTATGGCTTTCCTAAGCTCTCATAAAAGCGAACCTAGAAGCAGATATGGCCTTTAGCGTCTAAGCAACCCAGGGTTTGCTCCTCACACCATCTTGGAATGCAATCATACTTTACATCAAAACCCTGAACCGAATAAAGACGCTCACAATTCAAGGTTCTAACACCTTTACGCTCCTGTCTCAAAGCGAGCAGTGACAACATTGATTCGATCTGCTTGTCGAGCCTGACCGTTTGACTGATTTCTCTGACGGTAGAACATCAAGCATAACTGTCCGACGCTCAAATGGACCCCATTGGTAATACGAGCTGGTGTGACATCCCCCGTTATAGCCTAAAAAGTCTTTACACGGTAATTAATGACCGTTATTTTTGGAGCATCTTCTGAGTACATTGTCTGCTATGAAAGCCTCGCATATCGTTGGTATGTCTCTCTTGGTGTTCTGTGCTCTCAATTCGCAAATAATTAGTTTGTCTGTAGAGAGCGTAGCTCACACTCTCTACGATTAAGCATATGTTAAGGAGTTGCCCTCTTCATAAGTTTGGCAATCAAATTAAAGATTGGCACGAAAAGCGAGACTTACATTCAGAGGAGTGGGAGTCTCGTCTCATATTGTTGGCCCGTTTCCGCTTAATTGACCAAAAATTGCCGGTATGGCAAAAAAAAGAATATGCCAATGACGGTAAACATTGTAATGCTAAATATTTCTTAAGCTAATAAGTCGTAATCCGCTTATTTTTAGTCTTCGTCATCACTATGTCATGACAAGAAGGTAACTCGCTAATCATTTAATTAAATAATTAGTGTGTAAAAGGTCCTTCCACAAATGTTCACAGTAGTATCTCAAAATTATTTGCAACGGCTCTAGCTGGTGAGTTGTTGTATAACGCGCGAATATAATTTGTTACCATGGAACCTACACTCACTTAGCAAGGCAAAATTAGGCTTCTTATCGAGTGTGTGCTGGTATAGTTGCTCCTCCAAAATTTAATTACAGCGTTATCGTCGTCTTTTATGGGTACTTGCTTTACTAATTTATTACGTCTGTTGTGTGTGTTTTTTTTTTTGGTATGAGACTTATGGATTGAGATGAGGATAAGCTCAATTTATGATACTGGTCGCTTTTCTACACTTTTAGCCATCGAAAGGACGAGAATTCATCGCGAATAAAGCGATTTCATCAGTTCTATAATAGTACAACTTCGTTTCAAGCTGGATGAGCTCGAAAACCACCATAAGCAGATAAGCGAGAACTTGGAGTATCAAAGTGGTAGTAAAGCAGATGTATATGGCATCATAAGGACGTGTGGCGGGGTCACACAGCTTTTGCACAGAAGAGGCAAGCAGTAAGATATAAGAATTTGGTGAGGAATCATTTTCCTGGTCTTCGGTGAGCAACAATCGCTTCATGATCACCTTGGTCAATACATCATAATACATAATAACTGAATGTATATAATTGGATTGTCTACTCGTATGAGATCAAACGAGCTGTTCAATTTGCCGTTACTTATAACCTTAATTTCATTTATGCACTTATTCAGTTTTGCTGACCGAGACTTTTCTATATGGATTCCTGAAAGCACTTTAGCATGCCGGTATAAAAAACCGATCGTGAAGCAGAAGCCACCATCATCTTGAATCCTTCAGAACGAAAGACAGCTTTAGCTAAAATGCTCGTCTTTATGTACCTCCTTCCTGATAACACTTGGCTTAAATCTAACAGGAGAGCGATAAATGCTCTTTGACTAAGACTACGGGTTCTCAAAGTAAGATATACTCGTGTAGGCACATGATGCTTTATTGAGCTATCGTGTAGACCGCTAAACGAATCCTTTGTTTCTACCACAAGGTGGTGGCACACATGTACAAGTGGGTGAATTATGATGTTGGAAACTTTTTGACCATTCAAACGTTCAATCCCGCCACGTATACGTTGGCTTCTTTGCAAAACCTTCAACTACAGGCAGTTTACGATCCTCGACTGTGTATTTAGCTTGCTGGGGAAGAATATTTGCTCGAAAATTGTGGTAGACGTGAGTCACCTGAGCAAAAAGTGCATTTAGTATCGTACCAGCCAGTATCTATTGAGCACAAACAACGAGGCTGTGTATATATACAATATTAAAGCATCATGGTTTTTCGGTCACGCCGGTGTCAGCTAAGAACTCGCAATTCACCGCTGCAATTTGACAAAGGCTAATTTGACTATATGGAAGCCGCTTGCTGATGTGATCTATGATTACCTGTTGTTAGATAGACAGTTCGATGGTAACTGTATACAACAACAAATACTGCTTAGTATGTGCGCTGGGGCACAACATTTGTGATCGAAGATTGCACTCTTCGGTGCAGTTCTCGCATCTGCAGGCTTGCTACCTTCTATGCTAATTTTTAGCAAGTAAAAGATGCGCTAGCTCTTCGAATTACGAATGCTATCAATTTACGTGAAGCAAAGGCCTTAAACCAAGTTTTATATTTTGGTCTTTAATAAGAACCATACTTGATAAAGAAACAAACTTAAAACTTCGCGATAGTCGGGTAACATATGCAGCAGAGAAAGAGTGAATTCTACTTATGACGAATGTAAGATATTCTTGGACAAAAATTAGTAAAGGTGGTTAAATCGTGCAAATACAACAGCCTACCATAAATGGGTTTTTAAAAAGACATGAGTCGGCGAAAACTACACTCATTGTTTTATGTGAGTCATCTTAAGCATTAATACGACTCACAGGTCTTTTAGCCTCACATGAGACCTGAGGTGCTCTCGATATTTTGTCCCGGCGCTTAACCTTATTGATGAGTCGAAAGTATGTCGGCTGATGTTACATACAGCTACCACCCAAAAGAACAAAAGCTTAAGTAGCCGAGTAGTCATAAGTCTGTGCACTTTGGGGGACTGGTCGAGCCCGGACCGTAGTCTAAGAGGAGAGCAGCAACATCCCAACGCAGTTTGGAGACTCGTTTCAAGTCAAGTGACAGTCGACCAAACTGTGCTATCTAAACATAAATCATAATCAGACAAATTTATCTTCTCTTTAGGGCCTTCATCAAGCGTAAATTTCCTGGAATTTCCCCGGCCTGACATCATTCCTGAACCCGAGAGCAATCTCAAGCGCGTACATATAATACGCATGAGATGAGAACCCTCATCAAAAAAGGTGCATGGTCGAGAAAAAGGCGTCTACCTCCGGCATCAAAACTAGCAGTACTTTAATGGGAAGCGTCTTGGGAGACAAAGATGCTCTTATCATTGCCAGAAGTTCTTTGTGTAATAGCACGACAAATTTACTTTGTAGAGATCGTAGAGCCAAAGAACCGGCTTAAAGTTGATCACCCCGATTAAAATCTCGTTCCATTAACAATAAATGCTATGTTAGCCGCGATCTTTTGTCCGCGGATTTAAATGTCGTCATAGCTACGCTCGAAGCTTAATTACCCAGCACCTGGCTTTGTAATTTGCCGAAGACGAGACATATCAAAGATAAGTTGATACCGGTCACAGTTTCACTAGACGTAAAGTACTTTTTCCAATATGGTAAAGGCTTGAGTTGTTATCCCATTAATCTTCCCAAAGTTCCTCAATTGCACCATGGTATTGGCAGGACGTAAAGACATATTTGTCTTGGGTAAAGGCTGCCCTCTGGCTTCTTACGACTCCGAGCTACATACTAATGCAAACTTCAGTGCTATGGGCATCTAACACTGTATAGCACTTCTAGGAATATCAACAAAAAAGCTTTTGACAGCAAAATTTAATCAGTGCTTGAAAAGAAAAACGATTATATGTGGTGGCAAACTGAACAGCTTTGATGATATTATATGTAAACAACCCATATTTTCCAAATTTTAATTATGTGTGATATTGTATTGACAAAGTTGATCATGAAGGGACTAAAGACTAGAAATTTGTCTTATCGGAAAAGCTTGTATGTCCCTGCTTGTCTCTTCTCAAGTGCTGAGTGAGTCCGCCACACATTCTTATAATACTATACATATTTGCTTTGCTACCAATCAATTTTTCAAGTCCTCACGAGTTTATTTACGATTCACGAACTTAATTGGCTTAGAGAAAAATTGTACTGCAACCGAATTGATGTGTTCTATTGGTTTTGATAGCCTCTTTAAACTTTCTCTCCCTTTAAACTTTCTCTGTCTCGTAGAGGCCATTGGTATATTATAGCAACCAGTTAAAACTTCTCGATGTAAAGCCAATAATGTCTTTTTTCAACAGACTGCTACGACTGTATCATATTCAAGGTATTAGTACAACAAGTTCTACTTGCGACGACGATGATAAATTATAGTCCTGGATGAGCACATTTATCAGCATATACTCAGTAAGAATCTTGGACCTGCTGAACCAAGCAAGTGTGGGTGGCGGAGTGAATTGACACAGCACCAAACGACTTGCAACCGAGAAAAATATTGCAGTCACCGACACTAATTACACACCGATTTATCGATGCTGTGATTGGCAAGGTAGCCTCATACAAAGACATAGTGATGCCGTCGACTAAGACTGAACGCATCACGACTCTTCGACCAGATCAAAAAACAAATATTGAATCGTTCCTCATAATCAGCATAGGCCATACCGGCATGTTTTCGGCTCAACATAAACTGGAAAGGGCAAAAGATTGAAACAAGAAGTTTACATTTTGTTAATATACCCCCCCCCCGCTTCTTGTGCTAATTTCTAGCTTCGATTGTCAAACTTAAATAGAGGGCAGCTTTTAAACCATATGCTTGATCGTAGAGAGTGTAACTCACACTCTCTACAGAAAATTAGATACTCGCAAAATGAGAGTATGGAAAACCAAGAGAGACATTAAAAAGTAAGCGAGGCCTTCAAAACGAACAATGTACATAAAATACCTTCCAATGACAATGATGGACATTTTTGAATCGTGCGAAGGATTTTGCAGCACCAACAGGGGTAGACGTGCCACACTTACTCGTATTGTCAATCGTGTATCGAAGTCAAGATGTCTTTTCAAATCGATTTGAAAGCAGTACATAGCCTAGATAGGGAGTACGTTATCTGAGGACCAGTGTATGTGCAAATTAGTGAAATGTTTAAGGTTTGATAATTATTGTAAGACGTTATCATCATAATATATAAAAACAGTTCATTCGTACTCTACGGTAATATAATTTTACTTAGTCTTGCATGAGTGCTATAACAAACGTTTGTGTCAGGTAGATAGCGATCTGCAACTTCTAATGCTTTTGGATATAAAGAGAAGGTCGGATATGTATTTTATACAACTGTTTAGCAACGATCCCGTTGCACCTGGCTGCACATATAATCAATCTACAACTGAGTCTATAGAAATCTCTTTTTGTGAGAATGAAGCAGCTCGCTCACTTGCATAAATGCCTACAAATCGCGCTGAAAAAAAACTGATCTCTTTGCTGGGCTGCGATAAATAATCGTTTAAGGATCCGACGCAAACAATGCGCATACAGAAGTGTTCTTGAGCCTTTATAAGTAGAGTACAGCACCTTATAATTTGCGTCGGTACGACTAGCGGGTATCTACCCATGCTACAACTGCTGTCTGCGCAGCAGGTTCCTGTACTTTTACTGAGATATCAAATAACAATCATATTTCTGAGTTTAAATGGATCGGCAGAGAGCGCCTCCAAGGCTCGCAGACAAGATTGGTTAACATTTCCTTAGATGAGGTAGTGCTCTCTAATTGAGGCGGATTAAAGCTTTAGCCGCCTTGAGTTAAGAGCTCGTTTGGCAGAGAAAGTTTCGACTCTTCTTTCAGAGTACGTACTAAACGTGGGTACGAGGTGTTCCATTTTATCATATCTTGTTTTAGAGAGCCGTAAAAAAGCACACAATGCCAAGTTATACTTTTGTGGAGTTTTGTAGGTATTTTTGTGGCCTTTCGGCTGCATGTTGGGACAAAATGCGAGTGACCTCATTCCCGAGTCCAACGCACAGGACTTGAGCTATCCGCCCCGGGCTTTGCATGTTGCCGAAGGCATAGCATTTTTTAGGAATTTAGATCCTATCAAACGCACAAGCTGCACTCAAGCCCACGGCCGTAAGAATTTTTTTCCGAGGTGACCAACTTATTCATTGTAATACTCGGAAGATTGACCCACACCACAATATGCTCTGCATATAAACAATAGTAGTGACAGTGCTGGGAAGTGCCCAACAGTGCCCTTATAACATTCTGATCTCTAGGCTTACGAAACATACCTGAGTCATATGTGATGCGGTAGTGAAAGCACGCGAGTAGATGTTGTAAGATCACGCTAAAACGATGGCTTCTTTCGAGAGAAGTGACGGTCATGAATGTCACGCAAGAATTGGCCTTTATGAAAACTGGCGCTGCGCAAGCTGGTTAACTACTGCTCTTCTTGGCAACAAGTCGTGCATTGGCCGAATAGTACATATTTTAAAGGTTCTCTTTTAAATTGTTCAACCCGTTGCTCAAACAGTGAATAGACTTTTAATGGGACCACACCACCCAAAAAAAAGCGAGTCACATTGCCCCTACCAAGCTGCTTTGACAACTTCGCCCACGGAAAAATGTGCCGACAATTATCGTCTTTATCTTCGTTAAATTTCTCCTGTCTTCAAAGTATGACGTTATTAAGGAGGAATCCCATGTCGGGCCTTTGTCCCCTCGACACCAAGGACTTCCATGTTTGTTTGGCTGTGAGTTTTCGCATGGCCTGTGAGTGTAGAATTATACCCTAACACCATAAGGGGCTTTCCCGGTCAATATAATAGCGTTGTCATCTGTTTGACGTTTCTTCGCGGGCTTAGTGGGCTTAGATTTGAGTAAGTGCTCGCAGTATTCGTCGCTCGAAAGCAAAAGGTGCAGGCACAAGAAACAAGAAGAGGCGCGCGTTTCCGGCCACCGTGAAGCGTCAGACTCTTTTACTCTCTGTTTAAGCGTTGCTCAAACAGTGAATAGACTTTTAATGGGACCGCACCACCCAAAAAAGCGAGTCACATTGCCCCTACCAAGCTGCTTTGACAACTTCGCCCACGGAAAAATGTGCCGACAACTATCGTCTTTATCTTCGTTAAATTTCTCCTGTCTTCAAAGTATGACGTTATTAAGGAGGAATCCCATGTCGGGCCTTTGTCCCCTCGACACCAAGGACTTCCATGTTTGTTTGGCTGTGAGTTTTCGCATGGCCTAAGGCTTATCGCCCATGGTGCAGCGCAGCCTTGTTTATCGGGTGCGACCTTAAACACAGTCAGTTTTGGTGCAGAGGAACATATGGAAGCCAAAACGTTTTTTTCGAGGGCTGGCTTGGTCAGTTTCAAATGACCCGACCGACCATTTGCTGCTTGTTTGAGAATCAACATGATAAGACTGACATTTCGTATAAAATGCAAAGGGTGGTAGACAACACTAAACTGTCTCCTATTGAATGTCGAGGATTGAAATCTGGTTAAATTGAGTGCTGAATGCTGGCTCTAGATGAAAAGCTTCAGAACAATGGCGGCTTTTGGTGCACGACAGGCACCTGCCAGGTACTTTGTACATCCGTCACATTCGGCGATACGCAATTGCTGTGAAGACCTGCGTGTACTTGTGCAGCACAAATGCCCAACTGCACATAAAGCCATTTACATTGCTTAAGGTTTATATTTGCGCTTAAAAGCAGTACATTATCTAGTCAGGCTTTTAATTTCGCTTTATGTCAATACTATATATTATTGAGTACGCTTTTGTTTTTGCGCCTAAAAGCATTATATGTAGTCATATATACCCTACTGAAATGTATGTATCTGCATGTAATGTAATGTAATGTATTACGTTATCGCGTTGCCAAGGTATGCACGTGCTAGGCTCAGTCTGGCTAGTCCACGGCATAGAGTGGTGTCCGCATACGTCGAGTCTCGTTCGGCGGGCAGTGCATCCAGCACCGAGGTCAAATGGGTCTTCCATTTCTTTCGGTCTTGTTCAAGGATACGTACCACTTCGAGGTCTTGTGCTGTCCGGAGTCGAAAGCCGGAGCCACGGGAAACAAGGTTGTGGTCGAGTGTCGAGGGGAGCGTGGTGCGGGGACGTCCGCGCCATTTTGCTGCGGTGGAGAAGAAGTAGGCACGCATCTGGAGGTTAGCTGGAATGTCGGGATAGCGGCGAAGTACATGGCCAAACAGGCGCCAGCGAGCTAGTGTCAGTCGTAGTCTCAGCGGCCGCTCATCACAGAGGTCGTAGAGTCTTGCATTCGAAATGGGTCGGGGGTAGCGATAGCCAAGAGCGTAGCGAAGCTGGCGGCGATGGAAACTCTCGAGGCCGTGGAGCTCTGACTTGGTAAGAGCCCAGTTGTACAGCAGAATCGGTAGAACGTAGGTGTTGTACAATCGAATGCGTGTCTTGGGTGAGATGAACGTGGGGCGGAGCCAGACGGACCAGAGGCGGTGGAGCGCGAGGGTGGCCAGGGACTTGCGTCGGGATAGATCTTTAATATCGCCGAGGAGTGTTCCGAGCTCCTTAGTGTGGCGCCAGGTTTCTTCTCGGGATCGGGCGTGTCGAGTGGCGCCCGACGGGTTGCAGTGGCGGCGGATTTCGGTGACTTCGGTCTTGGCTTCGTTTTTTTTTTTTTTCACGGTTAGAAGAAGGAAGTCATCAATGCGGTGCTCACCTCTATCGTAGATCTTGGTTTCGCGGAGGCCAAGGATATCGACGCGGTAGCGCCGGAGATCTTCGGGGAGTGTTACGTGCTTCTTGCGCTTCGAACCTAGAGAATTCACATTAAAGGAGCCAATCCGGATGCGGTTGGCGCGATTAAGGGCGTGGAAGGGGGTTTGGCCTGGTGCTGGAGACCGTCGCGTCGAGGGTGATACTCGTTAGAGACCTGCAGATGCCCGAGAGCACCTGCCCGAAGCGCGCGAGCATTAAGCCCCCGCGCTTGGAAGGAGGGCGTCACCCCAACCTTTTCCGAAAAATGTATCTGCATGTAGAGTAAATATGGCACTCTGCTTTGCAGGGTATAACCTCTTAAATCTAATTTTAACACCTCGTTGAAAAATCTTCATGCTCTCCAAATTTATGTAGCAAGTGGTGCTCAAGTAAGTTGTCGCGTGCCCTTATGAAGTGACGCCACAGCCTTGTTGTTGCACAGTTGCATGTCTGAACATGCTAGGAGCGCGTTCCACAGTCGCGAGACAATTTTCCAATATTATACTGCCCAAAAGCCGTTGCCACAACATTTCTATTTAGCTTTGCTAATGTATATAATGCGATTTTCTACTGCCTTTCACCACGTAATTCATTCATGCTCACATTATCACGCCTTCATCTCAACGCATCGAAAATCCTGCTTGCCGTTTTTGCAATACGGACAATATTCGTTCTTGTAGTCTATAGAGCGTCGATCCTCTTCAGTCAGTGGACTGCGGCAATTAAAACAGGAAACGACTGCCGCTTCGGTAAGATCTGGCTTTAGTGCCACACGGTCATCAAAGATATAGCAATCTCCCTTGTAGTGTGCACTACCTACTTTTTCAAAGTACTTTAAAATACCGCCATCCAGCTGGTAGACCTGCTTGTGCCCCTCGTTTAGCAAGGCATACGATGCCTTTTCGCACCGCACACCACCAGTGCAGAACATTACAATGGGTTTATCCTTGGGTACCTGTCGTAGCTGTGTTCGCGCTTCACGAGGAAACGCGCGGAAGCTTTTGATGTTCAGGTCAATGGCATTTTCAAAAGTACCCAACCTCACCTCGTAGTCGTTTCTGCATAAAGACCCAAACGTCAGTTCTCCACCAATTAATCACTGCTTCTACTACCGCACCTTGTGTCTAGTATCACCATGTCTTTGCCCTTATCCATCCACGTCTTGAATTCTTCAGATGAAATGTGAGCTGCCAGTCCATTGACTGCTGGATTTACTTCCTCTATGCCCATAGAGATCACTTCCTTCTTAATTTTCACCAGCATTTTCGGCAGGGTTAAACGATCGGAAAAAGAGTTTTTGAAATCCAATCCTTTGATATCGGGGTGTAGACTTGTGATAGCGCCCTTCATGGCCTCGACAGCTTCCAACGTCCCCGATAAGCGGATATTTACACCTTCAGTCGACAGCAACACTGTCCCACGTAGCTGATCTTCTGTATACCGTTTTGCGACGAGCAGAAACTGCTTTTTAAGCTCAGGTAACAAGTCGGAGGCTAGCACGCAGAACCCATAAGCCGATACGTTCACATATGCAGGCATTGACGATTCTGCCATCCTTCGGTTTTACAAAATGTAACATTTGGTCCACCTTTTATTTAAAATAAAAGTACTACTTCAGATACAAATACCGACAGCATACCGATATATCGGCTCTCCATCGTCAATCACATAAACGGTACGGTACTCGTGCCACATCATGGTGTGCTACACACCCAATTTATACCATGACGCCGCGCCGGTCGGACGCGAACTACGTACCCTCGCGCCTTCGGCACTTTGTCTTCCATTCACAAGACGATTTTTACGTGTCTCGACACTTTGATCCATTGCTAGTGAGCCATCTCATGTACGAGGGTTTTTTGCCAATTGCCTCGGACTATCAAGATACGTGCCTCCTGCTGCCCAAGTTACATCGTCAGCGCTGCGTGTTGCTAATACAGCCTACTGCGCCCGCGCATGTGCCCAAGATCGTTCGTAAGCGCTCCAAGAAATACACATTTGTGCTCAATCGAGACTTTGATGGCGTCGTAGCTGGTTGTCACGAGCAACACGGCATTCCGTGGCTTTATCCTCCCATTGTTGAAAGCTTCAAGACTCTGTTCCAAGCAGGAGATGACGGCATGGAATTCGATGCCAGCAAAAAAGTCCGTTTTTTTACGGTCGAGCTTTATGATTTGGTTACGGATACACTGGTGGCCGGAGAACTCGGCTATACTGTGGGCAGCGTCTACACGAGTTTGACGGGGTTTAGTCGAGTAAGTGGAGCAGGAAGCGTGCAGCTCCATGCGCTGAGCAAGTTTCTGTATCTCGCGGGGTTCAAAATGTGGGATTTAGGCATGTCTATGGACTATAAAGTTGGGCTAGGAGCCATTAATTTAGACCGAGATGAGTTTTTGAGTAAACTCTACAAGTGGCGGTCGCAGGAAGTGCTGATGCGACTGGATGAGAGCATTAATGAGGAGGATGTACGTACGGGTGTGCTGGCCAGAGCGCTTTTTGACAATACAAGACTTCCAAATGTGACTGCTGCAGCGAATACAGGAAAATCAATGAAAGAAGAGGCTAGCAAGGACGCCAAGCAGGATGCTGAGCGCGACGCGATTGATGAAACGCTTAAAGGTGGCACAAAGAGAAGGGGATCATCCGCTGCGCTACATATTGAGGAACAGAGCAAGCCTGAAGTGAATGCAACGATATCAAAAGAGGAGGCAAGTGATCGCAGCGTGTGCACACAATGAGGTGCTTGAATTTCAATGTACGATAGACTCCATGCTTTTATCACATGACAATAATTCGATTACAACAGTCGCGTCACGACAGTCAAAAAAATTAACGAGCACTTACTTCATGCATCTTTTCTCTTGCTGACTCGAATCGTAGCAGCTTGATTTCACTTTTTTGTACATTGCAGGAGAGGTCTAGAACCGGCAGAACAAGTATTGATATTGATTTTCTATGACATCATTTCTTTCAATCGTGACGATCAAATGGCGACGCGATTACAAGAATCCCGCCTCTGATAAACTGTTGACAAACAAAATACTCTCTTGGGTGTTGGCGTCGCGTGCTAGTTGGTATAGCACCGAGCTGTCTTTTCGGATTCTACATGTAGATCAATAGATAAAAGCACTGCTAGTGTCATCAGCCGATAAACCAAACCATTTGTTTGAACCACGTACGTTTCAATTCGATGGCGGATGTGACTCTGATGCTTCCTGTCGTGCCGCAAGACGCCATGTCCTTTTCTCAAGACACTACCTGTCCCATTGCCACTACCATTCGCTCCAGTGTTGAGCGGCACGTAACTAAAGTTCTGTCGATCGATTGCATCACTGATCACTCGGTAATCTTGCGAAATTTTTGCCAATTCACAAGACCGTCTTCCATTGATTTCATCGCTTCTTCATACGTAAAGAGATCCTTAACTAGAATGAACCAGCATGCTAAGCGCGGGTGGCCTTCCGCCAATCCAAACGCTTGACGATAGCTACGATAGTTTTCATCGGGTGAGCACACTTGCTGGAGACACTGGTATTTCTCCAATGTGACTGCGCTCACCAGACTCCATGTCGTGTTCAGCTGCCGAATACAAGGAGCCGAAAGGCCTGTTAAGATTTCAAACAGCGAGTTAAAGTTGTTTATCCGGTAGCAATGATCGGCGGCATCAATAAACAGTGTGATCATTTTGGCCCGTTCAACAGCTTGCATTTGCGGGTGCAAAATCTCACTCGATACCCATTCCGCTGTGGCGTCAAATAGCTCAATCAAAGCCATGACGTGAGGGGCCTCGCGATGTTTGTTCTCCCGTGTCCATGCTTTATTCGTGAGTTCACGAGGGTTCAGCTTGGAAAAGTATTGCTCTGCCTCGATCAGCGTCAGCTGATCAGCCAACTCATGAGCAGTTAATCCGGTCAGAGGCTCGACATTGTCATAGCTGACTCGAGCACTCTTACGAGATGCCGCTCGTTGCAGCGTACTTTGAATTATTTCATCAAGACCTTTGGCACTATTGCCACTGATCACAGCATCAGCGCTACCAGTCGTGATACCTCGCGCAATCTTTGGAACCACAGCAGCGGCAACAGGTATAGAGCTATTGCGAACCACCCGATCTCGTGAAACGGCTGCAGCCATAGCTTGGTCCTCAGCACCGGTTGGAATGGACCGACTTCGAAGCTGAACAATATCTCCATGAGGGTTTTTTGTACGAAGCTTTACCATCGATCGTTCACGCTTCGGATCTGACGACGACCGCGGTAAAGATAACTTCGTTGCAGCTTGGGACCGAACTCGTGCAGGTACTTCTCCGTGGTTTCTTTGGTGTGCTATAGCTCGTGTTGTAGCCCGCGGAGGGTCCTGAACGACGTCACCTCCTGGCTTTGAACCTGGTCGATCTGGCAGTGTTGATACTGAAGACGCAGCCACCAATGCCGGAGGTGGAGGAGATGAAGCTACACCCCTTTGCGGTTGAGCCTTTGCTTGCGCTTGAGTATGCGTCTGGACATGTTGTGCCTGTTGTGCTTGCTGCTTCAGAGCTGACAGCACCTGCACGACAGCCAATTGCAAATTCTCGGCGTGTCGACAAACGGATGGAATCGGCGATGTGTTTTGAATCTCCTTCAAAACGCTATCAGTTTCTTTTGTGCTTTGCGATCATTCGCAAGATCCTGCTCAATAAACGTGCTTTCTTTAATCCAAAACTTTAGGACGCTTAACAGACGCATAATCGACACGTTGGCTTCCATGCCCGTGTTGATATCGGACTTTGCTGTTGAAATGGTTGTACGTTGGACGACCGTGGCTCATTCTCTTCTTCGAGCGTCATCTGGTCAAGCAGTCGCTGCATCTCTTCAACGCGATCGGCGTCAACGTTTTCACAAAGCGACAGCACAGCAGTGTAGCGTTTCAGCAGCTTTTTGATAAAGTCATACGGAGAACAGAACGAGCGATATGTCAGCAGAAAATGTCGCGAAATTGCGTATCAAATTGATGAGCATCCGTAAGATGTGCAATGAGTTTACCCAAAGACGCTTGTGAAATCTCTCGCTTCTCACCCATGCCACGGGCCGGGGTGTCGTACAGGATACGAACAGGTCGGAGCTTTCGTGTCGCATTCTCACCTTTGGGAGTTTCTTCGTTACACTGGGGTATCTTGCGCGCTAGTGCGCGAGGAGTGGTTGGACCCGCATGTTTATCTGAAGACAACAGTGGTGATGGAAATGGTTGGGCCCCAGTTGTCCTTGGTGATGGTGACACTTTCAAGTCTCGTGATGTGCTGCGTGCTCGCGTTCTCGCTTGTTTATCAGGCGATGCGTCACTTTTACGTCTTCGACTCGCAGTCACGACCTGATCTGATGGTGGTGGGCTCTCTAGGAGCTGGTGACTGCAATGATTGCGGTACATTCGTCGTGACGATCCGGGGACGTTGCCGACACTATCATCATCTGTGCCACTCGAAGCTCCAGAAATCGACCTTTGCACTCGAAGGTGCCACTTTTCTAACGTACTTATCGACCGCTGGGGACTGCAGATGAAGCCACGGACCAGCGCACTTTTCGATCGATGTGGGGGGCTCTTGATCGCCGTAGCCTTGTCCGCACTTTGAACAGGGTGTCGAGTAGGAGACAAGGGGTTATTCAAAGGTCCTGTCGATGTCTGACGTGTGGTATGACTGCTTGCAGGTGCGGTAGCTCGTCGTTTTACGACCATTCTTGAAGGTTTCACGGTGACAGCTTCTTGTCTCTGCTGCTTCGTGACCGTCAGGTCCTCCTTATCATTCGCTTGACCGCCTGATGACGAGCACGGATCCTGCTCAGGCGACGCAAGGGGCGATTCCATGGTCGTTTTAAGCTGTTCCTTGGACGCAAAAGTGTCGAGTCCCATATCATTTGCATCGCTAGCATACGCGTCTTTTGTCTGTGCTCGACAATGGCGGCCATGATGGGGTTGATGGTGTGGAGAAGAGACGTCTCGCCGTCTATTGTTTTGTAAATCATAGACTGGCTGACTGTGAGGAGTGTGACGACTA
The DNA here is from genome assembly GCA_001695595.3 of Plasmopara viticola. Lineage (NCBI taxonomy): Eukaryota > Oomycota > Peronosporomycetes > Peronosporales > Peronosporaceae > Plasmopara > Plasmopara viticola. Next base: position 443,899 of record MBPM02000072.1, read on the forward strand.
GCCCGTCTGGTAGACGACGAAACGTGTAGTGACGGAGCAATCGACAGCGTTGACGACGACGTTGACGACGACGTCGACGTGAGGGTGGCGTCCCCTGTGCACTTGCGATCTCGTCGTCGAGCCCGTTGAGCGTCAACGGAGGACGACGGCGATGAGACCAAGTCGCTTGTCATGCTCGCGCTGGCACGAATGCTGCTGTTGCTGTCCGAAGGCAGCAAATTGCGCGCCACAAGCAGTGGCGCCCGCTCAGTCGCTGCGGTCACCGCAGCCGAGTGGTAGTGTGCCATAAAGTGCGATCTGAGGGTGCTAGTAGAAATAGCGGTCTTTCAAAGAGAAAGGAGATAGATTGCGCCGTTGTCTCGGCAACGCTTGGTACGCCGTCAACACGGTAATTGAACCACGTCTCGCGTTGAAAGGAATGTGGGGTGTCCAATTTTTGCCCTATCGAAGCCCTGATGATGCAAGAAAAAGGTGACTAATGCTACAGCATGTATTCGTCGCGTAAAGCGCCCTGTCGTATGTAAAGGCAAACCGTTTTTTCGGAGCCGCTGCGTCTACGTAAAGGCCTGGCTTCCTTTGATTACAGCATGAGAAACGTGGCTTGTCCATCAGTCCGGTACCGCTAACGTTATCATGAGGTCAACTTCAACTCGGAGCAACGAGCTCACATCGCAGCTCTTTGGATTGTACCCCTAGCACTTTTCGGAAAAGGTTGGGGTGACGCCCTCCTTCCAAGCGCGGGGCTAAATGCTCGCGCGCTTCGGGCAGGTGCTCTCGGGCATCTGCAGGTCTCTAACGAGTCTCGCCCTCGACGCGACGGTCTCCAGCACCAGGGCGCCACCTGGGCTCTTACCAAGTCAGAACTACACAAAATAATGGAAGACCCTCACGACCTCGGTGCTGGCTGCACTGCCCGCCGAACGAGACCCGACGTATGCGGACACCACTCTATGCCGTGGACTAGCCATAGAGCCTAGCACGTGCATAACTTGGCAACGCAATAACGTAATACAATACAATACAAAGCCCTAGCACATGGTTACCTGGTGAGATTATTGCCAAGATTTGGGCGCGGGTGTAGCTGATCTATCAACTTCACGGCGAGCTTTGCTGCTGGTTCGTGCAACAGCTGGGGAGGAGCGGCTCTATTTTGGTGATTTTAAGGTCACGCTGCCATTGTCAAGACAAGATTATTGAGTGAAAGGTGTCGATAGGGACAGCACAAGGGAACGCATACGGTAAAGTGCGAATGCTTGCTGTTGCGCTTGGGCGCTGGGCGCTGAAAGGAAAACGACACGTGTAGACCGACCAGCAGCTCTTCAAGTACTTGAGGCAGAGTGGGGTACTTGAGAAGAAGATCGTGTTTCATTGACGAGGCAGACACGCCAAGGAGCGACTCTGCTACTTCGTCAAACAGCATTGCGTCGGCCACGATTGTTCCGTACACAAGTTGCAACTATACGCACGTCATTCGTTCTTTATTACTCAATGTAGAAGTAGTCTACATGACCATGCGTACCTTCAGTCGATACTTGAATTGCAGCTCATTTGATTGACTAAATGTGCCGCAAGACGTGCACGGTACGCGAAGCTGTATGTCTGCGTTGGAGGGACGTGGCCATTCATGGACGTAAAACATCGAGGGCACGCAGCGTAACTGCATTTCGTACATTGCACTTTAAATATCAATTTATTGACAGTACGCAATGAAGGACTTTACATCATGTCATAGAGCGATGCTTTCTCAATTACTCCGCTCGGTACGAACTCCGTCGTCATTATCGACTTATGTCGTCACTACTACAGTACCGTCAGCTACGGATTAAAGACCTTTATCATTTTGTACTACAAATATCCTGCAAAATCCAATCTTTACGGAAAGTACACAGAACTACTCTATCGCATGGTATGCTATACACAAGGAATTTTCACCAACATGCTGCTTCGCAGTCTCCGTCGGTCGTCATTTCTCGTCGTTGCAGTCGTGTGTCCCAGCTCATCGATGGAATGCATGTGTAACTCCTGATGCAATCAATGGCCTTCTTCAAATGGCTACTATGTGATACCCGACGCCTTTCCAACCGAGTACATTCGTCACCTGCGCAATGAGATGAAGCTGTTGCGTACGAGCGGCCAATTGTACCCCAACTCAACGCACATTTTGCTCGATGACCTTGTCAAAAATGACAAAGGACATGAGTCTACGACCAAGACGCTTCTATTAGAAAAACACAATATCGTCGAAACGGAGTTGGCGTCGATTTCATTGCGAGACCAGTGGTCCATGCCTTTCTTACGAGAGTTTTTCGAGCAACAAGTGGGATTTGACCCGCTTCGGCAAGCGCTTCCAGACTGGCTGAGAATAACGGGCCACATGGTGAAGGTGCAGCATAATAGCGGGGAAGGAGCTTGCTTTCCCATGCATTTTGACTCGTATGGCGATGATGGCAAATGTATCACAGCAATACTTTATCTAAATGAAGAGTGGAAACAAGGGGATGGAGGCGAACTCGTGCTCCATCCATTTCCTAAATTTCCAGTCAAATTGCAGCCACGCTCTGGCCTCCTGGTATTGTTTTCATCCCAGCAAATGTTGCATCGCGTGATGCCAGCTTACAAGCCGAGAGACGCCTTAATGACGTGGATTTATCATTCCCCTTCACCTGGTGATAAGACTAAAAGGCTGGCATTTTATGAGAATTTTGCAAGCAAACAAGTACTTGACGTTGGTAACGCGAGCTTTAATGTTATGATTGCGAAAATTTTGCGATCTCCTTTCCGCAGACATCTGTTAAAGATGATGTATCAAGATGAGTGGACACAATCAATGCACGACTCTCATCTGCATACTAAAGCGTTCGATCACTACATGGCGAAGCATCAAAAGAGCTGCAGGTCATTGAGGCTGCAACAAATCAAATGCTGGCAAATTTCCGGGCTAAAGACGGCGGTGCAAGCAGTAGTTTACCACAAACGAAAGAACAGCTGATTCAGCGGATCAAAGAGTGTACAAATAGCGAATTTGTTCAAAACATTCAGTTGATCTGGTTTTAATGCAGCAAAGCTACTACTTTTTAGTAAGTCGTGAGCCTTAGTGGACGACAAAGATTTTCTATGTGGGTTCATGTTGCGTAAAACCCCAGATTTTGACTCACCACCTTTTAAATCAAATTCATAAGTGCGGTTGCAACTCAACAGTAGTAGTTTGGCAAATTGATGAGGCATTTATCAAAGGCCATCACTCTTGTTTTTATTCATTTGACACTCATAACAAATGATGATCGAATAAAGTCTTGCATTTATAAGGCTTCGCATTTAAATCAGGCAAGGCCGTAACAAAATAAACTCCAAATTAAAGACCATCAAGCTGTTTTTTAGTTATTAAGTCGAGCTAATAATTTATGTTAAGAGTATGCACGCCACACGATTCGCTCGCATATTTTTTGCTGTTTTTTCGGAGGCTACCCCCATCGAAAATTCATCGGATTGTGGAGTGAGATACGAGAATAATATTGTGCCAGGCACGAAGGATTGTGTCACCAGACTATAGCCACTGCCACGAACCGGTAGGAAATCATTAACGTCTTCTTCGCCAAATTGACAAAAACTATTATGGTGCAAAGTCACATTTTGCTTCGTCACAAACTTTTTGTGGATAAAAACACGAGCAAAATTAGCGCCCACTTTATTCTGTAGTAAGCTCAATAGTGCACCAGTATCTGTTCAAAAACTCATGTTGTAAAAAGACGTGCTTCTTATCAAAATACGTTGTGCAGTGCACTGCATTTGACTTACAAAAAATCAAATTTACAATCAGTACGCCTCGTGGTTTTGGGTGTGGTAAGTGGATCCACAACGCCTCCGAAAGCTCTCAAGGCCGTTTGACAATAGTCTCACCCGCTACGACTTTTGTCTAGACATTCTTCGACGACATATTCGCTGATAGCTGCACTGAACGAGATTTTTTAAGACCTATTGGATCCGCTAAGCAAGGTGCAAGGTCATGGAGGTGAAATACATCACGCTAACATCGATTTATGTGTGTTTTCGGCAAGGAAGATTGAAGGCTGAAGTCCGTGTAGACCTGAAAAAAAAATGCCGTTCTAGGTTGGTCTATTTTATCGTCTAACTACAAATTTAAAGAAGCGGTTGAGCCAAGCCAACTATTTGCATCGGCACAGTGATGGCTATGAGAATGTCGCAAACCCTCAGTCTGTCTTATTAAAAAGAAAAGTTTGGTAAAGCTAGCACCCGATGCAATTGATAAATTTTGACAAGCCTTCATCGTTTCTGGTCTTATTATATACGACAAAGCCGTTTAAGGGCGTTATCGATACTTCTGACTATATCATCGATTGTGCCGGGTGCACCATATTACTCAGACGGCAGACGATCACTTATGCCCGTGTTGACAATAATGTCTAACTTGCCAAGGACTAAGTAGACGCTTATGGGTATCCAGCCATCCGCCGTTAATGCCAGCCTTTGATGAAGCGAACGAGTTAGCCGCAAGTTGAATCCTTTGGCGGGTCTCAGAGGTCGTCACATACCTAGAGTACCCGTAGGGCAGATCATGCAAACGAAGGCATCTCCTGGCACTCGAGGCGATCTACTGCGAGGAAGAAATCACGGGAGGAGAATTATGCTTTTAACAAGCTTAACGATGCCACTATACCATCGAAAGCTCCGATTTCGGAAAGACATGTTTCTCAATATCATTCCTGAGAGCACCTTCTTGAGCAGATTCGATTTGACTGACGGACCCTATTGGTGACTGATTAAGCCCAGCTATATTCCGCTTACGGCAGTCAGCAAAATGCTTGGAAGGCGATTTTTGATGCTGCATACTTTGATCGAGCGCCTGCCGTTATAGGTCGCATAGTACATCATGCGCTGCGTACAAATCATTTCTATGACATCTTGTTGCATAGAGGCTCTAATATTAGACTTGATGCTGTGAAAAATGTCGTGAGACACCCAAGACTGATGTTCCGAGCTATGTGCAAGAGCCATCGGTAAAATAAATCGAGAAGCACACAATTGTTCCGACGCTAGACTAATTCGTGAGCAAAGACAGCGTACGTGCTTGTTTGGAGAAGGTGACTCTCATTTGTGCGTGATTTATACCCATAAGACCTAGTGGATTGCGTCAGTAGCCTAATTTGTCAATTTAATTGTACAAGCTCAATGTGCAAAATTTGAGACGAAAGCTGAGTCGAACTTTTGGCTGCTTCGATATGACTCGCAATGGGTAAGCAAGAGGTGGGCACGGATAAGCACAGTCAGAAAAGCATTACGACCTTTAAGTCATATCACCATCAACGATTGTAATGCAAAACTCGGCGAATGCAAACTTTGGCACGAGTAAGCTTTCGTCGAGTTGCATAGGTCCGTATGACAAGCCAATTAAAAGCACGATTTTTTTGTCTTGCGAACCTGGTAAAATCTGAGCAATGACACCTATTACAATAACCTTATCTGAAAACGATTTCCCTTGTTCAGCAACATACAGCGATACCTTTTGCACCGATAGATGTATTGCCTTATCTTTTAATGGCTGCAATACGCACTCTATGTGGAGACGCCGACTGATTCTCTTCACACTTCTGCTCCCAAAGACCGATCGTGAAAAAGATAAAGATTACTTACTAATCGGTATGGTACAGAGCCTACAGCGTTTCAAAAAGAAACATAATCGTTTCGTTAAGAAGTACAAATCTTTAACACGAAAAATATTTGGAAATTAGCTGCCCGTCCGAAAGCATGTAGCTTTTAATGGATTTTTGCTGTATGTATTCCAGCACTAGCAAAAAAATGTTTAAGCATTTACAGTATCCGATGATTTTTAGGGGCATGCCATTGACTACAGTGATAAATCCTTACCTGTTATAAAGATAAAAGGACCTAGACTCCTTTTTATACAAGTGTAACTCTACTTGATAAATAGAATTATCAAATGGGTGTCAACCGACATTTATTAGCAAATTTTGCAAGGAGGCAAATTGCATGGTCTATTTGAAGGAATTCACAAAGCCAGGAAGGACTTTAACTATGCGAAACATTTTTTGTTGTAAACTGAAGTAGTCCGCCTTCCTTGAAGATCGAGTGTTAATGAATATTAATTAAGTGTAACCATGCGCACTTCTGATAGGGTCGCCTGCTATATTGCTGTATTCACTGGTGATCTTTCTAAAACTAGCTCTTGAATTTTCATAGCGATATGTTAATGGTAGATGACGTTCTTACTAACTAGTCAGCCCAGGGTAAGCGTTATATACAATCGCTATTCAGAAATCAAAAAAAGTAGGTCACAAAAGGTTTGTGCTCCAGCTTTGTGATTTGTAGCACTGGCAGAACGTGATTCCAAAAATCTCGTAAACAGCCCGCTTAAGAAGCGATAAAAGTTTTCTATCGATGATTTTCAAAACATAGCAAATTTGATGTGGTAGGCTCTCAACATGATATGGCATCCCTATGCGTGAGGACAGCTTATTACTAGTCAGTCCAAAATTTCACCGATAAAAATCAGCTGTCAGTCTTACCGGGGATATAAGGCTACGATCTTAATTGTGGTGGTTCACTAACATCACACATAGCAGTCATGCTAGTAAATCAAAAGTCTATAGTGTTTCCGACTAATGCTAACAGCGTCAAAAAGAGATGTTGAGTCAGTCAAATGTGGCCCACAGTCTAGCTTAGTGGCTTTCAAATAAGCTCTCCATTGTGGTTGCAGCCGAAACACATCGCTTAATATCGCAACATTAAGATTAAAAAGTATTCATAATAGACAATTCTGGCTTCAGTGCATACCAGCATCGCAAAGACCGCAGATGAAACTCGGGTGTAGTCCGGAGCTTATTCATATACGCTATGGCTCTATACAAAGATAAGTTATGCGGCTCTACTGCGAAAGAAAAATGGAGGCTGACTTCATAGCAAAAGCTTTGTTCGCGCATCAGCTCAAAGATATGCGTTAAACAATTTTATAGATGCTAGACGAACTCCGATTTAACGTGAAAAGAAAAAAAGGGCAAAAAGGAACGCGTCTTTTTGGATTTTTCTACTTGAATTTCTGACTTGCTAGCAAATAATTCTTTTTTGCACCAAAAATAGTAGACATACGCACATGCAGTCCATTCTGAGCAAAAGCGGACCAAAAAACTGGAAGAAATGCATTAACTTGCGAAGTCCCTGTCGCTTAACGGTTTTCTACTACATTGATAACGATTAAAGATCCGTAAATTTACCTGGTTTAGCGATCAGTAAGACCACGATGCTACGTAAAATATACATAAGAAGCTAAGTTTAGCGACTTGAAAAAACCTGCGGTTCATCTCTTTCTTAACAATCCACGTTCGAATTATACCGGAATTCAAAATTCGGGTTATATTTAATTGTGACGAGGTCTAAAAAATTTCGAACAGAAAAGGCGCACAGAGGCTTTCTAGATCTTTCGATAAATAAGCTTTTGCTGTTTAAAGGGATAAACGTGTTCAATAGATTGCAGTTTCAAGACTGGTTTGTCGTATACATATATTCGTGTTACCAGCTCATACTCTGGCCAACACGAAAGCTTGGAACACTGAGTTTACCAAATTTGTCTGTTTGGTCATGGAGGGGGTAGCTTTAGTTGCTAATCATTAGCTACCTATACTGAACGAAAGCCATCGTTTGGGTCCATCTTATTGGGTCGCAGCGCGGTCTATGATAGTTGAAAACTTGCTTAATGGCTTTGTCTCTTAAAGTCAGAATATGTATGGGCTTAAAACTTTACTTGATGCTGCCGACAATTTCACAAAGCCGAGTATCCCATCACTACTCAGTGTTTTCAAATCGGACAAGGGATATTCGAAGTACTCGTAGCCAGCACTGTATCTGGGCAAACAATGGGTGGAGCCCAAAGATTTTCTCATATCCTTCAAGAATGTGCCGTTAGTCAAGACGAGATGGATTTCCCTTTTTAAAAAAACTGCTTGAGCCCGTGACTGCTTACAAACAGCCGAGAAAGTTATAATTTTCTCCGTTGCAAAGAGAAATCTGTCAATGCTAACATAGCGTTAATTGGACCTCATGACTTCAAAACCCTGCCCCAGACGGCCTAAATAGTCCCCCAATATTAATTGATTTCATTAAAAGCGACTATGAAAGAATGAATTGTCAAAGTATGTTTAAATTACAGCTCGTAATGGATGTGACGAATGTGGGATCAATGCGTTGGGGCGTTCAAATGCTCTCACGTCAACATTTATTGGTACACTATGCTTACTAATTACCGTGAGAGATACATCCAAGTATCTCATTTGGTTGGAGTGTAAGTTATCTATTCATACATGCTCTGTGCTAAACGATTTGGTAAGCAGCACGCCTTTTCTTGGAATGAGTGTTTGGTTGCACCAATAAGCTTAATTTAAGCTCGAAACCGATGTCACTTCCGATTTGGTTCTTGCATACAACACTTTGACGACGAAAGAAGGGATCTTGACTTTCTCCCTCTGCCATTCTTTGCATCTAAAGCGAAGGAGATGTCAATGTGCTCGCAGCGGTCTTAATCGCCTGGTGACGCAGTACTTCATGTTCTAACAATCTCACCCATTACCTCTCTTAGTGGAAGCTTTGATGGTGGGTCTCCGGACATCACATTCGAGTATTTCATCTATACAGATTCCACTGGATCCTCAACTTTGTTTAGGATCTCTAAACCAAGATGTAGCGTACGCTGCTTATTAAGACATCTGTTTATGAGACGGAGAATGTGTTGATAACTTGTATCGCTAGGATTACCGCCTCCAAGACTCAGAAGCTTTAAGCTCTTTCACGTTCAGAAACTCTGTCACTTCTTACGGTGCTTTTAATTGGAGGGCACCTGCCTTGAGTAATCTATGTGTATGATGTCTCTTTGCCAGCCATGGGGTCATTTGCTACACCCAGGAATCGAGTTCGCATCACCTCCTCATTTTTTTCTAGCCGATCTTTATAGTCCTCTTTTGTTGACCCACTTGTGATTACCCACTGTATCGTGCGAGCCTGCATTTCCCTCTTGTGGATCTTTGCTTTCCGCACTCTGAATTCATTTGAATAGATCTTTTGCCAGATTTGTATATTTCTAGCTTGCAGATTTATTTTCCTGCAGCTGGTGTCTCTGCATAACATTTTGCAAATATATGCTACCGAAAGTGAAACGCTATCTTTAGCGTCTTTGGCAAATGGCGCTGCTACCGAAAATTGATAACCCAGGAAGGAAGGGTTTGAAGACGTCGTCTTGGCTACCTTTCGGAATAAAATAATTCCTTCGATACTTATTGCGTTTATCTCTCGTTCGGGCTTAGAATAACGCACAACAGGGATGGGGGCAAACATGACTTGCCAAAGCAATTTTGTGCGAAGTCAAGTGACTTACACCCATATTCTTGCTACACGTCTTTTTTTTAGCCACGGCACACCCGCGACCAAGTCATACGTGAAACGAATTCTTGCTGACGAGAGTTTTATTTGCTCAGTTTGACTTGTCTCGATTTCTAAAGCGTCTAGAATCGCTTTATTAGCCGAATAAAGTAAAGGTGACTTTGTTCTTTGTCTTGCATTGCAAGGTAAATAGAATTCGGAAAGAACGATATACTAGAGTATTTCTTCAGCAAAGCGCTAAGGAGAAAGAGTATTAGAAAATATGGACTGAGTGGTGTGTAATTCACCGATAATTATACTATTCTCAGACGTGCACACATTTGCAAAAGCCATAACTTAGCAACTAATGACTCTTCTGAAGAGCTGATTAGCTCTACGGCGTGCAGAATCTCGCGATGCAAGAGAGTGTACTTAGACTCAAATTAATTTTGAGCAATAGAAAATTTTGCATTATTGGATCATTTTGGGCTAAACACGTGTTTTGTATAACGCCATTTACGCATAAAGTTTAATTGGTGCTTTTTATGTATTTACGCCTAATTAGCGTAGCAGGTCAAATGGTGCTTATAAATTTATTTTTACGTTTGAACGTATTTAGAAATACGTCCATTTGTTAAAGTTCATGAAAAGAAAGGCTACAGAATTTTTCATAAAGTATTCGCTGGCGTACACTATTCCTTAGTGTACGCAAGAGAGTATCAAGGAACGTCCGTTTTCCTTAGTGCTGGCTCTTTGCAGTAGCCAATCAGCTCTCGACATGGTCGTGTCTTTGGTTGCTCAGTTAAGTGAAGTGTAATGTAAACATATAGTGAAGGGCTTTACACTTACCAATCACGGATTGGTGGTAATATCGGTACAGTGACAAGAGTCAGCAATGTGCGCATATCTTCATTGTTACTTTTCTTCATTCGACAGATGCACAGATGATGAAACTGCCCGCTTGACTCAAGTATTTGAACATTCGTGCCGCTCGATTACAGTATTTAGAAAACCGACTCTAATCGCTGCGTCGCGAATCAGTCAGTCATACATACCGGTTCGTATTGTGTAAACATTAATATATTACAGACACCTCGAAGTTTAGTAAAGGAGATGACCATTCGAAGTTTTACGCCTTTATCAATCGATATTAGATATGGCGGTATAGTGTGCGCTTTGGGTCTAGCACGCTAAAAAATTAAAGCGTGACAAGTATTTTGTGCTAGAGTGTAGTGGACTTTTGCTTGGACACGGAAAAAAAGCTCAATTAAGTCTTAAAGACATCAACTATGCATCCAGGACAGGACCAAACTTGTATCAAGCTCATCCTCTTGCACTCGCAAACGAAGAGACGCACTGAGCTCGTGAGCAACTAAATTCAACCTAGTTGTCACTCTGTACTCACAAAGCAGATGCACCCACCACTGGATTCACCAATTTGCCAATGCGTTCAATCTCGATCTCAACCTCGTCGCCTGGAGCAAGGAAAAGCGGTGGGTCACGCGCAACACCAACACCCTGTTCAATTT